>OX456527.1:120752770-121193520 GCA_949748255.1 Eustalomyia histrio
TATACACTGTCTTTTTTGCCAAAAAATGGAAAGTTTTTGTTTCACTCAATATTATACTCAAACGAAAGGTAGTACTAAGGGCATCAAATAAAACGACTTTTCGCTGCGAAATTCCACTTAGTTCCTGAGAAAATGATGATTATGGAGGATCGATTATGGAAATTTTAATGCATTTCAATGCAAAATCCATACTAAATATCAAGATTTCTCAGAGATTTATATACTGCCAAATAGCTCTTTAAATTCCCTTTCATTTGAATATAATAATGTATAATATTGAGTGAAAAAAATTTTTTCGATTTTTTGCAAAAAAGGATGATGTATACACTGTCTTTTTTGCCAAAAAATGGAAAGTTTTTGTTTCACTCAATATTATACTCAAACGAAAGGTAGTACTAAGGGCATCAAATAAAACGACTTTTCGCTGCGAAATTCCAAAATAGTTCCTGAGAAAATGATGATTATGGAGGATCGATTATGGAAATTTTAATGCATTTCAATGCAAAATCCATACTAAATATCAAGATTTCTTAGAGATTTATATACTGCTAAATAGCTCTTTAAATTCCCTTTCATTTGAGTATAATAATGTATAATATTGAGTGAAAAAATTTTTTCGATTTTTTGCAAAAAATGATGATGTATACACTGTCTTTTTTGCCAAAAAATGGAAAGTTTTTGTTTCACTCAATATTATACTCAAACGAAAGGTAGTACTAAGGGCATCAAATAAAACTACTTTTCGCTGCGAAATTCCACTTAGTTCCTGAGAAAATGATGATTATGGAGGATCGATTATGGAAATTTTAATGCATTTCAATGCAAAATCCATACTAAATATCAAGATTTCTTAGAGATTTATATACTGCTAAATAGCTCTTTAAATTCCCTTTCATTTGAGTATAATAATGTATAATATTGAGTGAAAAAAATTTTTTCGATTTTTTGCAAAAAAGCATGATGTATACACTGTCTTTTTTGCCAAAAAATGGAAAGTTTTTGTTTCACTCAATATTATACTCAAACGAAAGGTAGTACTAAGGGCATCAAATAAAACGACTTTTCGCTGCGAAATTTCACTTAGTTCCTGAGAAAATGATGATTATGGAGGATCGATTATGGAAATTTTAATGCATTTCAATGCAAAATCCATACTAAATATCAAGATTTCTCAGAGATTTATATACTGCTAAATAGCTCTTTAAATTCCCTTTCATTTGAATATAATAATGTATAATATTGAGTGAAAAAAATTTTTTCGATTTTTTGCAAAAAAGGATGATGTATACACTGTCTTTTTTGCCAAAAAATGGAAAGTTTTTGTTTCACTCAATATTATACTCAAACGAAAGGTAGTACTAAGGGCATCAAATAAAACTACTTTTCGCTGCGAAATTCCACTTAGTTCCTGAGAAAATTATGATTATGGAGGATCGATTATGGAAATTTTAATGCATTTCAATGCAAAATCCATACTAAATATCAAGATTTCTCAGAGATTTATATACTGCTAAATAGCTCTTTAAATTCCCTTTCATTTGAATATAATAATGTATAATATTGAGTGAAAAAAATTTTTTCGATTTTTTGCAAAAAAGGATGATGTATACACTGTCTTTTTTGCCAAAAAATGGAAAGTTTTTGTTTCACTCAATATTATACTCAAACGAAAGGTAGTACTAAGGGCATCAAATAAAACTACTTTTCGCTGCGAAATTCCACTTAGTTCCTGAGAAAATGATGATTATGGAGGATCGATTATGGAAATTTTAATGCATTTCAATGCAAAATCCATACTAAATATCAAGATTTCTCAGAGATTTATATACTGCCAAATAGCTCTTTAAATTCCCTTTCATTTGAATATAATAATGTATAATATTGAGTGAAAAAAATTTTTTCGATTTTTTGCAAAAAATGATGATGTATATATACACTGTCTTTTTTGCCAAAAAATGGAAAGTTTTTGTTTCACTCAATATTATACTCAAACGAAAGGTAGTACTAAGGGCATCAAATAAAACTACTTTTCGCTGCGAAATTCCACTTAGTTCCTGAGAAAATTATGATTATGGAGGATCGATTATGGAAATTTTAATGCATTTCAATGCAAAATCCATACTAAATATCAAGATTTCTCAGAGATTTATATACTGCTAAATAGCTCTTTAAATTCCCTTTCATTTGAATATAATAATGTATAATATTGAGTGAAAAAAATTTTTTCGATTTTTTGCAAAAAAGGATGATGTATACACTGTCTTTTTTGCCAAAAAATGGAAAGTTTTTGTTTCACTCAATATTATACTCAAACAAAAGGTAGTACTATGGACATCAAATAAAACTACTTTTCGCTGCGAAATTCCACTTAGTTCCTGAGAAAATGATGATTATGGAGGATCGATTATGGAAATTTTAATGCATTTCAATGCAAAATCCATACTAGATATCAAGATTTCTCAGAGATTTATATACTGCTAAATAGCTCTTTAAATTCCCTTTCATTTGAATATAATAATGTATAATATTGAGTGAAAAAAATTTTTTCGATTTTTTGCAAAAAAGGATGATGTATACACTGTCTTTTTTGCCAAAAAATGGAAAGTTTTTGTTTCACTGCGAAATTCCACTTAGTTCCTGAGAAAATTATGATTATGGAGGATCGATTATGGAAATTTTAATGCATTTCAATGCAAAATCCATACTAGATATCAAGATTTCTCAGAGATTTATATACTGCTAAATAGCTCTTTAAATTCCCTTTCATTTGAATATAATAATGTATAATATTGAGTGAAAAAAATTTTTTCGATTTTTTGCAAAAAAGGATGATGTATACACTGTCTTTTTTGCCAAACAATGGAAAGTTTTTGTTTCACTCAATATTATACTCAAACGAAAGGTAGTACTATGGACATCAAATAAAACTACTTTTCGCTGCGAAATTCCACTTAGTTCCTGAGAAAATGATGATTATGGAGGATCGATTATGGAAATTTTAATGCATTTCAATGCAAAATCCATACTAAATATCAAGATTTCCCAGAGATTTATATACTGCTAAATAGCTCTTTAAATTCCCTTTCATTTGAGTATAATAATGTATAATATTGAATGAGAAAAATTTTTTCGATTTTTTGCAAAAAAGGATGATGTATACACTGTCTTTTTTGCCAAAAAAAATGGAAAGTTTTTGTTTCACTCAATATTATACTCAAACAAAAGGTATACTAAGGGCATCAAATAAAACTACTTTTCGCTGCGGTATTCCTCTTAGTTCCTGAGAAAATGATGATTATGGAGGATCGATTATGGAAATTTTAATGCATTTCAATGCAAAATCCATACTAAATCTCAAGATTTCCCAGAGATTTATATACTGCTAAATAGCTCTTTAAATTCCCTTTTTATTTGAGTATAATAGTGTATAATATTGAGTGAAAAAAATTTTTTCGATTTTTTGCAAAAAAGGATGATGTATACACTGTCTTTTTTGCCAAAAAATGGAAAGTTTTTGTTTCACTCAATATTATACTCAAACGAAAGGTAGTACTAAGGGCATCAAATAAAACTACTTTTCGCTGCGGTATTCCTCTTAGTTCCTGAGAAAATGATGATTATGGAGGATCGATTATGGAAATTTTAATGCATTTCAATGCAAAATCCATACTAAATATCAAGATTTCTCAGAGATTTATATACTGCTAAATAGCTCTTTAAATTCCCTTTCATTTGAGTATTATAATAGTGTATAATATTGAGTGAAAAAAATTTTTTCGATTTTTTGCAAAAAAGGATGATGTATACACTGTCTTTTTTTGCCAAAAAATGGAAAGTTTTTGTTTCACTCAATATTATACTCAAACAAAAGGTAGTACTATGGACATCAAATAAAACTACTTTTCGCTGCGAAATTCCACTTAGTTCCTGAGAAAATGATGATTATGGAGGATCGATTATGGAAATTTTAATGCATTTCAATGCAAAATCCATACTAAATATCAAGATTTCTCAGAGATTTATATACTGCTAAATAGCTCTTTAAATTCCCTTTCATTTGAATATAATAATGTATAATATTGAGTGAAAAAAATTTTTTAGATTTTTTGCAAAAAAGGATGATGTATACACTGTCTTTTTTGCCAAAAAATGGAAAGTTTTTGTTTCACTCAATATTATACTCAAACGAAAGGTAGTACTAAGGGCATCAAATAAAACTACTTTTCGCTGCGAAATTCCACTTAGTTCCTGAGAAAATGATGATTATGGAGGATCGATTATGGAAATTTTAATGCATTTCAATGCAAAATCCATACTAAATATCAAGATTTCTCAGAGATTTATATACTGCCAAATAGCTCTTTAAATTCCCTTTCATTTGAATATAATAATGTATAATATTGAGTGAAAAAAATTTTTTCGATTTTTTGCAAAAAATGATGATGTATACACTGTCTTTTTTGCCAAAAAATGGAAAGTTTTTGTTTCACTCAATATTATACTCAAACGAAAGGTAGTACTAAGGGCATCAAATAAAACGACTTTTCGCTGCGAAATTCCACTTAGTTCCTGAGAAAATGATGATTATGGAGGATCGATTATGGAAATTTTAATGCATTTCAATGCAAAATCCATACTAAATATCAAGATTTCTTAGAGATTTATATACTGCTAAATAGCTCTTTAAATTCCCTTTCATTTGAGTATAATAATGTATAATATTGAGTGAAAAAAATTTTTTCGATTTTTTGCAAAAAAGGAAAATTTTTGTTTCACTCAATATTATACTCAAACGAAAGGTAGTACTAAGGGCATCAAATAAAACTACTTTTCGCTGCGAAATTCCACTTAGTTTCTGAGAAAATGATTATGGAGGATCGATTATGGAAATTTTAATTTATATATATATATATATATATATATATATACTAGCTGACCCGGCAAACGTTGTTCTGCCTAGGAATAGGATTACATTATTATCTAGGTAGCTCGCACAAAGTTTGAATATTCTCACAATAATAGTACCCCAGATATGCAATAATAAATTTGTACTTCGTATGGGAGGTGCCACGCCCATTGCTTGGATCCCCCATATTTTTTGGAAGATTATGAATATTATTATCAAAGAAGCTCACACAAAGTTTGAAGACTCCCACTTTAATAGTACCCCAGATATGCAATAATGAATGTTTTCTTCGTATGGGAGGTGCCACGCCCATTGCTTGGATGGCACTCATTTTTTTGGGAGATTATGAGTATTATTATAAAAAAAGCTCACACAAAGTTTGAAGACTCCCACTGTAACAGTACTCCAGATATACAAAAATACATTTTTACTTCGTATGGGAGGTGCCACGCCCATTGTACCCATATAGGTCAATTGTGAATCTAAACCATTCAGGGATCAAATAAAACAGACACAACAAATTTCATCGAAATCGGCCCAGCCGTTAAGGAGGAGTGCAGTCACTAACACACGTACAGGAGAATTATATATATAAAGAAGATATATATGGTATGGGGTTTATTGTGGATTTTGATGCATTGAAGTTTTCCTTATCATTTTCTTAGAAGCAAAAAGGAATTTTACACTGAAAAGTATTTTTATTTGATGCCATTTGAATCCCCTTTAAATATAATACTGTTTGATATATATATATATTTTAATTTTTTGGCAAAGAATACAAAGAATTTTTTTTATTTAATATTATACTCAAATAAAAGTGCTATTTAGCAGTACATAAATCCTTGGATTTTGTTTTTAAAATAATTCTTAATTTTTTTCTTTTTAGTACAAAACTGAACGAGATGGTATTGTTGAAACCTCTTTTGAACAAAAGATTGCCTTACAATCAGACGGAGATCCAATTTATCATGACACAGGGCCTTAGCTAAGGCAATAAAGGTAAAGTTTTTAAAATAAATTTTAAAAATAATATTAGAAAAATTAATCGAAACAATGTTTTCTTTTATACAGGAGGCAACAGTTATGAAGCCAGACATGACACAGTGGAAAAAATTTAAATTCAACAACAAACCCAATAAATTGTCAAGTGGAAATACGAAAATGAATTTTGAAAATACTTTAAATAAGCACAGATTGCATAGTAACACAACAGAAAGTATAAACACGCCCACTCTTCCTCCTACGCCTCCAACGCCCACAATATTAAAGTAATGAAAATTATTTTTTTTCTATTTTTATTAATAATTTTTATTAATTTTGTAAATTTTTTTATATACAATTTCATCGACGATTATTTCTATGGGTGTGTAATAAATGGTAGCAAGTTATGCTTCTTGGTAAATTTTTTACAGTTTTGAGGTTAATAAAATTTCACTAAAATTTTTGACATAAAAATAGAAATTTTTGAAGTTTTAAAATTTGAAAGCTTCTTAAATCAAAATGAAAAAAAAAATATATAAATAAATTCTATTCTATTCTTTTTCACACGTAAAAATTTAAAACTTTTTCACCATAGAAAAAATATTTTTTACCATGCCACTTTGCTACCGTTTGACACACACCCTATTATAGGAAGAACTAGTTCAAATATTCTGAATTTTATGGTAGAAAAATAATCCTAATTTTTTAAAGAGCTTTCTATATAAAAAATTCCTTTGAATCTAATGCCTTTTTATGGCATCTGATAGTTTTTTTTTAATAGGAAAAATGTGACGGATCGGGAAATTTTTTTCATAGAAAAAAGTCCTAAGAATTAAAATTTTTTTTTATACAAAAAAGTCTTGGGATTTTGATAATTCTTCTATCGAAAATATATCTCAAAATCTGATTCTTTTTTTATAGAAAAAAGTTCCTTTAAACTTCTGTGTTTTCAATAGGAAAAAGAATCTTAAGTTTTTTTATAGAAAAAGTAGTCACACACGAAATCTTTAGAATCTGAGTATTATCTAAAAGGATAAAAGTTTCCAGAAGTTAAGTATTGTTTAGAAGAAGTTTTCTTTGAATGAATTTTAAAAATTTAATTTTCTTTAACTTCTAGGAATAATCTGGAATGTAATTTTTCATTTTATAGTTGGAATCTTGCCGTTTTTTATATCAGAAGTTATTTCAGATAATATCTTTTCTTTAGAGAAAAAAATCCTTAGTTTTTAGCAGTTTTACTATAAAAAATCCTGAAAAATTTATAGTTTCTCTACAGGAAAAGATTCTCAGAATCCAAAAAATTTTGCTATAGAAAAACATCTCTTAAAATTCTGTTTGTATAGAAAAAAAAAACATAATAAAATAATCTTACGAAAAGTTTTAAAACATCCCAAGGTATTTCGACAGAAAAAGTTTAGATTCCGTAAATAGAAAAATTACTTAAAATTTTAAATTTTTTTTATAAAAACAAATTTTTAATATATAGAATGTTAAGTATTGTTTTGTAAGAAAAAATTGTCCATATCTGAGAGTTTTCTTTAAATGCTATGAGAAAAGTTTTGAAAATAAAATATTGTTTAGCTTTTCCTTAATTGTAAGTTTTCCAAAATCTTAAAAAAAAATACAAAATATTTCCTTAAAGAGGAGAAAACTCGATAAATTTAATCAATACAGCAACTATAAAAATTACGTTGAAGTTTAATTTTTATATTCAAAGATTTTTTCAGATTTAATTAAGATTATAACTTCACCTCATAAAAAGAAAAAAATCGAGTTAGTGTCTTTCTAGTTTCTAAGTTTTAGTTTATATAAAATTTTATTTAGTATATATGTTATCAATTTTATTGAAGCTTTTATGATACCAGCTTCTTTAATTTACTTTATCAGGGTTTTCTATAAAATTGATGAATAAATTTACAGTATAATGCAGTAGATAGATACCTATCAGTGTTTAGACATTTACCATGATATTTGGTTTTTAAATTATTAAATTTACTCAAAATTCTATTTAAATTCTTAAATATAATTATAATAAGAATATTTATTTAAATTATGTTATGTACTATATTGTATTCTAGTATTTATTTATTTAAATTAACAATCATTAATGCAAATAAACGGAAAACTAAATTACACTGTACACACCTAATAAAAAATTTGTTTTATTTTTTTCAAAATATATTGAAGTGCTTTATAAATATCATGTAAGGGGAAAAACAACAAACGGCTAAATTAGCCGTCAGTTTTGTATACTAACATATTTTTGGGTTTTATTAATTAGCTATTTTTTTTTTTGGGTGTAAGAAAGAATTTATAAAACAAGCTAAAATTTTTGTCATTAAAAAGTTTTGGGTATCATTACTACTATAATGATCAAATTTCATATTTCAACTAATAAATTGCTTTGGGTGTAAAATTTATTGAAAAAAATTAACTAAATTAGCCGTCAACTTTTTATACTAACATATTTTTTTGAGTGTAAAATTGCCTTATTAAAAGTTTCTGGGTACCAACCACCGAATAATTAAAATAGCAAGTTTTACTAACACACTTTTTTGGTTGTAAAAAAATAAATTCAAAAACGATGTCTAAAATTGCCAAAATTTGTCGACCTAGTACCAGGCAAACAGAAATCAGCAGAAGGTGGATTTTTTAATACACTTCAATTGTATTGTTTTTATTTCTCTATCCTAATTAAGCTCCTCCCACAATAGCATTTTTATTTCCAGCTTTAAAAAAAATCCACCTACTGCCTAATTTCTGTTTGCCTGATATTTGGTCGAAAATTTTTAGAATCGATTTTTTTAATTTATTTTTTTACACCCTGGCCTGGTTGTACCAGACAGAATCTTTTTTATAAGGAAATTTTACTCCCAAAGAATAAGTAGGTAGGTAATTGTAGGTGGTGTAAAAAGTTAGGTAGGTGTAAAAAAATAAATTTGAAAAACGATGCTTAAAAATGTCAAAATCTGTAGACGTAATACCAGGCAAACAAAAATCAGCAGAAGGTGGATTTTTTTTAATACACTTAAATAGAAAATTTTCTTATACATTTTTGCAACAATAACAAACAGTCGAAAAAAAGTAATATGCCTAATTGTTGTTGTTGATCCTCTCTTGGAATTTTTACTTGCACAAAGAAATCGTTAATCGTTGTTGTTGCTCCTTCTCGTTATTTTTTTCTTACAAAATCCAAACAAAAAAATGCAGTTGTCTCTATCCATCTAAGGTGTATGTTTGTGTTTATGTGTATGGTATTTATGTTTTTTGTGATTAGTGCGTGTTTTCGTTTGTTCCGCACATTGGAAAAGAATTACCCCGAAAGTAATTGTTTAAAAAACAAAAGTTAATAATAAAAATAATTTATTTTTTCTGCTTGCTGTTTTTTTGTTTGCCTGGTATTAGGTCGACAAATTTTGGCATTTTTAGGCATCGTTTTTAAAATTATTTTTTTACGCCCAAACAAATTAATTTGTAAAATTGATAATTTAATAATATGTTTTAATAAAATATTTCATCAAAATAGTTGTAATATTTTTTTTTGGTGTAAAATATAAAAATTAAAATCGATAGCTAAAAATGACAAAATTTGTCGACCTAGTACCAGGCAAACAAAAATCAGTAGAAGGTGGATTTTTTTAATGCACTACAATAAAAAATATTCTTAAACATTTTTGCAACAATAACAAATAGTTAAAAAATCGTAATATGCTGTAATCGTTGTTGTTGCTCCCCTATGATAAGTTTATTTTTTTACTACACAAAAAATCGTTGTTGTTGATCCTCTCTTGGTATTTTTACTTGCACAAAAAATAATGTATTCGTTGTTGTTGCTCCTTCTCTTTATTGTTTTGTTACAAAAACCAAACAAAAAAAATTGCCGTTGTCTACGCGTCTAAGGCGTATGTTTGGGTTTATGTGTATGGTATGTGATGTTTTTGTTGTGATTGCACTAATGTTTTCGTTTGTTTTGCATATTGGAAGAATATTGGAAAAGAAATTAAATAATAAAAAAAATTTCTTTTCAAATATTTTTTCTGCTTGCTAATTTTCTGTTCGCCTGGTACTTGGTCGGCAAGTTTTGGCATTTTTAGCCATCGTTTTTAAATTTATTTTTTACACCCAAAAAAAATTAGTTTGTAAAACTGCTAATTTAATTTCGGTGGTGGTACCCAGTAGTTTTTAATAAGGATGTTTTACACAAAACATAATATGTTAGTATATAAAGTTGATGGCTATTTTGGTAAATTTAGCCATTGCTTTTAAAACCACAACTGTTAAATAAGGAAACTTTAAAACCAAAAAATATATTAGTATATAAATTTGACGACTTTATAAGTAAATTTAGGCAATTGATTTTAAAATAAATTTATACACCCCAAACGATTAGTTAATGCTATACGCAAAACTTTTTAGTGCAATAAATTTTAGATTGTTTTTCTTCTACACCAAAAAATAACTTAGTAGATATAAAAAAAGATTTAAGCACTCGAAAAAAAATTAGTAGACAAAAATTCTACACCCAAAAAATAAGTTGGTAGATAACTATAAAAGTTGGCTACATCCAAAAATATAAGTTAGAAGTTAAATATAAATGGTGAAATAAGTTAGTAGATAAATATAATAAAGAATTTTAATGTATTTTTAAAAATGCTTTGCAAGTTAGTAGATAAAAAGAAAGTATTTTATTTGGACATTTTGTACTTCTCTCTTCTTTTAGTTTTGTCCATATTTATAAATAATTCATATAATTTGTTTTTGGTATTGAAGTTTATATTTTATTGTTGCGGCAGCAACTTAAAATTCAATAATTGTTACGGCAGTAACTTTTTCCGATAGAAATATATTAAAACGCAACTTTATTATGATTTTAAATAAAGTATGTAGTTTGGGAGGGGGGGTTTTATTATCTAAAAATTTACATGTTAAGTTAGAAAATTAAAAATACAAATTTCACAAGCTTACTTAATTCTATCTTCTTAGGCGTCCTTTCTGAAATTGTCAGTAGTTTCAAATTCCACAGGTGACTACTCAAGAGAATGGTTACCAATGTAACGAGTACCACAAAACAAATCAGAGAAGGCAGCCTAACAATTCAAAGAGTTGCCATAAAATTCAATTCACTGTCGGCATATTCAAATAATAATATAAACAAATTAACGGTTATAAACTAGTACATTTTCGCTTCACAACATCCCACCACCCGTGAATCAATCAGGGAGATTCACCACCAATATCCAGAACAGCTAATTTCGATGCAGGACGTCGCAATTTTCCAACTAAAGTCTTCACCACTGCCGAACGAACTTGACCATCAGCCGCTGTAAAAACTTCCTCTATAATGCCCCGCTTCCACTCGCCACGCGCCTCATTGTCATCACATATGACTACGAAATCTCCAACCATGAGAGGTTTCACCGGTTGATACCATTTGGTGCGCCTTGTTAAGTCTGGAAGGTATTCAAGTACCCACCTCTTCCAGAACGTCTGCTTTAATTGTTGCAGTATATGCCATTGTTTTCTAAGAACGACCTTTTCACCAACAGCCGGAGTCTGTACAATATTAGGGCAACCAAGTAAAAAATGATTGGGTGTTAGAGGTTCACTTTCCACACTTTCAATAGGAAGATGAGTCAGTGGACGTGAATTTACCAAATTCTCCGCCTCTATTAACAGGCTGTTTAAAGTCTCAACTTGTGGCGACTTCTCCTTTAGAGTGAATGACAGCACGTTTTTTACGCTACGAACCATACGTTCCCACGCACCACCAGCTGATGGATGGGCTGGAGTATTGAACACCCATTCAATTCCACGTCGTGTGCACTCATTTGCCAACCCTTTATTGTCCAACACGAAATCTTCCTTACTGGCCCCGATGAAATTTGTGCCTCTATCACTTCTCATACGAACTGGTACACCTCTGCGGTTAATAAAATTCCGAATACACAATATCACCGCATCGGTGGACAAATCCTTTGCAATTTCGACGTGAATAGCCCTGACTGTCAGACAAGTAAAAAGAGCCACCCATCTTTTTTCACAACGACGACCAATTAGCACCGTAAAAGGGCCAATATAATCCACGCCCGTATACGTAAACGGTCTCACATATGGTGTGAGACGATCTATAGGGTGTTGTCCCATTAACGGCGGCTTAGGAGCAGCGTTCCTATTCTTGCATTCTTGACAGTTCTTCTTAGCAGATCTTACCAATTGTCGCAGAGAGGGAATCCAAAATTTTGTACGAATTGCGGCGCATATAGATTCCTGATTCTGATGTTTAAAATCCTCATGATATTGTTTCACGATCAACTTCGTTATAAGGTGTTTATTCGGCATGATTATAGGCTCTTTTGTCATTTGAGGGACACATTCAGCATTGTTGATACGACCCGAGATTCGTATTAGCCCATCTTTTGCCAAAAATGGCGTTAATCCATATATGGGACTTTTCCTAGACACGAAACTGTTTGATTTTAGCAAATTGCGCTCTTCATTATATTCATCCTGTTGAGCAATTTGACACCAAAACTTTTCCGCTTCTTCTACCTCTCTAGGCGTTAAATACATGGGGAAATTTAAACTCGATTTTTTCAGATGGCAAGCATAGCATTTGAAAATTTGTATTGCACGGACGACCCAACATCGTACCCTCAACAACGTGTAGTATCTTGATTTTTCACCATATGGAATCGGCGGACCGATGTCTGTTATAGTCAATAAATATTTGGATCTCATTTCCGACTCAACCACCTGATCAGTAACATCACCAGGTAATACTGGCCAATCGCCTTCACTGGATTCTAAAAACTGCGGACCGTTCAGCCAACGAAATTCCGTTGAAATTCCTGAAAAATATTGGGGTCTTGTCGCATCATCCGCGGGGTTTTGTGAGCCAGGTACCCATCTCCATTGCTTGACCTCTGATGATTCCAATATTTCGGCAATACGATGAGAAACAAATTGTTTATAAATTCTACAGTCTGATTGAATCCACTTTATCACGGTCTTGGAGTCGGACCAAAGCATTATCCTCTGAGGCTTTATATCATGACTAGAAATAATAGCATCCTTTAACCTTATTCCGAGTACAGCAGCTTGCAATTCAAGTCTCGGGATTGAGAGCGGCTTTATCGGGGCACATTTCGATTTACCAGCAACAAATTTCACCGTGACATCGCCTCCATAGGAGATTCTCCAATAAGCAACAGCCGCAAACGCGACCTCACTTGCATCCACAAATATATGTAACTCGATTACCGCTGCAGAATTACTGAATTCGAGTCCGTAGCACCTTGGGACTTTTACGTATCGAACATTTTCAAGCTCCTTGTACCATTCATACCACAATTTGTATATTGCCTCTGGAATTGGCGAATTCCATTCAATATCGTACCTCCACAACTCTTGGAGCAAAATTTTTGACCGTATAACCATATTCGCCAAAAAACCAAACGGATCGAATATTGACATCGTTAGACTGAGTACTTCACTTTTTGTAGGTCTTCTATCCCCATTCAAAACTGCATCAGGAACCCTTGTAAATTTCAGCATAAAACAAAATGTGTCATCAGTGGGGGACCAGAACAGTCCCAGGACCTTTTCGGTTGTCTTTTCACCTCTACATAAATCCGTCCACTCTAGATCAGTATCCACAGATTCCTTTCCAGCAATAGCGTGACAAAATTCTTTTGAATTCGATACAAAATCCCTTAATTCAAATCCGGCTTCTTTATGGATATTTATAACGTTTTTTGTCACAGATATTGCCTCATCGACACCATCAAAACTATCCACGTAGTCGTCAACATAGTGGCAGTCAACAATTGCCCTATAGGCCCTAGGCTGGGACTCCTCGCAAATTTTAGCGTTCAAATTTTTGACATACTGGGCAGAACACGGTGAGCTGGCCGAACCAAAAATCATGGCCTGCATAACGTAGATATCAGGTGGTTTTGTATTATCTCCGTCTCTCCACAGAAATCGTTGTGCCGTTTGGTCTTGTTCCCGTATTGCCACGCGATGGAACATTTCTCGGATATCTGCACAAACTCCAATTCGACACTGACGAAATTTAAATAATATTGACAAAAGTGGTTTTGGCTGATATTTACATGGACCCTTTAATAATCTAGAATTAAACGATTCACCATCAACCTGTGCGGCTGCATCAAAAACGAGGCGTCGTTTGTTACCCTTGTTCACATTAGTGACAGCAAAATGAGGCAAATACCAAGTATGATTATTCTCAAATGCAGCCTCCTCTGGGGACAATTTTCTAGCGTAGCATTTCGAAACATATTCATTAATTTTCATTTTGTACCAGTTGGCCAAATCGTCATCTCTTTTCAATTTCGCCTCAACTCCATGAAGGCGCTTTAAGGCCACAGAAAAAGTTTCCTTAAAATTGAAATCGTTATGCCTCCATAAAAGACCAGTTTCATATTGAAGACCCTTTTTCATCGTTGTTTTTTCGAGTATTTCCTCGGCTCTAATATCATCATCGGACATAACAGGTTTAACAGGCCTCATGCCAAAACTCTCCAACGTAAAATACTCAGAAACCTGACGCTGGATATCATCAAGAATGTTCACATCAATCACGCATACAAATGGCTCGATGGCCTCTTCATTGGAACCGAACAAAATATTTCCTAAACTCGTCTGATGTACAGAAAAATTTTCATCAACATTAATAACGTTGAACGGGCGTACAAGTCTCGTATGCGGCAAACCAATTAATAACTGAGGAGTGGCATCAAAATAATCGTCAATTGCAATATCGTTCAAGACCGGATATTTTTTCTTAAATTCACCGAAATGTAGACTTTGTGGCGGCAGTTGTAAATCTTTAGTCGTTCTTACATTTCTCATAGGAAAGCTACATTCACCTCCTCTTATATTGCTAATTTCCAGATTTACCTTCGCTGACATTTCTTTAGATGTGGCTCCTCTAATCCACCCAAGAGACAAATTACTCGTTGGTCCCTTCAATCCAATTTGCTTTGCAACCTTTTCATCTAAAAGTGATATTTTTGAACCGTCATCGATAAATGCGATAACATTTACGCGACCCTTTGGGCCCTTTAATTGTACCGGCAGAAATTTAAATAGCGTTTCCTTATTCAAAGAATTACCAACAATCGTTGTTACCTGTTTGTCCTCATTTATATCATTTGTACCTATTGTATCAACACTATCCGTTGCATTACTACTTTGATGTTTCACAGGGTTATCATTTCTGTTTGAATATTTATCTTCATGTAGCAATCGATTATGATATTTTGTACACTTCGATAACCCACACTGACGGCGATTACTGCATTTCAACGAGCTGTGTCCGATATGTAAACAACTAAAACATAAGTGATTGTCTTTAACAAATTTCCAACGTTCTGCCGTAGAAATATTCTTAAATTTGGTGCATTGTCTTAGATGGTGACTTTGTTTACAATTTAAACAATTTGGTTGACGACTTTCTCCTGTTGTGATGGCAAAAGATGACTTAATTTTTTCACGTTTATTGTTGTTAGCTGCTTCGGTTCCATTGAGATCGGTTTCTGTTGCCAAAGCAATATAAGTAGCAACATCTTGCAGCCACGCACTGAATTCCCGTACACTTGGGTACTGCCCCAAGTTATTTATAGAATATTTCATCCACTCCTCTCGTTTCGACATTGGCAGTTTATTTACCAATTCATCTAGTAGAGTTGGATTACACAAATGTGGCGTTGCGCCGGCGTTTTCCAAGAAAACAGTCAGATTTGATACCATCGAGCTAAAGTTCACTATTTCACTTATTCTGTTGCCAGATATTGCCGGAAAGGCACGCACTTTCGATATTTGACTGCGTATCAAAATTTGAGGGCGACCATAATGAAATTCCAATGTACGCATTACATGGTTTACGCTTTCGGGATGAATCAAATAGGCTTCAACTTTAGCTTTAGCATTTCCTTTCAATGCCTTTTGTAGGCGAGTCAGGTTCTCTAAATTTGTGTAATTGTAGTTCTGTGTAGTTTCCCTGTAGGACACGGAAAACATTGGCCACTGCTGTGGCTGACCATTAAACTCTGGCAAATCGTGTAGCTTACGTATATGTCGGTGTTCATTTAAATTCTGTGGGTTAGGCAAAGATGTGGTAGCGGCATCTACAGCATTAAAAAATGTTGATGTTGGGGCTGTTTGGCATGTCGTATGTGACGTAAACGCCTGCGTTGACTGAGACTGCATAAAGTTATGTATAGACGGTGTAGATGTATATGTTTGTACAGATTGAGGCGGCATAAAATTGTTCTGCTGTACAGACGTTGGTAAATATGTGTGTACATACGGTGACATATAGGTGTTCGTTTGTACAGACGGCGAGGGCACACAGGCCTGTACATAGTTAGGTGGTATATAGGCATTCAAAAGGTATGGCGTACTCAAATTTGCATTTAATGAACTAAATGAAGAATGATTATCAATACTTATCTTTTGTTGCAACGGCTGATGTGATGCTGGCGCTCCGTAAGTCTTCGGCAGTGAAAGAACATTACAGACTGATGTAGTCGACAGGGCTGCAGTTGAATGTGGCAATTGAACTGTTGTAGTTTTATCGGGCATATTTGGTGCGACAGCTCCAGTAAGAGCTGATGGCGTGTTGGCTTTCTCTAAAAGCATTTGCAATGACTCCTTAAGGCTACGGATTTCCTCCTTCAAATCGGCGACAGATTCTTGCTCGACAATTGTTTTGTCATCATCACTCTCGCTGGTGGAGTCGTCATTTGGCTTTCTATTTTCGTTTTGAGACATGTTACTTTTCTGTAATCGTTGACTACGGCGTATCATTGAATTCCAGAAATTAATTAAATAATAAAAAATGTTGCGGCAGCAACTTAAAATTCAATAATTGTTACGGCAGTAACTTTTTCCGATAGAAATATATTAAAACGCAACTTTATTATGATTTTAAATAAAGTATGTAGTTTGGGAGGGGGGGTTTTATTATCTAAAAATTTACATGTTAAGTTAGAAAATTAAAAATACAAATTTCACAAGCTTACTTAATTCTATCTTCTTAGGCGTCCTTTCTGAAATTGTCAGTAGTTTCAAATTCCACAGGTGACTACTCAAGAGAATGGTTACCAATGTAACGAGTACCACAAAACAAATCAGAGAAGGCAGCCTAACAATTCAAAGAGTTGCCATAAAATTCAATTCACTGTCGGCATATTCAAATAATAATATAAACAAATTAACGGTTATAAACTAGTACATTTTCGCTTCACAACATTTATAGTTGATCTTTTTAATACTTATATGTATGAAAAGGTTTTTTTTGTTTGATTCGAGATCATAGGAAAAGTTTTTTCAAATGAAAAAATTCCTATGATCTCGAATCAAACTAAAAAACATTTTCATACATATAATTTGTTTTTGTTTAATATATTTATTTTGTTTTTGTTGTTTTTATAAACGTAATATAATAAATTATTTAGTTTAATTTCTTCGACCTTTTAAACATAAATTCCAGTTAATAAGTATTTAAGCTCAAGGTCTTTTTTCACAAAATTATTTATTTTTCATCCAATATTTCGCTATCTCAAGAAGAAGCTATCCATTGAGATAGCGAAATATTGGATGAAAAATAAATAATTTTGTAAAAATAGACCTTGAGCATAAATACTTATTACCTGGAATTTATCGTAATATAATAAAATTATAATAATTTCTGCACTGATTTGTTATAATTATAATTTTTAATATTAATTGTTTAATAATTAGTTTTGTTTTTATATTTCACTTTTTTTGTTTTACATATTTATATAGAACTGTAAATGCATTCTATTTTTAATTTATATATTCTTTTTTTAAATATTTATAAATATTTTCAAATATTCATTTGGTTTTTTATTTTTTATATAAAATTCATTATGAACATACAAAAAATATTAATTATTAATTATAAACAACAAATTATAAACAAAACAACAAAAATTCAATAAAAAATATTAAATAAAAAAAATAAGAAAAAACAATTTGTCAAATATACTTTCATTTCTTCTGTGTCGCGTGGGCGACACAGGAGAAAGAGAAGTCGTGGTTTATACAGTGTTTTTCTGTTGTAGTACTGTGCAATTTGTGATCATTTAAAATATTTTCAAAATTGATTTTCATGTTTCCCCTTGACAATTTATTGGGTTTGTTGTTAAATTTAAATTTTTTCCACTGACATGTCTGGTTTCATAGCTGTTGCCGCCACCTGTTTAAATAAAAACATTGTTTTGATCAATTTTTCTAATATTTTTTTAAAATTCATTTTGAAAACTTTACCTGTATTGCCTCAGCTAAAGCTCTGTCATGATCAATTGAATCTCCATCTGATTGTATGGTAATCAATACAGGTTTCAACAATACCATCTCATTCGGTTTTGAACTAAAAGGAAAAAATTTAGAACTTAGAAACAAATCCCAGAAAGTTTTGTAGTGGTCCTTTCATTTAAGTGTAATATTAAGTAAAAAAAATTCTTTGATTTTTTGCAAAAAGGACTGTGTATACACAGCCTTTTTTGCCAAAAAATTAAAACAAAAATCACCCAATATTATACTCAAAGGAAAGAGGATTCAAAGGGCATCAAAATAAAGTGGGACATCGCAACCAAAAATCATTATATACCCGCAATAAATGAAGCTGCTTCTAAAAATGCAATAAAAGTAGGCACTTCATGAATTGCGAATATATGACATAATTTATGTTAACAATGTCCCATTTAAAAGCAATAAATGAAAACAAAAATAAGTCACTAAAGTTCGGGTAAAATCATTAAATTACAATTCAGGCAGCATTAATACATTTTGGCAGTGTATTATTTAACATTTAAATCTCCTTTTGTTTATCCATTTTATACCATTCATCGATCCCATGGGACTTTTTTTGGACGAAATTTGTTGGAAAGATATATTGGTTTCCCAATAAATTTTTTTTTCTTTTGTGTTGACATAAATCATTGAAGATCAAATTGTGACGCTTTGTGTACACTTAATGGATTAAGATTTTATTAAAATTTTGTTTATTGCTTGTACAAAATAATATCAAGTCGTTACAATTACCATTTAAGGTGTTTCGTTTTTTTTTTGAACCTAGCGAAACAATTTTTCTTGTTTAAGTCCTGAGGGGATGATTTATTTACCAGATTAAATTTTGAGGGGTTTTCTATAAAAACAAATTTCTAAGTATCTGTGATTTTTTAATAGAAAAATTGATTCTTAAACCAACTGTGATGATTTTTTTCGAATCTAAAAACGTTTTCTATAGAAGAAATAAAAAAATATTTAATTAAACAAATTGCCGAAGTCTGAAAAGTCCTAAGAATTGGAATACCCCAACTGTTTTATCAGAGTTTCTTTTTTTTATTTCCTTCAAACGTTTTGAAAATCCGGCTATATTCATTATTTTTTGGATTTTTTAAAATACAATTATGGCAACTTCTTTAGATGCAGCTGCAAACTCCAACAGGGTTGCGACCCCCCATTTGGGAACCGTTGCTCTAGATCGATTTAAGACCTCTTTGGGGTGATTTGCCAAAAAAAAAATCAATTTTTATTTAGAAAGTTTGCGCGATTTTTTCACAAAAAATGTTTGACTGCGGCGCTTTTACATCAAAAATCCATTTTGTTGCATGATCCATTATATCTGACACCGTCATGATCATGTTTGAGGCGATTTCCCAAAAAAATTTAACTTTTTTTAGAAAAAATGGCGTGATTTAGATCCATTCAATACCCCCTGGGCTCCATACAATAAAAAAATTTATTTAAAAAAGGTCCCTTTTTAAAAATGATGTGATTTCTTAAAAAAAATTGTATTTTTTTAGCGAAGTTAGAAAAAATGTTTTATGAGATCCTGCGGATCCTTTCGCATGAGTACCGACACTAATGTTACTACGCGTACCGCTTTTTGGGGCATCGCAGGCACACAGCCCCTGCCCCAAAAATGGAAGATAAAACAAATGTTTATATTTTTACCCCAGAGTAGGCCATATATTTCGTTTTTTAATAAAGTAAACTTTTTCGTGACTCAAAAGGGGCCTTAAGTGGATCTAAAGGGAGCCACATACAACGGATCATGAAAAAAATGCATATTTGAGATCCTGAGGAAATTTCCTTGCATTTGAGTAACTACACTTATATGTTACTACGCGTACCTTCTTTTATGCCCTGGAGGCTCCAAAAAATTTATTTTTTTATTCCAGAGGAATCATATTTTTTTTTTGAGCAACGCCCGAAAAAGTGCACTTTTGCCAAAAATAAAAGATTTTATATAATTTTATATAATAATAGACTTAATTATTAATTTTTTAATTATTAATTTAACTGGGAAAATGATAATTTACAAATTCTCATTAAAAAACATTTCATAAAAATATATCACCTCCCTTATTTCGACATAACTATATTGACTATGATAAAGATCAAGAATACAATTAATTTATGTGATCTCATTTAATATTTAATTTAAAACCCTGAGTTAGTATTCAAAAGCTTTACTATCAACATAGGCAATTTTTGGCGGTAGAGAAATTTCGTTGTCGCATTAAAAAGTTTTGGGTATCACCAGCAATTATTTATTAATTAATGGTAAAATTTTATATAGTTTCTGTTACCACCAGGAATTATTAATAGCAGTTACAGTTTCATCCTACAAACTCATTTTTTTTTTGGTGTAAAAAATAAATTTAAAAACGATGCTAAAACAAATAAAAATAAAAATCAGCAGAAGGTGGATATTTTTAATGACTTAAATCACACCATGACGATGTCTCTCACGTCGTAAAAAACGTTCTCTTTCTTTTGTATGTGCAGATTTCAAAGGTTCAGCATCTTTTCAAATTGGTTTTTTTACGATTCCAATTGAATTTCTTTGCAAATCCAATTAGTTTTAGCAGATTTCCCAATTGGATTTGAAAAAAAAAGGTTAAAAAACAGGGAAATTTACTCAAATTTTTGCAGAAATCAGGGAAATTTGCTCAATTTTCCCCTGTTTTCTCCAAGTTTCCGAACCTTTGTATTCTGTATAATATTTTATTTGGCCGCTGACGGCGTTGCATCCTCTATACCATTCTTCCTCTATGCTTAAATAGAAAATATGTTCATAAAAAAAAGTATTCTTTACACATTTTTGCAACAATAACAAACAGTAGAAAACAGTGATATGATTTAATCGTTGTTGTTGTTCCCCTATAATAAGTTTATTTTTTTTAACTGCTTAAAAAAAATCATTAATCGTTGTTGTTGATCCTCTCTTGGTATTTTTACTTGCACAAAAAATGTATTCGTTGTTGTTGCTCCTTTTCGTTATTGTTTTGTTACAAAACCCAAATAAAAAAAATGCAGTTGTCTCTACGCATCTAATGTGTATGTTTGTGCTTGTGTGTATGGTATGTATGTTTTTGTTGTGATCAGTGCTTGTTTTCGTTGGTTTTGCCACACCATGACGATGTCTCTCACGTCGTAAAAAACGTTCTCTTTCTTTTGTATGTGCAGATTTCAAAGGTTCAGCATCTTTTCAAATTGGTTTTTTTACGATTCCAATTGAATTTCTTTGCAAATCCAATTAGTTTTAGCAGATTTCCCAATTGGATTTGAAAAAAAAAGGTTTAAAAACAGGGAAATTTACTCAAATTTTTGCAGAAATCAGGGAAATTTGCTCAATTTTCCCCTGTTTTCTCCAAGTTTCCGAACCTTTGTATTCTGTATAATATTTTATTTGGCCGCTGACGGCGTTGCATCCTCTATACCATTCTTCCTCTATGGTTTTGCATATTGGAAAAGAAATTAAATAATAAAAATAATTTCTTTCCAAATATTTTTTCTGCTTGCTTATTTTCTGTTCGCCTGGTACTTGTTCGGCAAGTTTTGGCATTTTTAGCCATCGATTTTAAATTTATTTTTTACACCCAAAAAATGAGTTTGTCAAAATGCTAGTTAATATTTCTGGTGCTATCCAGAACCTTTTAATAAGGAAAATTTACACTCAAAAAATATGTTAGTATAAAAACTTAGGGGCTAATTTAGTAAATTTAGCCTTTGTGATTTTTAATAAATTTTTACACCTAAAACAATTAGTGCAAATAACATAAAATTTTACTATTAATTAATAAATAATTCCTGGTGATACCCAAAACTTTTAATGCAAAAATGTTTAGCTTGTTTTATAAATTCTTTATTGCAACAAAAAAATGAACTTATTAATAATTCCTGGTATTACCAGAACCTTTTAATAAGGAAATTTTACACCCAAAAAATATGTTAGTGTAAAAAGTTGGCGGCTAATTTAGTAAACTTAGCCATTGTTATTTTTAATAAATTCTACGCCCAAAGCAATTAGTTAGTGCAAATAATATAAAATTTTACCATTAATTAGTAAATAAATGCTGGTAATATCCAAACTTTTTAATGTGAACAATTTTAGCTTATTTTATGAATTCTTTTTACACCCAAAAAAATAAGTTTGTAAAACAGCTAATTAATATTCCTGGTGGCACCCAGACTCTTAATAAGGAAATTTTACTGGGATTATGATAGTATACAAATTCTTATTAAAACAACTTATTTCGGGGCGTAATTGCGGAAAAAACTTTCTTGTTTAGCATTAATCAATGAATGATCATTGTCATTAATTTTACAAATGGTAATGACAACTATTTCATTGGCAATAATTTAAACAAATTTCTAGTTGGAAGGCAAACCCCTTCGCTTGTGAATCTAAAGTTTAAAATTTGATTTTTGTAGGATTTCCCGTAAAAAAATCACATGTAAATATATAAATATATATGAACATACATAATCATACATAGCATACATGATCACATATATTATATGATTCATATATCCTCATATATAAACGGCCATATACCATCACATTTCGTATCCGAAAATGTATGCAAATATATGAGATCATATATCGTAATCTATTGAAATATGTATGGACGTCTATGATCATGTATACTCATGTCTGATCATATACCAGTCCTAGGATTATATAATTTATAGGTTGTTATTCCGGTGTGTAGACATCCACTAAGAAGGGAAATCTGAAATTGTTTACGACGACGTATAAATAGGCAAATAGTCTTGTATCTTAACGTTCTGCACATACTCCTTCTGTTAGAAATTGGAAACTTTAAATATGTGTGGTAAAAATAAATACTAATTTGGGAAACGTGCCCCCTTAGTCACCTAGCCCATGTACTGGAGCAGGAAAGAACAAATTTGGCATAGTGGTTTCTCCTCCACCGTAGACATCTACTCCACGCAGAGAAAAACATGGTTGGGACAATCATATTCAAAGAGCATTATATATATTTTTGGTATGATGATTCTGTATCATATTATAATAATAAAATAACTATAATTTTACAATAATATGGTGCCTCAAGTTATATTATAATTCGAAACTATGAAAAAGTTATTTAAATTTAAGAATATTTGTTTAAGAAATATTTTTCTTAAAGAAAAAATTTCATATTTATAGAAAAATTATTAGTTTCTAAGGAAATTTTTTAAGATTTTTTTAGATAGAGTATCAGAATTTTTCTTTTAGAAAAAGTCCTTAGAATCTAAGAATATTTCTACTAGAAAAAGTCCTTAGAATCTAAGCATTATTTATGATGCATTTTTATTCAAAGAAAGGCCTTAAAATCTAAGTTTTTTTTAAGAATATATGAATTTTTATCTAAGAAACAGTTGCAGAATCTTAAAATTTTACTTTAAGGAATAGTCCATAGAATCTAAAAACGTTTCTATCAGAAAGGTTTGTATAAGAAATTTTTCATCGATCCCATGGTACTTTTTTTGAAAAAGAATTTTATTTCAAATAGTTTGATTCGTACAATAATAATGCCTCAGAGCCTTTTAGGCCTTATTGAGGCGAGTTGGTAAAAATATTACATTAATTCAATTACATTAATTCAAGAAAAAAAAAAACAAAAAAATGTATATTAATACAATAATAACAATAAAATAAGTTATTCATAAGTTACTATATTAAAAGTTCTTGTATACTTTGCAGTAAATAATTTTTTAGAGAGGTTTTAAATAGTGAAATTCCATTTATATTTTTCAAGAATTGTGGCAAGTTGTTAAATTCGAAACTACCCATGTATTCGATTCTTTGCTTGGGTGTTTCTAATCTACACCAGGCTACAGATAAGTTTGAATTATTTCTAGTATTATGTAAATGTTGATTCTCTGAAAACTGAATTGTATGATGACCAATGTTGTGTACACATTATTATTTTATATGACGAAATTTGTTAGAAAGATTTATTGGTTTCCCAATAAGTTTTTTCTTTCTTTTCTGTTGGAATAAATCATTGAAGATCGAATTGTGACGTTTTGTGTACACTAACTGGTAAAATCTTTACCATTTTGGGGCTTGGGTTTTTTTGGACCTATTGGAAAAAATTTTAATGTGTAAGTCTCGAGGGAATGATTTATTTTTTTTATGAGTGCCCAAAAAAATAACCTTTAGCCAAATTTATTTAAACCTTTAGCCAAAATTTATGCTTAATTTAAAACTGTTCATAAAAATAGGGCTGAACTGCACATTGTCGGTCGTTGCTCAAAAAACCCAAGTCTGGATTAAAAATGAAATGTTTTTCTATCTTCCATTTTTTGGCTCAGGCCCCCCAGGACCCATAAACTGGTACGCGTAGTAACATATAAGTGTCGGTACTAAAATGAAAGGAAATTTCGTGAGGATCTCAATTACGCATTTTGTTTCACGATCCCAATGAGGCTCCTTCCGTATCCATCTGACCCCCTTTGGAGTCAGATGGATAGAATAAAAAACTAAATATTTGTTTTATCTTCCATTTTTGGCGCAGAGACTTGTCAGGCCCCCGGGACCCAAAAACTGGTACGCGGAAAGAAAATTTCTACAGGATCTCTAAAACTCATTTTGTTCCATGTGGTATGTGGCTCCTTTTGGTTCCATTTAAGATTCCTTTGGGACGATTTTTCAAGAAAATTAAAATTTTTTTAGATACAATCGCGCGATTACTTGGAAAAAATTATTCCTTGCAGCGCTTTTACATCAAAAATTTCTTTTGGGGTAATTTGTCCCCAAAAAATTAATTTAATTTTTTGAAATTTCTCGCGATTTTAAAAAAAAAATTTTTGACTGCGGCGCTTTTACATCAAACATCCATTTCGTTTTAAGATCCATTTTAACAGTCCTTTAAGGCGATTTCCCAAAAAAATTAAAAATTTTTTAGAAAAATCCGCGTAATTTAGATCCATTCAATACCCCCTGGGCTCCATACACAAGAAAAAAAATTATTTAAATAAAGGTCATGACTTCCCAAATATATTAAAAATATTGCGGAAAAAGTCACGCAAAATCGTCTCCTTTTTTAAAACATTTATATTGTGCAATTTTTCCAACAATAAAAGATGTTATTTAATCTGACTCTTACTATGATGATAATGATCAAGAATACAATTAATTTATGTGATCCCATTTAACATTTAATTTAAAACCCTGAGTTATTATTCAAAATCTTTACCATGAACATAGGCAATTTTTGGCGGTAGAGAAATTTCGATGTCGGATTAAAAAATTTTGGGTATCACCAGGAATTATTTACTAATTAATGGTAAAATTTTATATTATATGCACTTACTAATTGTTTTGGGTGTAAAAAATTTATTTAAAAAAAGTTTCTGATACCACCAGAAATTATTAATAGCAGTTACAGTTTCATCCTACAAACTAATTTTTTTCGGTGTAAAAAATAAATTTAAAAACGATGCTTAAACAAATAAAAATAAAAATCAACAGAAGGTGGATATTTTCATAGAGGAAGAATAGTATAGAGGATGCAACGCCGTCAGCGGCCAAATAAAATATTATACAGAATACAAAGGTTCGGAAACTTGGAGAAAACAGGGGAAAATTGAGCAAATTTCCCTGATTTCTGCAAAAATTTGAGTAAATTTCCCTGTTTTTAAACCTTTTTTTTCAAATCCAATTGGGAAATCTGCTAAAACTAATTGGATTTGCAAAGAAATTCAATTGGAATCGCAAAAAAACCAATTTGAAAAGATGCTGAACCTTTGAAATCTGCACATACAAAAGAAAGAGAACGTTTTTTACGACGTGAGAGACATCGTCATGGTGTGATATTTTTAATAACTTAAATAGAAAATATGTTCATAAAAAAAAAGTTTACACTTTTTTGCAACAATAACACACAGTAGAAAACAGTAATATCACACCATGACGATGTCTCTCACGTCGTAAAAAACGTTCTCTTTCTTTTGTATGTGCAGATTTCAAAGGTTCAGCATCTTTTCAAATTGGTTTTTTTGCGATTCCAATTGAATTTCTTTGCAAATCCAATTAGTTTTAGCAGATTTCCCAATTGGATTTGAAAAAAAAGGTTTAAAAACAGGGAAATTTACTCAAATTTTTGCAGAAATCAGGGAAATTTGCTCAATTTTCCCCTGTTTTCTCCAAGTTTCCGAACCTTTGTATTCTGTATAATATTTTATTTGGCCGCTGACGGCGTTGCATCCTCTATACTATTCTTCCTCTATGGTAATATGCACAAAAAAATCATTAATCGTTGTTGTTGATCCTCTCTTGGTATTTTTACTTGCACAAAAAAATGTAATCGTTGTTGTTGCTCCTTCTCGTTATTGTTTTGTTACAAAATTCAAACAAAAAAAATGCAGTTAGTTGTCCACGCGTCTAAGGTGTATGTTTGTGCTAATGTGTATGATATGTATGTTTTTGTTGTGATTAGTGTTTGTTTTCGTTGGTTTTGCATATTTGGACATAAAAAAATACTACGTAAGTTGTTGTTTTAAAATTTAAAACCAAAAATAAATAATAAAATAATTTCTTTCAAAATATTTTTTCTGCTTGCTGATTTTCTTTTCGCCTGGTACTTGCTCGGCAAGTTTTGGCATTTTTAGACATCGATTTTAAATTTAGTTTTTACACCCAAAAACATGAGTTTGTAAAATTTAAACCCAAAAAAATATGAAGGGTATAAAAAGTTGGCTGCTAATTTAGCAAATTGAGCTTTTTTTTAATAAAATTTTACACCCAAGGCAACTAGTTTGCCTTGGGTGATAACCAACATTTTTTAATGCGAAAAATTTTACACTTTTTACACTTAAAAAATAATTTATTAGATATATAAATTTTTCTAGACCAAAAAAAAAAATAGTAGAGAAAAAGAAGTTGGCTACACCCAAAAAACTAAGTTAGTAGATAACTATAAAAGTTGACTACATTAAAAAAAATAAGTTAGTAGATAACTTTAAGAGTTTGTTACACCCAAAAAAATAATTTAGTAGGTTACTATAAAAGTTGGCTACACCCAAAAGACCCAGAACCTTTTAATAAGGAAATTTTACACTCAAAAAATATGTTAGTATAAAAAGTTGACGGCTAATTTAGTAAATTTAGCTATTGTTTTTTTTAAATAAATTTTTAGACCCAAAACAATTAGTGCAGATAGTATAAAATTTTACCAGTAAACTTCCTGGTGATATGCAAAACTTTTTGTTGCTTTTCTTTTCACACCCAAAAAATAAGTAGATATATACATATATGTAGAAGCCCTCTGAAGTGAAAACAGAAAATATTTGTTATCTTCCATTTTTGGGGCCCTAAATGTGGTCCGAGTAGTTAATAAGTGCAGGTACTCAAATAAAAGGAAATTTTCTCAGGATCTCAAATTTGCATATTGTTTCATGATCCATAGTATGTGGCTATCTCCAGATCCATTTAAGACCGCTTTGGGGTCTCGAAAAAGTTTACTTTATCAAAAAAAAAAAAAAAACATGACCCCCTCTGAAATAAAAAAGAAATATTATTTTTATTTTCCATTTTTGGGGCAGGGCAGCGATACGCGTAGTAAGATATAAGTGTGGGTACTCAAATGAAAGGAAATTTCCGCAATATATAAAAAAATATAGAAATGTCTTAAAAAATCGCGCAATTTTAAATATTTTTGGGGAGGGGCCCAGGGGGTATTGAATTGATCTAAAGACGCCACAGTCAACAATTTTTAATAGTTTAATTTTTTTGTGAAATCACCTCAAAGGTTCTTAAATATTTCGAGACGGAACCACATACCATCGATCGTGAAACAAAATGCATATTTGAGATGCTGAGGATCAATTAGTGTTTCCAATTATTCGATTTTGCCGGTTAACCGGTTAGGGCATTATTTAAAAAATGGAGAAAACTGATAAATCGGTTATATGGAAAAATTAACGATTAATCGACTAATCGTTTAATGTAAAATAAATGTATATCTTTCATAAATAGGAACACAGTGCTGCTTTTTTTTTTTTTTTGAAATATCAAGTTAAGTCTAATGCGTTGGTGTTTCTTCAGGGAAATTCAAAGTAATCTCAGATTTTTTAAAGAATCAGGCCTAAGAATCTTGGTGTTTTTAAAAGGAATCTGAGGACTCTTTTAAAAGAAAGTGTGGTCACACATGTCCAGTGGAAGTAAACCTAAACAGATAAATGCAGTGTAGACATTTTGTAGATAAGGCCCGGTTTTTATTTTGAGAAATTAAAAAAATTTTATAAATAAACAAGAACTGATTAGGAAATTCTTACAACAGAACTGTTACTATTCTTTAAAAAAATAATATTTTCGAATTGAAAGCAATTTTATAACATAAGTAACGTTATAGATCTTGTTAGAAAAGTACTAAGGCACGTGTTTTATTAATTGGAACAAAATATACATTTTAAACGGTTTTTGTTTAATCTCTGTCTATTTTGGAGGCTTTAGCTTTTAAAGTATATTCTTAGGATGAAAAAGCTTCAGAATATGTGAATTTTCGAAAGCGAATTATTTTATAATCTGTATTTCTGACGGTTTTAACACTGATAATGTTTGTTGGAAATTATTTAAAAAGTTATCAAGAATTCCTAGAACCACTTCTGGAGCCAGTTCTAGTTAGTTGTATCTTACTTTTAAGATTAGGTAAATGGGTTCGGGTTCCATGGAATTTGTTTTAACAGATCATGTCGTAGAATATATTTGGTTGGAAAACTCTTTCAAAAGTATTTTATTTCAAAAGATCGCCGGAATCCATGCATGTGCCCTTGGTCAGGTCGGGATGCCACTTTTGTCGACAACATCCAAAACCGCCCCTGGCCACACCTCACCAACCTTCTTAAGAGCCGAACGATAGCACTCAACAGAGCGCATATCACCGAAAGCAATAAGCTTTATGCGGCCCTGGAACCAGCATACATCCTTGCACAAGGGAGGTGTGCCTGTAATCTCCTTGAGGACTCCATTTGTCCTTAGGACACACACACATCCACATCCCCCCTGTTGATGACCGCCATCGCCAGGCTGTCCCTGACCACCTCAGCAAAGACCCTCCGACCAGAGTTACCACCGACTTTAGATCTTTTGGGTGCCGGCGGGCCATCAGGTGAACGCAATCTCTTTCCCGTAGGTTGTTTCGGTGGCGCAGCATCCTGTTGCTCAGAATTGCTACGCGCCCATTTCAGCGACTCTTTCTGTTTTGCAGACAGAGTCCTAGGATCTGCCTTATCAAATCTCTCCAGAATCCTGAGAGAGAGGCGCCGATCATTGTAAAATATTCTTAAACACAATCTTTAATTTAAACAGTTTTCGATTGATAGAATGAGAACTCTTAAAAAAGCTTTCAAAAATTGGTTGGCTGGCAAACATATTTATATAATTTTTTTAGAAAACTTATTAAAATTTTTTTTATTGCTTGTTTAATTAAAGTAATGAAAACTAATATAAAATTGCAATAAATTTAAAACTTTATAGACTTGTTTATATAAATATGCATGTATGCATTTTAAAAGTATTTGCAGTATTTACATGCATGTGTCTGCTTTTATTTTAATAAAAGCAGACATTTGCTTTTATTAAAAGTACAAAGTATTTTTTGAAAGGGTGCAAAAAAAAATTAAATAAAATTAAATATTTTTTTTTTTAACTATAAACAAAGGCGCATCCATTAAAGATGTGTGGGGGAAAAATTTGAAAAACAAAAACGTTCTTCAAGTTATTTTTCTATGACGTTTTCTTGTACAATTTTTTCTCTAAAAAAAATTCTCACATTATAAAACATTTCGATTTTTAGAATTTTCTGGTATAGACAAAAATTCAGAAAAAAGTGTGAGGAAATAAAATTTTCATTTTTACAAATTTCGCAAAAAAAAGTGTTACAAAAAAATGCTACCAAATTTCAGGATCACGAACATAAATATGAAGTATATGGTGTCCATCGACGAATTAAAAAATAAGGATATAAAATTAATCTCTGTTTTTGAAGACTATTTTCTATAAATACTTTCACCATGGATTGCGATTATATGTAGTAAAAGATTGATTAAATTCCAAATAAAATTCCCTCAGACTTGCAAATATTAAGCCATGGCGTGTTAGTAGAGAGTCCAAAATTTTGATGTTTAAAATACCACGATTAAGCTTGGATTTTGATGGAAAAAATAAAAAGAAAACTCCACATTTAAACTTAGGTTTTGATCATTTAAAAAAACCTGAGTTTAGTATAGATTTTCAATACAGAAAAATTTTCGATTATATCTAAATTTTTCTAGCAGAAAAAAGTAGCAAATTCAAAAACGACAAATTTGAAATTAAATAAATGTTAGAATAATTTTCTTTATTTTATTATCCCAATTAAATTTTTCCCCCGGTGGGTTCAGCGTAGATATCAAATTTATTGTTACGCCACTGATACGATACACAAAAAAATTGTTTTTGGAGTGAGAAAGTCAACCGTACAAACATTTATCATAAATGTTTTTTATTTATTTTTTTTTTTTTGGTTGGTATTGTTGTAGTTTATATTTTCAAACATATACTACTCAAACGTGTTGTTTATGCAAAAAAAGTGTTTGCTATGTCTGGATTGTAAAAAAGCCCTGAAGCATAAAAATAAACTACAGACTGAAACTAAAACAAAAAAAAAAATTATCTAAAAAAAAAACTATAAAAATACATTTGTTTTACAGATAAACAGATTTATTAAAAAATATATTTTTTTAAACCATAAAAAATGTCTAAAAATGTTTAGCATACAAAAAAAAAATGTATGCACAACTTTTTTAAAGACAACTTTAAATTAAAAGTTGTTTAAACATTTAAACATGTTTTTGTTAGATAATCTTTAACAAAAAATATAAAATTTTTAATTATAATGTCTGTTAAGGACACTTTAGTACTATTCATTTCGTTGGCTATACTCTTTTTTTATACTATGACAAACAAATGGAAGCTTTAAATATTGTAAATTTTTCGAGTTGTAAAAGCGCATCATGCATGGAAAGTTGTTTTTCTCAGATTATGGATATAAATAATGGGACCAACTTTTTTTTTGATAAAAAAGCTAGATTACCAATGCTGGCTGGAGTACTTCAAGCATAATACAAAAAAAATTGCAAGTCCAAGGGGAAGGAAACAAAATCCACTCTGCTGCAGAGTTAAGTACTCCATAATTGTGAATGGACCTTTTAACAAAACAATTAATAGCATGTTTATTCTCTTTATTTACCATATAAATGGGAAATAGTGGATATGAATAGACATAGTTGGTCAATGTGTGTGTACACACTTTAATACTTTTCATGTCACAATGTTATGTTTGAATTCTTAACTATTTTTTAACACAATTGCAAATTTTTGTTGTATTTTTTACTTTATTAGACATGTCTATTTTTAGTAAAAATAAATAGTATATTGAACAAGTATTGTATTTTTATATGACAAATCCGAAAAAATACATGAATAAAATAAAAAAACATATTTTTTTATGAAATAATCTGAAAAATCTCTAGCATCCCAAAAACGGCAAAAAAAATAGTTAAAATTGGTTATATGGCAGCACCGCTAAACACTACTAAATGTTGCAGACCAAAACTCACCTTTGTTGCCGCCAAACTATGTTCGTGTTCTAAGAGAGTACTAAAAAGTGCGTGAGAGGGAAACATACTCTATAAAAAATTATATTCTCTTTGATTATATTTAGTTCAGTGCTGTTCAAAAATAAAAATGTAGTTGTGTTTGTGAGAAAATGAGAATTGCACTGTAAAAAATGTTCAATGGGTTAATAGCAGTGCTAGTATCTGAATGAATTTATTTTTTATTGAAAATATGAAATTGTTAATGTTTTGTGTAAAACTGTTTTAAAGAAATAAAAATTAAACAAAAATTAAATTTTTGAAAGGAAAAAAAGAAAAACATATATAGGGTGTCTTTTTTTATTGTATAAAAACAAAACAAATACATTTGATCGGAATAAATGAATGAACGATCGGACTCGAATTTTTCAAAACATTTCAACTTTTATTTTAAAAAAAATAGGCTTTTTTTATTGTCTATTTAAGATTTTTATAGATCTTGTAGTATCACAAAAGATTTTTCGTACATTGCTATTAATTTTTTTCAGTGCATTAAAAAAAAAAATCAGCATACATCCGCTATACATGTTCACTCGTCGCTGTTTCAGCAAAAAGTATATAATTTTCTATAGAGTATTTTTCCCGCTTTTACCAGAAATTCAACATGGTACAGAGTTCAGCGGCAACATTTTTAAATGAGAGGGCAACATTTTCAAAGTTGCTAAAGTGTTGAAAAACATCCAATTTGTTGTATACAGTGCTGCCACATAAACAGTGTATTTTTTATCCCAGTTTTTGGGATTCTTAACTGTTACCAGTTTTTTCATGAAAATAATTTTTTTTCAAATAATTGCATTTTTTATAGGTTTTTAGTTATATGTTGCAACAGTTAATAGCATATTTATTCTCTTTATTATATATTTTTACCATATAAATGGGAAATAATGGATATGAATAGACATAGTTGGTCAATGTGTGTGTACACACTTTAATACTTTTCATGTTACAATGTTATGTTTGAATTCGTAACTATTTTTTAACACAATTGCAAATTTTTGTTGTATTTTTTTACTTTATTAGACATGTCTAATTTTAGTAAAAATAAAGAGTATATTGAACAAATATTATATTTTTATATGAAAAATCTGAAATAATACATGAATAAAATAAAAAAAACATTTTTTTATGAAATAATCTGAAAAATCTCTAGCATCCCGAAAAACGACAAAAAAAATAGTTAAAATTGGTTATATGGCAGCACCGCTAAACACTACTAAAAGTTGCCGACCAAAACTCACCTTTGTTGCCGCCAAACTATGTTCGTGTTCTAAGAGAGTACTAAAAAGTTCGTGAGAGAGAAACATACTCTATAGAAAATTATATACTTTTTGGTTTTAATACACCTAGAACACTCAGCAATAGCAATACGAAATACACAAACAACTTTGCCTTATTAGTTTTTTGTCGTTCTTCACTGTATACACGCAAGTGCAATGCAACAACCAATTTCCCAATTGGATTTAAAAAAAGGTTTAAAAACAGGGAAATTTACTCAAATTTTTGCAGAAATCAGGGAAATTTGCTCAATTTTCCCCTGTTTTCTCAAAATTTCCGAACCTTTGTATTCTGTATAAAATTTTATTTGGCTGTTGACGGCGTTGAATCCTCTATACTATTCTTCCTCTATGGCAACAACACTTTCGTATGCTTTATTGGTAAACATTGACGACAGCGATCTTCAATGTAGATTTTGTTTTTGTTTAACGTATGATATGAAATATTTTTTTTCTTTGTATGTATTGGTTTTTACAATAAAAAATATTGAATAAAAATTAGTTATTCTTTAAATGTATTGGTGTTTACTCTTCCATAAGGATATTTTGGGCACCCCTGCATTAAACAATATTTCCAACAGATTTTTTAATATAACATTTTGTTTAAAATACCGTTTATATTTTAAAATTCAATACTTTTAAAATTTTTAAAATTGTTTTGGTACTTTTTACGCCTATTTACAGCGCTACACTATAAAGGGTGGTCCAAACATAATGCACGATGTTAATTGTAAATAAAACAAAAAGTTTTCAGAAAATTGTCTTAATATTTTTTTATTATGATAGAAGGATCTATGACAATTATGTCGGCTTTGGTGCCATACCTCTATCCGATGGTCCATATTTTAAATGACTCTAAGACATAATTGAGCTTCAATGTCGTTATTGTGCCGAATAATCTCATCTAGAGTATTCAAAAAACCGGCCTTTTAATAAAACCGGTTTCGGTTTTCTTCGAAAAATAGAATTTTAAAAAAACCGGTTTCGGTTTCGGTTTTTGCAGAAAAAACCGGTCAACCGGTTTTTTCGGTTTTTTTAATTTGGATAAAAAGCTTATATAATTTGTTAATTATGTAAAAAAAACAGAAGTTTAATATATAAAGTAATTAAAATAAAAAAATACATTCTTTGAAATTAATTTTTTTATTGTATTTCATTTCAACATTTCATTCATTGGTTTTAATATTTTTTAATATAATATCATAAAAATTAATATTATAAAACTATATTCATATCAAATGAATAGAGATCATTAAGTTTGTAAATTGGGTAAAATTAGGTACGTTAGTAATTTAAACGTTTAAAACGTTTGGCATTAAATAAGTTTTTTTAATATTACATTTTAAATATGTAAAAAGAAAATCTATTTTTCACTTCTAAATAATATTTTAGAAATAATATGCAATTTAAATGTTTCATTTTAAGACGATTTTTTTGTTTGCTTTTGATAAAGCTAGAAGTGGAAAATACTCTTTCACTAATAGTAGATGTTGGACAAATAGTCAAGAAACAATTATATAAATTTTCCAACTTTTCAGTTCTTTTGTCGCATTTATCAAGATATATGAAATCATCATATAAGATGAATGATTTTGTTTCGGATTTTGAATACTATTTGTTGCGTTATTTAGATTAGAAATTAAACTATTTGAATTTGGAATATCCAAAGTTAGGTCTTCGTCTGAATCTATCAGACTTATATCTAAATCTTCATAACCAAACAAACGATTATAAGTCTTCGGAAAAAATAAAGGAGACCAAGTAACCCAGTTGGTGATGTAATTAAAAAAACCGGTTAACCGAACAAAAAATACCGGTTTTTGGTTTTCTTCGAATTTACAAAATATTCGAAACCGATCGGTTTTTAAAAATAAAGAAACCGGTTGACCGGTTTTCGGTTTCGGTTTTTGAATACTCTAATCTCATCCTTTAGCTCTTGAATTGTTGTTGGCTTATTGATGTACACTTTTTATTTTAAATATCTCCAAAGAAAGAAGTCCAACGGTGTTAAATCACATGATCGTGACGGCCAATTAACATCTCCATGACTTGAGATAACACAACCATTAAATTTCTCGCGCAAAAGAGCCATTGCTTCGTTGGCTATGTAGCAAGTGACACCATCCTGTTGGAACCGCATATCCTCCAGGTCCATATCCTCAATTTTTGATCACAAGAAGTCCGTTATCATAGCGATAGCAAACACCGACGACGAATCGAGGTTGACGGCACTTCTGCCTCACTATCGCGAACAACAGCAATGTTTTCCGCATAACAAACTGTGCCTGCATGCACAGGTGTTTCACATTTCCTACAGACCTGGTTTGCTGAAATTTGCGCACAATTCTCCCGATTGTGGACACATTTGGTCGATATGCTGACCAATTGCATTTTAATTTGAACGCCCATTTTTGAAAAAGGCTTCAACAATCTTAACGCGCCGTTCAATTGTGTACCTCTCCATGGTTAATTTTTTTAAGTAATAAAAGAAAGAAATGTCAAATTAAGTTAAGCAAAAAACTTGACGTTAAGACGTGACTCACAATCAACATTGTGCATTATGATTGGACCACCCTTTATTTTAAAATTACAAAGTGAAATTAAAACAAAAAATCATTTGTTACTGACTGATACTTATTTTTCTTATTTCAAATGTTGACAACACTAAAAAATTATGGGTTTTGGTGAGGTGGAAAGCTTAAACTTGTTTTTTTTTTTATTTTGGGAAAGGGCAACACAGGTACTCTATATCAGATCAATTTTACACTGAATTTTTGTATGCTACAAAGTATATACTTTTGGGCCTTCTGATGTTGAGTTGGTCCCATTTTAAATAAGTTTAGTTCTTCCTCTCAAAAAATGAAAAGTTTTCAATGAATTTTTTTCCTAGACACTCATGTTACGCCTTGGTCATTTTCTCATGTGTAACAAACAAGTCTAAAACTTTTGTTTGTTAGTTGTATGTAGTAATACAAACAACAATAAGTCTCTGTAGAAAAAAAAACCCTACTCTTGCTCCACTTCATACAAAAATAACACAAAAGGCTTGACACAGTCGAAATGTCCTAAACAGTTACCAAAATATAATACCAGAAAAAAACTGTTACATTTAAGCCTGCAGCATTGTACATACAATTTCTAGACAAATTTTTTGTTTTAAAAGTTTGTTATTCCAAACAATTGTAAAAAAAAAAAGTTCCCAAAAAAGGATTTTGTAATTACTGTAAATTCTTTTTTATTATTGTAATATTTTTTTATTTATTTATTTTTTTTTGTATAGGACACATATAATAACTTAATTCTTTATACCAAAAATTTCATATTTGTCACCACAATTGTGTCGTTTGGTGTTTTATAGCCTAGAATATCCGCATGTTTATATTGCGGATGTTATTTTCACTACATTTAAAATTATAAACATTTATATTCTCAATGCATTACTTTACTCTATATGTTTAGAGTTATTCATAGTTAGTAATAATAAATAAACGGAAATGTCTACTACATTATTCAGGATGTTTAAATGTGGCATAATCTAAAACACCAAAATTACAAAAATAAAAAAGTAGTAAAATACCTCACACTCAATTAGCCAATTTAAACGCTGTAAAAAAATCATAAATTTAAAATATATTTAACAGTAATTTTTTTTTAACCATTTGGAAAAAAAGTTTAAAGTCCTTTATAAGTTGAATTAAACAAAAATTCTAGTTTTTTTTATTCAGCAAAGTCTAATGCATATTTTAGTATAGTAAGTAGTTCGAATTGCAAGAGAAAAAATTGTTTTACTGCTCATAACAAATTATTTTTCTCGATAATGTATTTCACGTAAAAATTTAGTACAATATGTTTTAATGCAAATTTAATATACAATACTATTATTTTTTATATAAAAAAAGTGATATTTTGCTTTTTTTGTGATTATGTATTTCTTATGAAATAAAAAAATTATTACTTTTTAAAGGAAAAACAGTTTACTATGCTTAATATATAAAATAGTATTTAAAACAAGTAAGAGCGGCTAAATTCGGCTATGCCGAATCTTATATACCCTTCACCATGGTTGGGAAAAAACTGAAGTTTATATATGGACATATATGAAATGGACAGATTTATATACGGACGCCTTTAAGAGGAAATTAACCATTTAGTTTGGAGATAAAACTTGGACTCGGGAAGATTTATGGTTCCAAAAATATGTATTTTAAAAAAATGTATGTTTTGGGCATAACTTTTTTGTATCTGAACCGATATTTCCGAGTTTTTCAGCAAATATGTTATACTAAAGATTTTCGATCTTTTGCTATATAAGACGTATCCATAGGTCATAATACAGCTCTAGTGTTTGTTGTTTGTGTATAAAAGGTTAAGAGGTGAAAGAAAAGAATTTCAACAAATCGTTAAAAGAAATCACTACAACTGCATGTGTTTTATTTCTACAAAATAGTTTGATTTAGCTGGCAAATTTGCATTTAGGATTTTATTTCGCTTTTTTATTAGAAATATTTGTAATTTCTTTAGCTTAATTTTAAAAATTTGAAGGAAAATAGTTTATAATTTTTTTTATAAATTATTATAAGTTATGACCTAAAATAGTTGCACTCAAAGGTAAATTATGTATAAAATTTTCTTAATATGTGAGAAATAAAATGGTTTAAAAATCTTTTTATAAATTCTTTTAAATCGGAGCAAAAAATAGAAATAAAACCGTTTGTATTTTGTTTGTATCAGAGGGTTTTTATACAAATTTTGATGTTTTTAGCCTATTTATGGATTATTTAATTATTAATATAAAATTTTATTTAAATTAATTATTAAATGTAAAAAAAACAAAAAATAAACAAAAAAAAAAATCTTAACGAACCCGTGACCCTTCCACCTGTGGTGAAAGGTATAAAAACGTTTGTATTTTGTTTGTATCAGAGGGTTTTTATAAAAATGTTGATATTTTTAGCCTATTTATGGATTATTTAATTATTAATATAAAATTTTATATAAATTAATTATTAAATGTTAAAAAAAACCAAAAATAAGCAAAAAAAAAAAGTCTTAAGAAAATAATAAAAAAAAAAATGTAAAAAAAAGTGAATTGACCTCACCGAGATTTAAACCTCGAACCCCACGGCCTTAGAGAAAAAAAAAAGTATTTGTGACACAGCGTCTAGACAACTGAGCTATTGAAGCTCACACAAAATCATCGTCAATAGAGGTACATATATAAAAGTCTACGTTAATTAGAGATTTGTTTGGTTTTTATTTAAATGACAAATCTTTGTATGTGTGTTGTTTGTGTATAAAAGGTGGAGATGAAAGAAAAGAATTTTAACACATGGATGTGTTGTTATGCTCAAAATTCTACATACATATTAAACAAAGGGATTTTACTGGAAAAATTAGAGGTAGTCCTGGTTTTTTGCTAATATCTCAGCCATTTATTAACCGATCTGTCTGATTTTTAATAGCAAACAGAAATGGATCACATGTAACAGAAATAACAAAGAATCAAGTCCTCATCATGTCTGGGTTCTTCGGAAAACCCATTTCAACACACAGACGGACAGACGGACAGACGGACATCGTTAAATCAACTTCGCTCTTCATAAGGACCCAGAATATATATACTTTATAGGGTCTAAGATCAATATTGTAGAAATTACAAACGGAATGACAAACTTATATATACCCTTCCACCTATGGTGAAGGGTATAATAAACTCAAAAAAATCATAATAGGTTTTTCAATTTAACATAAATTGCTTTTAATTTTTCTATTAATATAAATATTTATAAATTTCGGCAAAAACTTTCTGAAATTTTACTTCCGACGTCCTAAGCATGCATCTGCCAAAGACAGAATGAAATAGTTATTCTATTAATGCAGAATTAGTTAAAAATATGTACTAAAAAAATTAAAAATGTTCGATTAAAAAATACAGTAAAAAAATGCAAAATATGCTCTTAGTTAAAAGAATACATGCACTAAAAACCGGAAAATATGCATTACATGTACATGCAAAAATGTACTTGAAATTTTCTGAATTATATAAATCATATGTATTACTTTATTGCCTAAGAACATGACTTTTAACAGAATTTTTTTTGCGGAATTTATAATTTTTTTAGCTAAAAACGTTAACTTTAGAAAATTTTATACAATACCGAAAATTAGAAGTATTTTTTTTTTCAATTACAGATGAATTATTTTGAGTTTAGATGGCTTAATTGGAAAATGTAGGCACTTTCTAATTTTCGCATTCGTGACGATTACTCTAATGTTCATTTGGTCACCCTAATGCACACGATATTTTTATACCCTCCACCATATATGGTGAGGGTATATATCAGTTTGTCATTCCGTTTGTAATATGTCGAAATATAGGTTTAAGACCCCATAAAGTATATATATTCGTGATCCTTATGCAATTTTAAGTCGATTTAGCGATGTCCGTCTGTCTGTCCGTCTGTCTGTCTGTCTGTTGAAATCACGATCACGACGCGAAGACACAAGAGGGGGTGCCTATTTTTACCCAGATTATTGAACATCCTCCCAAGCAGTTTGGTATTTAAAATGAGCAAAATCGGTCAAGCGGTTCAAAAGTTATGAGTGAAAATGTGAAGGTACCTCTAAATTTTCCATACAAATTTGTACAATTTTTCTGTATCTATTTTTTTTCTGTTAAGTAAGTAAAAATGTTATTAAGTCTTCTTATTGTTCGATTACATTTATTGTCTTACATACTATGATAACTAAGTTAACGTAAAAATGAACAATGTTAAAGTCGCTAACAGAGCAGACCTCTGTAAATAACATTGCATTTACAGTTCATGCAAAATTTAGTATATACGTATATCATCTTCATCCCCTTTGGTGGAGGGTATTCAAAGATTCGGCACAGCCGAATTTAGCCCTTTTTACTTGTTATAACACAACATGATTTTTGGTGCAATTCAACAAACTTAAGGTAAAGCTGCGAACAAAATATACAAACAAAACTTTACGAGTAAAAATACTGTAGTGTTAATAATTATCTCATAAAAAAATAAGCAAAAGCAATGTTATAGTTAAAACATTGCGAATATGCAGAGAATTGATTCAAAAAATAATATTTTCAAAGATGGTTAAATTTCGCGAATTAGATTTTTTAAATTTAACAAAAATTGTAATAAAATTAATTCTAAGCATAAAAAAACAGGTACAAATTTTATTACATTAACAAATTTGTCTGTTTAGCCAACAGACGTAATACGTATTTCGATAATTTAATTTAAGTTTAATTTTATCTAAGCACATTGTCTTCCAATCAGAGAAATACTACCTCTATATATGTTTTACTCCATACACAAACAACAGACACACCCAGCGAAGTGTACATACTATTTTAATGGTGAGTTTGCAGCAAGTGTATAACATAGCACGATAATATTAAGCAAAACAAACTGAAAACAAAATGTGTAACGCATTTAACAAGCATATGATACCAATCCCGTATTGTCTAGTGGTTAGGATATCCGGCTCTCACCCGGAAGGCCCGGGTTCGATTCCCGGTACGGGAAGTAATTTTTTTATATTTTTTTCTTTATATTTTGCATTTTTTTTTTATACTTCATCATAATTTTTATTTTTTTTTATACTTTTTTGAGCTTAAGGTTGGTTTTTTTTTTAAATAATGTAAAATAAAAGTTAAAACTATTTTTTATATTTTTAATATTTATTGTATTTTTTATATTTTATTATTTTTATATATTTTTTTATATTTTTATATATATTTTTTTTATATTTAATATTTTATTTTTTTAATTTTTTGTTTTATTTTTATGTTTTTAAAATTTTTTTAACATTATTTTTTTTTTTAATTTTTTATATTATTTTTATTTTTTATATGTTTTATAAAAGAATAAAAAAAAAGGATAAATAAAAGTTAAAACTATTTTGTATATTTTTTTGATTATATGTAGTAAATATATTATATTTTTTTATAGTTTTCATATATTTTTTATATTTTTTTATATTATTTTTATTTTTCATATTATTTATATTTTTATATTTTTTATTATGTTCTTTTATTATTTTTTCTTATATTTTTTATATTATTTTATTATATTTTTTATATTTTTTTATGTAAATTTAGAACATATTATTCGATTTCAATGTTTTAATTTTATATTTTAAGAATTTATCAGGTGCGAAACCATAATTAAATGTTACTAAGAATTAGTAAATTACTTCTTTTTTTTTTAGTTTGTATATATTTTAAATTAATTTTCAATTAATCATTATTTAATTTGTTTTTTTAATTAATATTATTTAGTTTCAATTTTATTTTTTAATAAATATTTTTTTATTAATTGGTTTTTATTTTTAACAGTTTTTTAATATTTGGGCAATTATTTATAAATCTTTTTTTTTAATATTAATATTTTATTATTTTTTTTTAATATTTAGGCAATTAAGGCCTTAGATTCTAAACTAAGGCCGTGTGTGAGGTGGCTTAATAAATTCTAAACTAAATAAAGATTTTAAAATTGTTTTGAAAAATATTTAAAAATATTTTTAAATTTTCTAAGAAATTTAGATACCTGAATTTAGTTTAGATTTTATTTTAAAATTTCATAGAAATTTGAAAACCTGAATTTAGTTGAGATTTTAAATTATTTTTGTTATATTATTTTTAGTTTTATTTTTTTAAAAGAAATTGATTATTTTTATTTTAAAGCCATAAAGTACCTGTATTGTTAAAATTGATATAAAAAATATATAATTATAAAGAAATATTTTTTATTAAAACTAGGTGGAGTAAAATTTCACCTCCATAGTTAAAGGTTCAATTTTATAGTTTTTTATATTAATTTTTTTAAAATATATATGTTAAAAAATATATCTGTTATATATTTAATAATTGTGTATTTATTATTTTATATACATTTCCCTCCCCTTTTTTTATTTTCTTAACCACATCATATATTATTTATTTATAAACAAGAAATTTAATTCAATTTTGTTGCTTTGCAAACATTTAAAACTTTTTCTTCAAAGAAAAGTTTTTTTTTTTTTATTAATTTTCTTATTTTTTAATAGCAACAAAACAACCACAAAAACATAACAACAACAATAAAACCATTTAATGTTAAATAATTCAAGTTAATAACAATTTCTGTGTTATTTTTTTCTATACTTCATCTACAATTTTTGTGCCATTGTAGCGTTTATTTCATCCATAATACAAGAAGGGATAATTAGAATGAAAATAAGTAACGCACATACAGAAAATTACTATTTGTATGGTATACCCCCATATAAAGATATCCTTGGGGACCATGACTCCAATGGGGGTAGAGTGGCGTTTAGGGAGGAGGAAGCATAGGAAAATGTTACAATTGTATAGAAAAACCACCACATAAAAACCGCAAAATTTGCAGTGAAATGATAAGAAAGTTTTTTATTTTTATTTTCTATGAGGGAGGTCGTTTTTACTTTAAGTACAAATAATTACTAACCCCTCACATTTGTTAGCGATAAATATTTTAAGGAACAGGTATAAAGATACAACGTTTTTTAGTTAATAAAAAGCCAAATGATGTTTTGTTTGTTTATAAAATTAAAAAAATATTGTTGGTGTAGTAGCCAAAGGCTGTTTTTTTTAAAAGAAATCAAAACGTAGTTAAACTTGTCTTAAACATTTTTTTATACATTTTTCTGAAAAGCCTAGCCTTAGGGTTAAATAATGTGTTTATCACATGTTAAATATTCAAAAAAAAAAATCCTTTTTTTTTTGGAGGAATATAAATGTATGCGGTTATTGAAGTTAATTTGCACTACATCATTATTATAATCGGTAAGAGAGCGCCTCGGTAGGCTGGATGTATATTTACATACACAATATACGCCAGTAAAATGTGTTTAAAACTGCTGTTAACTTATTTTACTGTTACGTTGTACGGTTCGCCTTAGATTTCGATAACAAAATCAATAATTTAGCTAACTTTTTAAGGGCACAATCTCTACGGAAACCATATACACAGCTCAGGGATGGAAAAGATGGTACAATTGTACTTTTTTTGGTACATTTTTACCTTGCTTGATACCGTCGTACTACCGCAGCTCATTTAGTACAATTTGAAATTTTTAAAATTTCCAACTTATATCAAGTTATAAGTTGAAAATTTAAAAAAGAACATAACATAAAGTCACTTTTTTTAAAAGCAACTTTAAATTAAAGACCTGTTTTTATTTATTCAGCTACTATAGTAAAAAATAAAGTCAGTTTTAAGTTGAACCGGCTCTAAATTGGTGTCACATCAAATGTACCAAATGTTTGCATACACATTGTTGATTGCTGATTTTAAATTACCTCTCAAAATAAAAAAATAAAAAAAGTGTATTATTGTAAAAAAGCTATTAAATGCCTTTAAATTGTTTAATAGCAAATCCTCAAAAGGTTAAATAAATTTTGTTTCACCCCGCCAATTTAAATTTTTTTAAGTCTTTTTAGTGTCTAAGCAAATCTGTCTCAATAGGACAAAATTGTTAAAAAATAGCGGAAAAATTTTGGTACCGTGAGGATCGAAAAAGTACAATTTGTTTGTCTGGTTGATACAATAACAGAAAACATATTTTCCATCCCTGACACAGCTGATAGCAATTAAAACGTTTTTAATGAAGTACTAATAACAGTTTTTAAACAGTTTCGAATAATTTGGAAACAAATTTGTGTTTACTCTATAGATTTTGTGATTTCTTGGACTTTTTTATTTCCTAGGAATCCCGGGAAAATAATTTCTGTCTCAGGAATCCATATAAAGACATATACAAAATTTTTTAGAGGAAAAATAAATATTAGATTTTAAAGATAGTTGCAAAATAAATACCTTAAGATATAAAAACTTCTTATTTGAAAAAAATCTTAAGAATATTTTACCTAAGGTATTAAACATTTAAACGTTAGAGCAGCGGTTCCCACTAACTTTTACTTCACGGACCCTTGAGACAGTTTTACTGACTGACGGACCCCCAAATTTTAAAATTTTTTGTATTTAAATAAAAACATTTAAATCCAAAGATTTTCAGAAAAAAAGTAGTAGTAATGAATGATGGGAAATGATGTTGAAGAATTTACAGAATTTGAGAGATTTACCAGATACAATTTTTGAAAGAATCATTCAATTAATTAGAAAAAACTTAAAAACTCTAGGATTTTGAGCTCTGTGATTTGTATTCTTAAACAAACTCTAATGATTTTTTTCGAATTTGAGAACGTTTTCTATAGGAGAAATAAAAAAAAAATGTGTATTCAATTAAACGAAAAATTGTCAGAGTCTGAAAAGTCCTAAGAATAGGAATATTCCAACTCAAAAATTTAAAAAAAATTTGGTAGTTTTAAATACAATTATGGCAACTGACATTGGAAGATTTTTTTATTATTATATTCTTATTTTTGAAGAATTTTTTTCCGAACGAATACTTAGAGGGTTGCGACTTCCCATTTGGGATTCGTTGCGCTAGAGAATACTGCTAGAGATAGAGCAAAAAAGTAAATTGCTCTATTTTAAATGCATTGAGCTATTGAGGGGTGTTTTTTGATCTATTTCTAGCAGTTTTTAAATTTTTTATTATTGTTGTATGGAAATCAACAATGTGACAGTTAAAGTCCCAGTTAGCAGCTAACGGGACATGGTAAATGAGAATGTTAGGCTAAAACGCACCTGGTGATAATTTAAGCCAAATCGGGTAACCCTAAGCCGTGCATATTTGAGATCAAAGATTTGGCCTTTTTGAAAAAAAAATCTGAAAAAAGCAAACACTAACTCTGAAAAACTGCAACGGATTCAAAGCCCTTTCAAAGAACTATCGTTAACGCTAAAGTTCCACTAACGAAATACATTAAATTAATCTAATGAAATTACTTAAAATACCGTTAGCCCTAATAACCTAAAATACCTTTAAAAATAACATTAGATTTTCTATTTCATACAATTATTTATTTTTATATCGCTTTATTTAAAGCCGGAAAACTGTTATTGCTTTTCATTATTCAGTTATTTTTACTCTTTTGCTTTGGCCAACTAATTGCATGAATATTGCCCACTTTAAGTTCCTTCTGCTGTTTATCTTAAAGTTCTTTTTATATTATTATATTTATAACAACATAAGAGTTGCACTTTTTCTTATCTAAAGGTAAAAGCATAGAGGAAGAATAGTATAGAGGATGCAACGCCGTCAGCAGCCAAATACAATTTTATACAGAATACAAAGGTTCGGAAACTTTGAGAAAACAGGGGAAAATTGAGCAAATTTCCCTGATTTCTGCAAAAATTTGAGTAAATTTCCCTGTTTTTAAACCTTTTTTTCAAATCCAATTGGGAAATCTGCTAAAAACTAATTGGATTTGCAAAGAAATTCAATTGGAATCGCAAAAAAACCAATTTAAAAAGATGCTGAACCTTTGAAATCTGCACATACAAAACCAAGAGAACGTTTTTTACTACGTGAGCGGCATCGTCATGGTGTGGTAAAAGTATCATAAAATATCCCAAAAATAAACATCAGTCATTTGGGAATAATTCTTAAATCTCCCCAAACATCAAAAATGTTTTAAGTCTAACCAAAAAAACGTGTATAATAGTAAATTTTTATGTTTGTTTCTTAACAAGAGTTTCATTTTTTTTTGTTTCAAGAAAGAAAATTAAGAAAAATTGTCTAGCTAGAATAAAATATAAAATAAGACTAGGAAACGTAAATATAAAAATTTATTAAAAAAAAATATCAGCCAAAAACACAAAAATAACAAACATTTTAACAAGACAAAAATCACTCATCCATCTCAAAAAAATTGACAGCCAAAATAAGATACAAGCGACAAAAATTACAATATTATGAGTTAAGGTATTTTTTTTAAAAAGGATCATCAACATGTTTCCAGCACAGCACTCAAGGTTGACGATGAACAAATTAACAAGAACAAGCGGTTTTTTTTAAAATTATTTCTAAGGAATAGCATGCGAATAATAACATAAAACCTCATAAAATATACCCAAAGGACATATTAAAGTAAGAAAATTGTTAGATATTTTAAGGGGTTTTTTTGCTTAAACAAAAAATAAATTTACCAAAACTTAACTGAAATAATAATAAAATTTAAAAACAGAATGTCTATGTTTTCATTTATTTAGTTTTTTAAATTCTTTGTAAAATGTTTATTACCTCTGGTTATATAGTACCATGTTAAGAGAGTACAATTTTCATTAAAAATAAAACAAAAAATGCTGTTGTAATGCTATATGGTACTTGTTAACTGAAAACAAAAAACAACATAAGAAGAAAACGAAGGCATCATTACATGTCGTTTTCCTTAGGTGTCCTGTTTATAGAAGGATGCAGGATATTGTTGTTACTTGTTGAGTAAATGGTTTAGATATGACATGTTTTTCTGTTCTTGTTCTTGTTTTTATTTTTATTTTTTTATTTTATGATGACAAGACAAGTTTTACATTTACTAATGGTCAAATATACTCATAAACAAAAAAAAAAAAAAAACACGATGAAATAACTAAAAGGCGCCTAGGGTTAAAAACAAGACAACTTAACCCATTTATTTGACATGAATGAAAATAAAATAATATTAAATTATTATAACTGTAAAATAACATAAATAAGGAATTTAAGCCACTCATGTAAAAATCGAAACATATATGAATATATATGATCATACATGGGCTTGTATATGAGCATTCATGATCATATATGTCCATGCATAGTTTAATATATTACAATACATGATCTTATATATGACGATCTGAAATTTGAGGGATATATATATAATATATATATATATATATATATATATATATATATATATATATACATATATTATATATCCTCAAATTTCGGATTCGAATATATATCGAAATATATCGGCAAACAAAATAATTTAAATATGAGGTTAGGTTTATTAAAAAACCTTTTTGCAAATTAACTCGAAAACATCAAACATCTCCAGTTATTCGTCGTTTATTATAATACTCTACAATATAATACACATCGAGTCATATCAGTAAAAAGTGTAAGCAACACGATTTTCCTTTTTTTATAAAAATCAATAATTTACAGTCATATTTATTATCTCACAAAATTAAATGTACCATTTAGAATTTATAAAAAAGCTTACATCGAAATTTCCCAACCCAATTTTGATTGCAAAACCAAGAATATTCAGCAATCACATTTGAATTTGGTTGTGCTAACTGAATTAATCATTATGCTTTCGGCGAAGAAATTCTATGCAAACGAATCTTCAATAGCTACAGCAATTTTCTCACAAAAAAATCGAAAACTTTTTCAGAAAGGTTTTTCATGTCAAAATTAATAATTAATATAATTAATTTTGTATTCCGGCGATCAAGAATACACATAGACAAAATATTTTAAGATCAAGCAGAAACAACATTAAATATAAACAACTTTGAAATCAGAATTTTTTTTTATTTTTAATTTGAACTTGTTTCTATTTACTTTTAAAATCCGAAAACAAAACTTAAAATGTTAACATATTAATTTTAATAATTTAAAAATATTCCTAAAAAACAATATGTTAACTCAAATATGATGAAATAATTAATATAAAATTGGATTTTTTTCTCTGTGTATGTTTTTTTGATATATTTTTTTGTATATAGAGAAAAAAAATCAGCTGCTAAGTTGAACAGTTTTGATTAGCTTTCAAATCAATCTAGTGGCCAAATCACTTACAAAACTTGCTTGGGAACGCGGTATTACAAATGTTCAATTCACAACGGGTATTGTATCGTTGTATCTGTTGTATCGTGTATTACTTTACAATAGTGTAAAATTGTTGTTGTTAATTTACACCTAAAAATCTGATATAACTTTACAACTTCATTTGCTGTGTTTATTAAATGTTGTATTGTGTATCAAAACATATCAGTCTCAAGTGAATGCCACTTTTTTCACTTTCACCTTTATTTTGCATTTTATTTTTTCTTCTTGTTTCTATAAATTTAAAAATATTTTTATTTTTCTTCGTCACTATTTGACGTTTTACAACATGAAAATACAACTGACTGTTTATAACAAAATATTTGTATAATGTATTTCAATACAACATACAAAATACAATACCGGCTGTAAATTGCCCAAAAGTGTTTTGTTAAATCATTATTCCGACACTGTTAATATAAAGAAAAAATTTTAGAACCGCCACTGATTTCATACTACAATTATATATGAAGTGCCTAACATCACTTTACAGTTTATAAACAACTACCACACCATGACGATGTCTCTCACGTCGTAAAAAACGTTCTCTTTCTTTTGTATGTGCAGATTTCAAAGGTTCAGCATCTTTTCAAATTGGTTTTTTTGCGATTCCAATTGAATTTCTTTGCAAATCCAATTAGTTTTAGCAGATTTCCCAATTGGATTTGAAAAAAAAGGTTTAAAAACAGGGAAATTTACTCAAATTTTTGCAGAAATCAGGGAAATTTGCTCAATTTTCCCCTGTTTTCTCCAAGTTTCCGAACCTTTGTATTCTGTATAATATTTTATTTGGCCGCTGACGGCGTTGCATCCTCTATACTATTCTTCCTCTATGCAACTACTAAAGCATACAACAACAAGCCTACGATAAAATTTATTTTGTTAATGTTACCATAGAGGAAGAATGGTATAGAGGATGCAACGCCGTCAGCGGCCAAATAAAATATTATACAGAATACAAAGGTTCGGAAACTTGGAGAAAACAGGGGAAAATTGAGCAAATTTCCCTGATTTCTGCAAAAATTTGAGTAAATTTCCCTGTTTTTAAACCTTTTTTTTTCAAATCCAATTGGGAAATCTGCTAAAACTAATTGGATTTGCAAAGAAATTCAATTGGAATCGTAAAAAAACCAATTTGAAAAGATGCTGAACCTTTGAAATCTGCACATACAAAAGAAAGAGAACGTTTTTTACGACGTGAGAGACATCGTCATGGTGTGATGTTACACGCTAACGCAAAACTAAAATGTAACATAATAATAAACCTTCACAAAAAAAAACACAAACAACACTACAAAACCACAATTAAGCGTATATAATAATATATCCCATATGGTCTAGTGGCTAGGATATCTGGCTTTCACCCAGAAGGCCCGGGTTCGATTCCCGGTATGGGAAGGTTTTTTTTTTTTTTTAATTTTTCCAATATTCAAGAAATATATTAAATTATTATTTAAAAAGCGAAATATGTATTTCTTAAATTCATTTGAGATTTAAGAAAGTTTCTACGCGATTAAAAAATCAGAGAGTGTGATATACACAACAATAGAAACAAGATATTTCAAATGTAGGTAAATTGTTAGTGTGTAACGTCATTTATTATTTAGTAGCATGTGACTGTGACGTCATTTATTATTTAGTAGCATGTGTGTTTAGCTGTTATCAGTTGGTGTAGTGGTGGTTTATGTAATTTTATTTATTTATTTTTGTTTTTCTTTATTTAATTCTCATAGAGTTTATGTCTTTTTATATTAATAAACTTTTATTTTGGTGTGTTCAATTAGTCTTATGTAGGAGTATTAACTGACGTTCTTTACTCTATACAAAAGGTCGTGTGATGATTCAGGATTATGATCTCTCGTGATTACAATCGCTCCCGCAGTTCCGATGGGGTTGCTCCTGTCTGGGATTTGTGGCTGAACTGACGGCCTTGACTATTTTTTTAAATAAATCAATTTCACTGAATGAAGATAGGTCGAAAAAATGGTAGGCAACCGATGCTAATTTTTTTTTAAAGTAAAAGAGTCGGTCGAGCAGTTAAAAAGAGCTAACTGAACCAGGGATGGAAAATATGTTTTCTGTTATTGTACCCAACCAGACAAACAAATTGTACATTTTCGATCCTCACGGTACCAAATTTTTTTTTTAAACAATTTTATCGTATTGAGTCAGATTTGGTTAGGCACTAGAAGACAAAATTTATTTAACATTTTCAGGAGTTGCTATTAAAAATTTAAAGGCATTTAATAGCTTTTTAACAATAATACCCTTTTTTGGTTTTGAGAGGTAATTTAAAATCAGCTTTTCAATGTTGCCACTTCCGAATATTTTAGTACAATATGTATGCAAACAAACATTTGGTACATTTGATGTGACACCAATTTAGAGCCGGTTCAACTTAAAACTGACTTTATTTTTTACTATAGTAGCTGAATAAATAAAAACGACTTTAAGTTATGTTATAAGTTATAAGCTGGAAATTTTAAATTGTACTTAATGTACCAGAAAAAGTACAATTGTACCATGTTTTACATCCCTGAACTAAACTCAAAAACTTACCAGTTTTTGTGTTTTCAGTTTATTTTATTTAAAAATTTGGATATAAAGCCGATGCATATCTTAAAAAATAGTTCTGAAGGCCTTTTATAATTTTTTTATTAAATTATTTTTGTTTAATGCATTTTTTAGCTATGGCCACACAATCTGTGCATTTTTGCACTTTGTATTTTATTTAACACTACACCATTTCCAGCTTTAATTTAGAATTTTCCAAAATAATTTTAATATTGTGTAAAAATGTTTTAAAATTATCGAAAATAATTTCAAAATTGTGTAAAAATGTTTAAAAAAAATATCGAAAATAATTTTAAAATTGTGTAAAAATTATTTCAAATTGTCCAAAAAGGTTTTAAAATTGTTCAAAAATTATTCAAAAATATTTTAAAATTGTCTAAAAATGCTTCAAAATTGTATAACCAGTTTTTAAATATCAAAAAAAATTAAATTTGTCCAAAAATTCATTCAAAATTTTAAAAATACTTTAAAGTTGCCCAAAAAAGATTTTTCATTAATGCAGAATTATGTATTTGTTTTAATAAAGAGTATTTCTATATCAGTGCATAAAGTTCGATGCTTTAAACTTATTTTTCTGCATTCATAAGATAACTGAATATCAAAGTTTTATTTGTGTGTGAGAGTATCAAATGTGTTTCGGGAGTATCACGGTATTTTCTTAAATCAAACAGTATCAAAAAAGTACAATTGTATCAACTTTTCCATCACTGGTATAAAATACATACATATTTAAAAAAAAATAATATTGAAATTTTTAAATTAAAAATGTAGAATTTAAAAGAAACGCTAAAAATTTTGGTTTCCAACAAAATAGAATTTTCTTCTTCATCTTCACTTTTCTTAAGTTTGGTTTGAATTAATTTTTGCAGAATATTTAACTCTTTTTTCTAATTTGAGGAACGGGTATTGCTTCTTTTTACGCCTATTTTATATGGATTAAACAATTTAATGCAAGCCATACACGTTACAACTGTTGGTACAACTCGCTTGGTAATTCCTCAAGCTTTTCTATATTTTTTATTGTAACGCTCCATTTTTAATAAAACATAAATTAAAAGGGAGTTTCTGTAAAAATAGTGTTTAACAAGTTCCTGTGAAAAAAATTAGTTGCACTAGAAATTTATGAAAAAATTCAAGCGATTGGCAAAAACATTATATAAAAAAATTGCCAGCTAACAAATGACACGAAAAGAGCTAAAAGGGCTAAAAAGATAACAAAAGGAGCTATGTTAGCCCTTAAAAAATAAAAGGGCTAAGTGAAAAAAGTACGCGTTAAAAGAAATCAAAAATGCCTACATATAGGCCGGGTTAACTTGGCATCGCTGATGTTTAGGACCTGTATGTGAAATTCACACTGTGAATCTATCCATTTTACTGCATGTAAAGAGACATTGTGAAGAATTATTGTTTTCCCCCCATTCGAGAACTTTTTAAAGATCTATCAGAGAAATATTTTAGGTAGGAAAATTTCCAAATATGAAGACTTTCAGAAGCTTAATTTTTTTAACTATTGAAATATAATGCCTTAGACTCTAATGGCCGTATTTATAATGAAAAGTTAGTTGCTTCTAATACATCGCACACAACGATGTACTAACTAGTATACCGATTAGCCTTAGTAGCTAGTTGGTACAGAGTTTATTTATAATCCCTTTTCTTCTGTCAAATAAATATTAAAAAAACAACTCTGAAAATTGTGTTGCCATCATAATTTTTTGTAATAATGCCACCTGTTTTAAAGAAAATCAACTTTGTGGTTTACATTTCCGCTGGAGTTTTAGCCATTTTTATATGTGTGCTTGACTTTTTGGCAAAAGCCTTGGCAACATTTTGGCAAATTTTGCTCATGTTGGGTTGGCTAAAGCCATGCACTTCCGCACAATCTTCTTGCACATTGTTACGGCCCCAACATCTTAATGCAGCCAAAACTTGCAAATAAGGAGGAATTTTCCCTCCATTCTTTTTTCCCTTTCCTTTCAGTTCGTCCTTCACCATATTTATTAATTTTTTTGCATTTTGTTTCGTGAATCTATATTTTTTACGAAACTCAGCGTCTGAATATTTAAAAAATGGATTTGTTCTCTTTTTATAAATTTTAGGAGAACGACGGCGAACTTCACTTCTTAAAAGGTCCAAATCATTTAATTGGTCAAGAATTTCCATTATTATTAATTTTTTTTTGTATTTTTTCGCAAATTTGCACACAAATTTTTTTATTGTATTTTTCACTTTTGTTTACAAACTTATTTTGACACAAAACAGCTGACTTTCAAACATTTAGTAAGTGTTTGATAGTTCGTTAACTAGAGTTTAAAAGGTGGATAAGAAATTTATTATAAATAGAACTCATGATAGACGCTAACTAATTTTTCATTATAAATTCGGCCGTAAAATTTTAAAGAAATTTCTCAAAAATCTATTCAAAATCTTAAAGGATTTTGCCCATAACAAACCTATTAGCTTATTGAAAAAGTACCAAATTGATCAGTAAAATATTTTCTTTAAAGAATTATATTTTTTAACTAGAGTTTAAAAGGTGGATAAGAAATTTATTATAAATAGAACTCATGATAGACGCTAACTAATTTTTCATTATAAATACGGCCGTAAAATTTTAAAGAAATTTCTCAAAAATCTATTAAAAATCTTAAAGTATTTTGTCCATAACAAACCTTTTAGTTTATTGAAAAAGTACCAAATTGATCAGTAAAATATTTTCTTTAAAAAATTATATTTATATCTATATAAATAATTATTTCTTCTTGACCTAAATTTTTTTAAGAAATTAAAGACTGCTTTCAAAAAAAATTAAACCCTAGAAATAATTTTCAAATATGTACATTTTAAATAATAGCTATCATTAGTGAGTGACCAATATATTTTTCTAACATCATAATCACATGAATCACGTGCTTAAAATCAACTCTTTTTTTTTGAAATACTGCACCACAGGATAATACAGGATACTTTTTATAACAAAAAAAAAAAAATACTTGCATGCCTATTCGATATTACTGGAAAATCAAAAGGAATTTTTATTATTTTCTATTATTGTTGTTAGTGCTAGACATACATTTAACTTTTTGGGAGCAAAAAAGGGTTGGGAGGAGCAGAAGGTGTGTTAGGAATGGTTGTTGATTGTTTAAGGGAAAATAAAATATATATGGTCAAATTTAAAGTTGGAGTCCTTTGTAGGTACTTTTAGATAGCAACATACAATATTTATTTAAACAGCTGTTGTTGCTTGAAAGGGAACAAATAATATCTACCTGCATGTTTTAGTATGTTTATCGTTTCTTTGAAAAAAAAAAACGGCCAACGTTTTAGGGTTTTGTTGGTTTTATATTTTGGTCAAAATGTTAACGACCATTATACACGCTGGAAATTGATTTCACAATAATGTGTTACAGAGTAACTTTTTGTTTTTTGATTTTCAGTTGTATGTTAATATTTTGAAATTGTACTTCAAACCATAATTTTCCACTTAAATAACAAAGTGAAAATTTGAAATGAATTTATAAATATTTTGTAAGCACGTGATTGCTATAAATAACAACAAGAACAACAAAACAAATATAATTAATAAGTTCTATGTGTAGGGTGACCATTTGCAACAATTTGATTAATACATAAATTGATTTTGTCAGGCGTACTAATGAAAAATAATGTCCTGATAAAATGTGTACTTATTCTACAGACTTGCAACATTTAATAAATAACATATGAACTGTTTATTTTGAAGTAATCAAAATTCAGACAATGATAAAATTAGATTTGCCCCTTTTAGATGTACACACACCACTGCAAACATTTTAACACAAAAATATTTAGAATTGTATCACCTGGAGAAAACAATTTATTGCGGCAATAATCATATGTGGTCTTTAAGCGGAAATTTCCGCCTACGGAAGTAAATGTCCGCTCTAGACTATACTTTTTAGCAATACTTCAAAAAGTTAATTCAGCAATACTTTTGAAAGATAAATCTGGAATTCCGATGCTCGAAGTATTAGAAACTTTTTTTTATCGACAAATTATTGCCGGCAAAGTAAGTCTGTGACATTCTAGAACATTTCTTTTACTAGAAGATAAATCCGAGACATTTTACAACATTTCTATACCTCAAATTATGATATGGAAGATAAATTTTATGACATTTATTATCGCCTGGAAGATAAATCGGAGACATTTTAGAATATTTTTCTTTTTGGCAAATTATCGCAACATTTATGGAATTATTTATCGCCATATTTAAAATCTGGAAGAAAGAATCGCGACATTTGTCAATAGTTTTATAGCAAAATTATGATCTGCAGGAATAAAAAAATATATTGATAACTATTCTGAACAGAAAATGTCATTTAGACTCCGGTTTACTACTACATCCCAAACCTCAATTCAAAGGATGGTATTGATTTTTTGGTTTCAAGCGCTTTTCACCAATTTTTTACAATTTATTATTTGGAAAAATGTTGTTATGAGAAAATATTTTAAACAAAATGAGAAAATATTTCAAACAATACATTCACCAAAAAAAAAGTCTGTAATGGCAACTGAAAATTGGGCTGTTATTACGGGAAATTTTGCTAATTTGATCCCAGCGGTATTTTTTGCTAATATTAGCAACACATGTCTGCAGCAACTAAGTTTTAGTAAGCTTTTTGTAAAGTGGAATTTAAAATCGCTTTGCTAAAATCAGCAAAAAAAAAAAAACTTACTAAATATTATTAATATTAAGCTTTCTGTAAAGTGGAATTTAAAATCTTTTTGCTAAAATCAGCAAAAAAAAACTTACTAAATATTATTAATATTAATACAAAATTAGTAAGCGCTACTAAATTTTAGTAAATTGCTGTAAACTCAATGAATTGTAAAATATAGTAAAATATTAATTTATAAAAAAAAAAATTTAAATGCACAAATTAACTCAATTATTTTTAGATACACTTGTTACACATTAATGATGCTAACTTATTTTAAAATTGCCTTACGAATTGAAATATACAAATTTATATTTGTTTTATCGAACATTTTTTATTTAATTTATTTTCTTAAAAAAAAAAATTCAAAGGCTTAAAAAATAGTTAAAACATAAACGAATTTATCATTTTGTTTTGGTTTGCTTATGTATTTTTGTTTTAAAAAATATTTTAGTAAAGTTTTTTTTGGACATTTGAAGATAATTTAAGTTTGTATGTATAAGTTTTAATTATTAAAAAAAAATTTTTCTTTAATATTTAATTTTTTTTAAATTAGTAATTTTTTTGCTAATTTTAGCAAATCGGTTTTCAAAAAATTGTAAAATTTGAAGTTAGCAGCGAAAATTTGTAAATATTCCGTAAAAGTTCTGTAATTTGTAAAATGTAAATAGCAACAAAATTTACTACATACATTTTTTTTATTAAAAATCAGTACAAAAATAGTAAAGTGGGATTGAAAACCATTTACAAATTGCTCTACTAACATTTTTCTCTGAGTGTATATCGTTAACTTTCCGAAGGAATAAGTTGTCATTTCCCACATATGTATGTATTTCCATATTAAAATAAGACACAAAAATACAATTTTTAAATATTTTTCCCAAGTATCGCTGAAATATCTTCCAAATGGTATCTGCTTGGAAGGTATCTTTTCATCGCATTTTTATACCCTCCACCATATATGGTGAGGGTATATATCAGTTTGTCATTCCGTTTGTAACATGTCGAAATATAGGTGTAAGACCCCATAAAGTATATATATTCGTGATCCTTATGCAATTTTAAGTCGATTTAGCGATGTCCGTCTGTCTGTCTGTTGAAATGGCGATCACGACGCGAAGACGCAAGCGGGGGCACCTATTTTTACCCAGATTATTGAACATCCTCCCGAGCAGTTTGGTATTTAAAATGAGCAAAATCGGTTAAGCGGTTCAAAAGTTATGAGTGAAAATGTGAAGGTACCTCTAAATTTTCCATACAAATTTGTACAATTTTTCTGTATCTATTTTTTTTTTTCTTTTAAGTAAGTAAAAATGTTATTAAGTCTTCTTTTTGTTCGATTACATTTATTGTCTTACATACTATGATAACTAAGTTAACGTAAAAATGAACAATGTTAAAGTCGCTAACAGAGCAGACCGCTGTAAATAACATTGCTAAAACTAAATAACAAAAGTTCGTTACATAAATTGACAAAACATATTCATATTACAGTTCATGCAAAATTTAGTATATACGTATATCATCTTCATCCCCTTTGGTGGAGGGTATTCAAAGATTCGGCACAGCCGAATTTAGCCCTTTTTTACTTGTTTTTTTATGACATTTGTATCTATTTGTTGTTATGAATTTTCTAAATCAATATTTTTTGTAGGAAAGTAAATTTACAGTGTTCAATTAAAACTAACATTTATTTTTAATTCATCTCCATATTAGCACATTTAAAAAAAAATTGTTTTGCTTATAAGTAAAAAAAAATGAATGGTCACCCTATGTATGAGTAAATAATCAACATAAATAGAACACAAGTATTAAAGAGGTATATATTATAAACATGCTTAAACAAAACAAACATTTAGCTGTGTTTGCCCAACAATCCCGTATTGTCTAGTGGTTAGGATATCCGGCTCTCACCCGGAAGGCCCGGGTTCGATTCCCGGTACGGGAAGTAATTTTTTTTTGTAATTCTATTAATTTTTTTAAATTATTTTTTTTACATGTTTCTTATTTTAAATCGTTTTTTAAATAATTTTATTTTTTTTTTTGCATTTCTGTTTAACAAGGTGCTCATGTAGAAAAAAGTGGTTTCTATTCACATATTGCTTTCTGCCTGCATGTCTGCACGCAAATTATGTGGTTTTATATTTGTTGTATAAGCAAAAAAAAAAAAAATTAAAAACATTACCTTTTTGTGGAAAATGCATTTTAATATTTATTTCAACGGAAAAAAGTATGTCAAAATGTTTTTAATCCACCAGGTATTTATGTTTTTTTTTCATATTTTACTTTATTCTTAGATTTCAATTTAGTTAAAATTCTTTTAGCATACAATATGGAAATGAAAGTAAAATTATCACATACAGTTGTAATAGTTTTTAATATAAATAATAATAATAAAACAAATCCCATAAGTAGGGAAGGTTAACAAAAAAGAAAAAAAAGTCCCGTACCGGGAATCGAACCCGGGCCTTCCGGGTGAGAGCCGGATATCCTAACCACTAGACAATACGGGATATGAATTATATAATTATTTCTCCAAAAAATATTTGTTTCTAATTTTTGGAATCTTCAATCTGTACCAGAGATGAAAAAGTTAAATTTCATAATGGAACTTAAACTTAACCAAAATGGCATTTTTTCGAACCTGGCGGTACTTTTTAAAATAAGGCACCAAAATAAAAAAAATCGTTTCCGAATTATCAATTTTTTTAATTTTTTCCTTTTATTTTGTTTTTATATACATCGAGATTTTTTGTCTTTTATTTCAGATCTCAACCTTCGAATAATTAAATTAAATTATTTTGTTTAAGCTAAGCTGACTCAGCCAAACCCGAAGATTTGGAAAATATAGAGACAGCTCCAACAAAAAACGTATGAAAAATATTTTTTGCCTCATTTTTGTTTTTTTAGTACTTTCTTTATAGACCGGGCTCCAAAGAATTTAATCAGATTGAACTCGAACACTTTGATTCCTAAATTTTTTTTTGTTTCTTTAAAAATAAAAATAATAAACACTGCCAAGTAAATGGGAATTAATCCAAAAATATCCATTTGGATGCAATAAATTGTGAATCAAAATGTACAGAATTCGATCTTATTGTATCTAATTATTTCTGATCAGACTTTTTCTGATTTTTTACCACTTGGTTAAAAACAATATTTGAAATTTTGGAATTGAAAACTAAAATTGGTTTTATAATATAAAAAATTAGATATAAACGGAGATTTGATCTCATCGAATTAATCCAACCTTTTAGAAATAGATATACATCAAAATTGTTGACGAGCTCCGAGGTATCAGGAAAATTAGTTCGCTATAAGCAAAGTTCGTATCAGCTGGTGGGAAATTTGTTTAACAAATTTGAATTATACAAAATTATTAAAAAATTTGTAAAAACAATTTAAAAATCATAAAAATTCTTTAATTTGATTTCTTAAATAAACTGTTTCCCATACATTTAAGGAAAGATCTCCAAAAAAAATCTATTAAAAAGATTTTTTTTTGTTATATATTTACCCACGTAGGTGCCCATGAGTATAAAATCCTAGACACCCAAACGTTAAATACTAGCAATCCAACAAGACGATTTTCTAATAGGCACAATGACGTTACTAAAATTTGAAGACCAAAAATTTTCTATTTATTTCAAAAAATCTTTAGTTATACTCTGGCTCAAGTAATTTATTTTAATTGCTGAAAAAGTACTAAATAGGTTGCGGGAGTACTGCGGTACTAATGCAAGTAAAAAATAAAAAAATACTGAAAAGTACTAAAGTACTGAATTTTTCCCACCCTGATCTGTACAGAAGATGCAAGAGCATCTATTTTAAGAATTAAGTTTTTTTTAACATTAAAAAATTAGGGTGGAATTTGCATGTGTGGAATTTTTTTAAATCAAAAATAAGGAAGATGCATTTTCTAAAAACTTATACTGAATAAAGTTAAACCAATGACAACCAGTGAAACTGCATCTCAAAAATCTGAATAAATTGTGTATATCGTTTGTCTACGCTCTAGTGGTTTGGAGCTACTAGGACACCCAAATTTTCACTTTAATGATGAAAATTCATAAAAGGAACTTAACGTTAAATTGGCCCACAATGCCAATTAAAATTTCAGGTTTCTAGCTAAAGCGGTATGGGCGTCATGTCCGTAAATTGGTTCACAATGCCAATTAAAATTTCAGGTTTCCAGCCAGAGCGGTATGGACGTGTAGGGGAATGGAAGATTTTTTCCCCTCAGCGTAAGAATTTCCATAAATCCCGTTTTTAATGATGTCTAAGCAGAAGAAAGAAGCAACATGCCTAATTTTTTAGGTTTAGTGGTTAGGAAACTTCCAGTTCCTAAGAGCTGTGTACAACTGCGTGTAAGCAGAGGGAGCGGTGCAGCAGGACATACGACTTAATACGGTTCATCGTAACTCGTGGGGCTGGGCGATGATGATTCAGACCGTAACAGCTGTACGCTAAACTAATTAAAGTAACACAAATTTGAACCAGTTAATGTTCATATTATTTGCGGTAAATTTAAATGTATATCAGCAAAACTTTTTACGAAGTAAAGTGAAGAAGTTAAGCTAGAAGTGAAAAAGTATAAACGTTGAGTTTTCAAATTTGATAATTATTCGTGTTGAAAGTTAACATGCATGCGAAAATATATAAATTTTAGTCTAAAACAATAATTCCATGACTTTTTGAAGTTCCCGCCTCTTAACTGAAAGGGCAACACTGCTCCTGTAAACAGGCATTTGTCAGATGAAGTTTCCATGGCAAAAATTCTCGAATTAGACCATATTCTCCGGATTAAGCCCCGAGTGACTATTTCTTGCTTCTAAACCTAAAGAATGGCTCCGGCGAAAAGAGATTTGACTCCAACGCTATTTTGATCACCTCAACAAATCTTGGTTTTTGCATGGGATAAAAAACCTGAAGAAACATTGAACAAAGTGTATAGAACACAAAGGAGGCTATGTTGAAAAACAAAATGATATTTTTAGCCCGCCTTCGTATATTTATATTCGACACTGATAGAGTATTCAAAAACCGAAACCGAAAACCGGTCAACCGGTTTCTTTTTTTTTAAAAACCGATCGGTTTCGAATATTTTGTAAATTCGAAGAAAACCGAAAACCGGTCTTTTTTGTTCGGTTAACCGGTTTTTTTAATTACATCACCAACTGGGTTACTTGGTCTCTTTTATTTTTTCCGAACACTTTTATAATCGTTTGGTTATGAAGATTTAGATGTAAGTCTGATAGATTTCGATGAAGACATAACTTTGGATATTCCAAATTTAAATAGTTTAATTTCTGATCTAAATAACACAATAAATCAAAATCCTCAAAAAGAGACTGTACAAAATCATTCATCATTATATGTGACCTTCTCCGAGAAAAGGGACCTAGTGTGTGAAAATGAAGTTTTGAGAAAAACGCATTTAATGTTTCATAACGCATTATCACTGTGAACACACCATCAGTTGGGAGATGCGATTTGGTATGGTTAGTTATGATTGGGTGCCGACTTTGGTGACGTCATGCCTATTTGGTGACGTATTTTTTTCGCTTTTAGAGTGACAATTTAAAAACAATTTAAAATCAAAAAAAGTAAATTTTAATGTTTTTCTCATTTTTATCGATTTTCCCAAGTTCGTTTTGTACGTTTTTATGGGGTAAATAAACTTTTATCAGAAATCTAATTCATTTCAACTTATACTACACCCTTTTAGGTACCAGAATCCACTCTTAAGTCCAAACCCGCTAGGTCCCTTTTCTCGGAGAAGGTCACATATGATGATTTCATATATCTTGATGAATGCGACGAAAGAACTGAAAAGTTGGACAATTTTTATAATTATCTTTTGACTATTTGTCCAACATCTACTATTAAGGAAAGAGTATTTTCCACTTCTAGTTTTATCGAAAGCAAACAAAAAAATCGTCTTTAAACGAAACATTTAAATTGCATATTATTTTTAAAATATTATTTTAGAAGTGAAATATAGATTTTCTTTTTACATATTTAAAATGTAATATTAAAAAAAACTTATTTAATGCCAAACATTCAAATTACTAACGTACCTTGTTTTACCCAATTTACAAACTTAATCTCTATTCATTTGATATGAATATAGTTTTATAATATTAATTTTTAAAATATTATATTAAAAAATATTAAAACCAATAAATAAAATGTTGTAAAAAAATGTTTTTTTTTCAGAGAATGTATTTTTTTATTTTTTATTACTTTATATATTAAATTTCTTTTTTTTGTTTGTAATTAAAATAACGAATTATATAAGCTTTTTATTCGAATTAAAAAAAACGAAAAAACCGGTCAACCGAAACCGGTTTTTTTAAAATTCGATTTTTCGAAGAAAACCGAAACCGGTTTTTTTAAAAGGCCGGTTTTTTGAATACTCTAGACACTGATCTAATTAAACAAACCCGTCCTACTACTACTTTGATCACCATTTGCAATGTATTTTCCATCTGCAGCTTAGTTAACCTTCTCTTATTATTAACACGAATCTGCAACAATTTGACTTGTTTTTGCATACGCGTTAACTGAAACATTTTTAAAGTATATTTTGCTCCTAAGTACATATTTTCCTTTTCGCTAATAGGTATTTCGCTTTTATTCGCAGACCCAGAAAAAAATTATATATTTTATTTTTTTAATCGATTAAATATTTTTTTTTTTATTAAAATAAAAAACCAATTTTCTATGAAATAATGAATGAAATCTTCTGACATAAAATTCGTATTACGATACTGAGATCAAAATACATTAAAAAATGTTATCATAAGTTAGGAGGTCAAAATACGTAGAAAAAGTTTTAGCAGATAACATATTTAGGAGCTAAAATTTCTTTAAAAAGGTTTAAGTAGAAGTATATTGAACAATTTTGTAGATTGAAAGAAATTGTAGATTAGTGTTATTACAGTATAACTTCACTCACATCACAAAAAAATATATATAGAACATAACAGTAAAAATGTTCACATTTAATCACGCAAATTCGTTCCTATAAAAATTATTTGCTTCTTTTTTATTTAAGAGTTTTTTTTTGTTTTTGTTAAAAAGGAAATAATACTTACTGTTTAAAGTGGATAACGTTACCGAAATCCCAACACAACACCCCAGTACTTTGTAGTTTTTGTTCGTAAAAAAATCAACAATGCAAACGTTGTTGCATTTTTTGGTTTTATATGGATTTAGGTTTTGAATTTCTTTCCTCTGTAGTGTTGCATTTGTGAGTTGCTGTTTTTGTGCCATACTTCCGCTAACGCTTATCGCCATGTAAAATGGCCAATAGTGATGGCGGCGTAGTTCTGCAAATATAGAAAAGTGCTATTAAAGGATTTTTGACAAAAAAAAAAAAAATAATAATAATAATTTAAGTGCACTCAGAAAAAATATGTTAAAGTTAATAGAGGAAATTTAGCTCTTTACTACATAAAGCTAAAAAATCTTAATACAGATTAAAATAATTTTGATAGTAAATGGAAAATAGCTTAAAAATGTGCACTCCCAATGCTTGTGTTCTATTCCCCTCTATCTCATATTGAAATTTTTATTAAAATCGGTAGATCCCTTCCCTACAAAGAACCACATCCCATAAGTTAAAAATAATTTAATGCCAAAAATATTTTTGTTATCAATTTTTTTCTTTCAGTGTTTCAATAAAACGTTGTATATAAAAAGTGCTGCATTAAAATTGGTGAAGTGCTTTTTCGTGTTGGTTTTTATTAAGTCTCTAACTGATGGTTAAAATTGACGTTTTAAGCTTTATTTTAGAATTTTAAAATAAAATATCAAAATTTTGTTTATTAACTTAATGCAGGATTTTATTGCAAAATCATCCATTATGATCTAAATGTAATTAATATTCAAAAACTATTAAAAACGATAAAATCATTATGATTTGTTTAATATTTATATATTTATTTTTGTAAATTAAGCTTAAATAATGTGCTTATACTGAAAAGAAAAATCTATTACATATTTATCTAAAAACTTTTTTCAAATTTTCTTCAATCACCGAAGTTTCCGTGATATGTCCTGATCCCCATTTCCAGTTGGGGGATTATGACCGAAAATTTTTGGGTTTTCTTCACATTTTAAGTTGTGTTAAAAATTGGCATATACAGTCAGATTACGACTATCTGCACCTATTTTTCATTTTAAAATTCCGCTGGAGTACTCAAAGAAAAAATTTAGTTAGTTGAAATTTGAGTACAAAAAATTGGTCGAACTCAGAATTCACTAGGGTTCCAAAGCTTTCGCATGCTCGAAGTGCCGCAATTCGAGGCATAATGACTCAGCATGAATGCATGAAATTTCATGGCAATCCGTTTATTTCCAAAAAATTTAAAAACACCCACTGTAAATTGTGGTAATAGCCATAATCTCAGTAAAGTAGTACGTCCAAAACCCGAATTATGTTTAAGACAACCCTGCGGGAAAAAAGGGGTCAGTTGGGAATTGGGACCTGTCCCGGGATAGGTGAAAACTGAACCGGTTCCGAAAAAATATATCACGAGATAGGTGAAAAGAGCACCGGTTCCTAAAGGACCTATCACGTGACCGGTTTAAAAGTCGCGACTTGTCCTTTTAGACCAATCCTGTGACATGTCACATAGGGCAATTGACCCCCTCCTAGGACAAGCCCATGTTAAAGTGATCGGTCCCGTGACCGGTCCCCATCACAATGAACCGGTCATGTGACGTGTCCAGGGATAGGTCTTTTTCCCGCGGGGAAGCTACTGTAGTCCCATAAAAATTCAGTCATAACCTTCACCCCCGTTATGGGGTTATTATCAGTCACCAAGAAATTGCATAAAAATTTATCTGAACAAAATTAGGTTTAAATGTTGTTTTGGTTGCTATCTAAACGCTTTAACAATGCATTTGCATACATATAGGGCTTTCCATACCAACTGGCCAGGGAAAAAAAAAGGATATCGTATCAACGTAAAACTTATAGTTTTTCGAATAGAAACCAGGTTTTCAATTTTTACAAAAATTGGGCGGGGTAGGCGTGGTAAATATTGACAAATTTAGTGCTTATTTTCATTGTATTATTTATAAAATTAAATTTTAAAAAATGCTAGAAGCTTTACTATATTAATGGTGTTTTTATAGGTAATTTGAAAAAATAATTGAATTTTTAATTAGATTTTACTTTACAAATTTTTAATTTATTTCTTTTATTAAAACAGCTAAATTGCTTTTTTTATCGAAAATTCAGTTTGGAGAGAATATTCTTTAAATATTGTCTTACTAAAATATTAAATACAAATTAAAATAAAAACATGGCTGGGGCAATCATATTCGTGGAAAATCATATATCTTTGGGATTATGATTGTGCCAACCATAGTCGTTATCATATTATGATAATAAAAAAATCATAATCTTAACATAATATGGTCCCTTCAGTTATATTATGATCCGAAACTATGAAAAAATTCTTTAAATTTAAGAACATTTCCTTAAGAAAAGTTTTTTCTAAAGAAAAAATTTTATATTAAGGAATTTTTCAAGAAAACTTCTTTGGTTCTATGGACTTTGTTTAAAGAAAAATACTTAAATTTTTTTTTTAATTATAAGGAATTTTTGAATAAAAAACATAGATCATATGAACTTTTTCTAATAGAAAAATTCTTAGATTCTAAAAACATTTTTAAGATTTTTTATAGATAGTTCTAGAGTCTCAAAATATTTTTTTAGAAAAAGTCCTTAGAATCTAAGAAAAGGTTCTTAAACTTAAAATAGTTTGTAAGTTTAAATAACTGAAAATATCATTTAAAAGAAATGATATTTCATTTAAAAACCGGTCTACTTAATTTTCATTTAAATCAAATGCCATTTGTTATTTATTTTTAAATGTTGATTAATCAACTGACACATCCGTAAGAAACAAATGATATAATCAGTAAAAATAAATGTCAAAATTTTACCTACCAATGCTTTAAAAAATAAATGTTTTTTTTTTCATTTATTTGAAATTGTTTCCCTTTTTGTATTTTTTGTTTTTTTTTTTTTTGTTAATATACTCGTACAATACAAAATGTATGCATGCATAGCTATAGGCACTTTTTGTGTGAATGTGTTTGTTTATGTATGTGTGTTTATGAAGTTCTTGTAATTTGTATTAAAAAATTGTGTATATATACAACCAATTTAAATAAAAAACAAATTTAAATAAAAATTTAAATTTCAAATAACTATTATGGACAGTTTGTGGGTAAATTTTTATTAAATTTTAAACAAATGAAAAAAATAAATAAATGAAACTGAAAAAAATGGTAATTGATAGTAAATTATTTCGAATAAAGGTATAAAAAAGTTAATATAGATATTTCTTAAAAAAATTAATGTATGTTCCTTTATTTTTAAATGGAACGGAAAACTTTTTTATTAAACTACAAACAGTTAACTACATAATATTCTGAGTGTACAATCTGGGCATTTTTTATGATGAAAGGTCCTCAGAATCTAAGAATTTTTTATTCAAAAAAAGGTCTTATAATCTAAGTTTTTTACGAATATATGAATATTTATCTGAGAAGCAGTTTGCAGAATCTCAAAAATTTACTTTAGGGAAAACTTTATAGAATCTAAAAATCCTTCCATCAGCAAAGTTTCTAATAATCTAGTATTTTGTATAAGAAACCTTTTCGTACAAAACAACTCTTGGGTTCTTCAGAATTTTTTTTTTTAATATTTTATTAATATTCTTATTACTTTTTTCACAAGAAAGTCGTTATTTTACAAGAACTGCACTAATAAACATATTTAAAAAAATTATATTATTGTTTTTTTGAAACGAATTAAAAAATATAAAATCTTTATACAGAATGTTATATGTATAAGGTATTTTCAAAAATAAAACCCCCCAGGTAAAAATGATCATATTATCATTTTTGCATGGGTGACTGTACTGATACAATTTTGACTTTATTATGACTTTAAATGTCAGTCATATTTTATTTGATTCATAATCATTAATTGATTGTTGTCAGCATTTTATATTTCCATAATTATTATATTTTTTTTAGAGTCAGAATTTTTTATACCACAGGTTGGTATGGAAAGTCACATATGTACATTTTTGTATATGTATTGTTTACATATGCCTCCATATTTTGTTATTGTTAAATGGTTTTACACAAATACATACAAAATATTGACATTTACATACAATGTATGCAAAATCCAATTTTCCAGTGATTGATCATACATGTCCACATATCAAGTTCGTGGTTTTCATGTGTTTTAAAATTTTTAGCAAATAATAATAATCATCATAATTGCATTGAATATTTTTGGAATGTTACAACAGTCGATTGTACTGAGTGTCGTAAATGAGTTGGGATGAAGGAAAGCATGAACGGATAGATGGTTGTATAGATGACTGGTGGTAAACAAGCGTGACTGTTTGTTTTAGACATATGTATGATAAATTTTTTATGTAAATATTGAGTAATTAAAGCTACAATATCAAAAATCAACAAAATATATATTTGATTGATATGTAAACATAACTTTATTAAACAATGAAAAAGGTTTAGATGAATGAATTAAAATAAATTAAGGTGACCATATTGTAAATAATGTATATTTAATTACTTTATTACGCCAAACATGATCACTGCTACTATATACATATAATGCTTGCCGCATTTGGGTATGGTTTTCACAATCAAGATATTACAGTAAATATTTTATTACTTCATGATTGCCACTTTCTATTTTATAATATGATTGGCTGTAACCATACTGTGGTAACAAAAATTCTGACTATGAAAAAAATATGATAATTATTGAACTATAAAATGTTGACAGCAATCAATGAATAATTATAAATCCAATAAAACATGACTTTGACATTTAGAGTCATAATACTATCTTGTTTTTATAAAAAAAGTATCAGTTCAGTCACCCACACTAAATCTACCAAAGGTTTAGTGTTAATTAATTTATTTTCTTCACTTTAAGCCTTTCTCGTATACTTTTCATAGCAAAGGCTTTCACAATTTAAGCTGATGGGAATATAAGCAGAAATTCTAATCCTCCAAAAAACAGATTGTTTTTGTCAAATTGAATACATTTATTTATTTAATACCCAAACATTTTTAATTTTCTTTTTTTATATATAGGGTCCGCCATCTAACTTTTTTTTCAACTAGTGCTTATTTCGTCAATGGTAACACTTAGCTGATGTCTGATTTCACAGATAATTAGTTTTATCCTTCCGCTAAACGAATATGGTTGTGTATACGCTTGAACAACGCTGGGAAATATTGCGACATTACTTTGAAAATCATGGTAATGTTGCAGAATGTCATCTTTTCAATGTCATCTTTTCAGATGAATCTCATTTTGATCTTGGCGGGTATGTAAACAAGCAAACTTGTCGTATTTGGGGCACAGAAAACCCGCACGCATACTTTGAAAAGCCGATGCACCCAAAACGAGTCACTGTTTGGTGCGGATTTTGGTCCAGAGGCATAATTGGGCCATTTTTCTTCGAAAATAAGCAAGGAGTGGCCGTTACAGTCAATGGCGATCGTTATCGCGCCATATTGAACGAATTTTTGTTTACAAAAATTGAAGAGGAGGATATTGGCAACATTTGGTTTCAACAGGACGGCGCTACCTGCCACACAGCCGAAGCTACGCTCGATGTTTTGCGCCCTGTTTTTGAAAATCGCATTGTCAGCCGCAGAGCTGATGTCGTTTGGCCACCTCGGAGCTGCGATTTGACACCGTTGGACTATTATTTGTGGGGTGCCGTCAAAGATAAGTGTTTCGCCGACAAGCCAGAGACAATTGACGCTTTAAAGGACAATATTCGTGAAGCCATTGGTGAAATACAGCTGCACACAATTGATAATGTGCTTAAAAATTCGAGCGATTGTGTAGGCTACTGCATGGCCAGCCAAGGCAGCCATTTGAATGAAATTATTTTCCATTATTAACCGGACGGATTGTACTTTCAAATAAAAAAAGAAATTTGAAAATATATTCAGTAGTTTTTTTATAGCATTTTCAAAAAAAAAAAAAAAGTTATTTGGCTTACGCTATATATATAACATTATAATTTACATTATCAAAAAGGTTCTGCATAAAGATTTTATATTTTTTAATTCTCTTTAATAGATTTTCTTAAACTCATTTCTTGTAAAATAATGACTTTCTTGTGGAAAAATTACTCAGAATATTAATAAAAATAATTTTTTATAAAAAAAAAGTCTGTTAAAATCAAGAGTTGTTTTGTACGAATTTAAAAATTTTTTCTGATACAAACATTTTCAGATTCTGCAAACTGTTTCTTAGAAAACAAATCAAATATTCTTAAAAAAATACTTAGATTCTAAAAAATTCAAGGATTCTGAGGACTTTTCATCATAAAAAATAAATCTAAGTAAGAACTTTTTCTAGTAAAAATATTCTTAGATTCTTAATCCTTAGAATTTTTCTATTAGAAAAAGTCCATACAATCTATGTTTTTTGTTTAGAATTTAAAATTTTTTTGAAGTATTTTTCTTTAAAAAAGTCCATAAAAGTTGTCTTGAAAAAGTCATTATTATAAAATATTTTCTTTAGGAAAAACATATCTTGAAAAAATATTCTTAAATTTAAAGAACTTTTTTTATAGTTTCGTATTATAATATAACTGTAGGGACCATATTACGGTAAAATAATAGTTATTTTATTATCATAATATGATAACTATATTATAGTACAACTATGTTTGGCACAATCATAATTCCAAAAATATATGATGCTCTTCGAATATGATTGCCGCAACCATGTTTTTCTCTGCGTGCTTTAGCACGTTTTGGCAAGGACGGTACAAAATTAGGATGTACAAAATGGTAAATTTTTAGCTTCCATGAAAATTTTAGCGTGTTGGAATCATGGCATTTTTTAGTATTTTGTACATCATGAGTTTTATACTGTCCTATTCAAAAATGTGAGTTTTTCCTGCAAAATTAACATTGAAATATAAAATTCCCTTTCCTATCTGTAAATTGTCCCTTTCTGTTAATCAATCAAACAACAGTTGTCAATGAATCATATGGCTGGGATATAATTTCATTTTCAAATAAGACAACACAGACATAAATCCATTTAAATTCCAGATTTTATTCCATTTTTTTTTCAAGTTACTCTTTATAGATTTACAAAAAAAAAAAAAATGTTTACAGCTGACTTTTGTTGGCCTGGTGGCTAAAACAATGGAATTTTTTAGCAACGTTTTTCTATGAAAACTCATAAAAATTTATCCTTGAAAAAAAAAAAATAAAATCGAAAACAAATCAAAAGTGAAAATGAATTTTTAATCGTTTCTGTGTAAAAAAACCCCACAGACAAAAATAGATTACACTTACATATTGAATCTATATAAACGAATTAATTTATATGTGTATGTTTGTTATATTTACATTAAGGGGAGACTAAATAAATATTTATTTGTAAAAATCAACAAAAATTGTCTTTTTTTTTATTAAAGATTTATTGAAAATTGACAGAGATTTATTCTCAGAAAAAGAAAACCTTTGCAATTCAATTATAAATAGAAATAAAAATTAAATACTCGTATTTCATCTGAATCTCTAGAAGGATGATGATGATGATAATGATGAGTGATTGGTCTTGTGGAAAAAAAAAGTAAAATGAAATGAAGAATTTGTACTCAATTAACAGAAAACTAAATATTTCCTTATAAATTTTCACTTAACTGGACTCTACTTGAAAGCATACAAAAGTTTTCAACTCTAAAGCAATCACAGAGTAAATTTTTATTGGAGATGTTGATGATGATGATGATGATGTTGACGATGATACTGGTTATATGATAGTATAAAATCTGAGTTTAAATTGCAAATGTCCGTATATAATTTGAAATACACTGACTAAACAAATATTGCTAGTTATATATGTACATACATCTGCATACAGTTTTGAACATAATGGAACCAACTAAATTTTAAATAAGTAAGAGCAAATATTGTGTATACAGATTTTGTTCAATGTTGGGTGCCAAATTTGTTATAAATAAATACTTAATTTTATCAAGAATCAAATTATCCAAAATCATTTCAATTGGTCACATTATATTTAAAATATTATTTTGAAAGCAAACATACTCAAACCATTATACTGTCATATTGACAGCCCGCATTAAGTGTGTATGTATGTGTATAGTCATATATGAAACCATAAGTAAAATACAGACACAAATATAAATATGCATGTAGAGCCAAAAGCATACATACTGCACTCTTGCTCACACTTAAAACGTTTGTCAATATTAGAGAATTTTTTTGAAACCAGATATATGGTATGTTAGATTTTGAAATCCTTTCTTTTTTTTTTGTTTTGCCATTTTTATAACCTCTTTTTAATATGAACTATGCAACAAAAAAAAAAAAAAAATATAAAAATTAAAATAAAAAATGTAAATATGCAGATTTTTTATTTTATTTTCAAACTCATTCTCTATAAAAGTTGTTTGTTAATTTGTTGTTGCTCTTCTTGTTGTTTATAGAGTTGTTCACCCATATAACTAACACATGCATAATGGCCACATGTCTATTTCCGGTGAGTGCTAGCCAAAATAGAGAAAATTCAGTTAAAATCAGCGTACAAATGATAAAGGTACAGTGACACACACACACATATGTAAAAGCTAACAGACAGTTGTATAGACTAACTTGAATATATATTGAAAATTTATATAGACAATTCTGTGGCTAAAAGATTTTTTTTTGCTATTTTTTCCTGTAATTTTTGTTTAATTTTTTGTTTTATTGGTCTGGATTTTAGTCTCTCACGTTATATAGTTATGAGGGTAAAAGGTAAATCAACTTTGAGAGAAGGAATTCCCCATAAAAAACTTTAATTTTTTATAAAATTGCATATGTAATGAAAAGAATCAAAGATTATGACAACTCAATTTGTTGCCATTCGAACGGTTGTGCTGAGGTAGCTTAAATTCCGTTGTCCAATCAAATTACTCTTCTCTCATTTCTATTTCTGCTGTCACAATTGAAAAATTCGATTACAATCGATTCACAATCGAACCAATCGATTGTCAGCACGAATCTGTTTCCTAGAATTGTCGAGTTGTGCGCTGTCATAAATACGTCAGGCTTAACATTTTCGTCTTCTTAAAGAATTCAGTATCCTTCAGGTAGCCCATCAAACACTCCAGGGATGGTATAATGTCCCCGTTCAAATGTTATGCATTGGTTTCACTGCCCCCCTCAGGACAATGAAAGCCTCTCGATTTCAAAATGTAGGACTGTAGTGTTTAGAGGATTGTAAGAATTCCCAGTCTTAAGACCCTATTCGTCTTGCCCACATCCGGGCCTCCCCGCAGAACCTTCCATGAAAAGGTCCCGGATTATGAAGGCTAACAGAGGCCAGGTTGGAGCCATATCTAGTCAGCTCGTCAACCATTTCATTCCCATCCACTCCTCAGTTCCTTATTAACCTCAAAAACCCCCTGTCACAATAATTGTTGATCTCTTTGTTGCAGACGAAACCCGTCTTCGATTTTACAGACGGCCCAGATAGAGTCCTATCCCCAGCCGGACTATCAGTAATGATGACTACATCCCAAAAAAAAAAATCAGTAGCATTTTAAAACTAGTGCTCCAGACGCCGGAAGCACATCCCTATATCTAGGACCCTGCAAAATAAATCTGCACCAGTTCTCTCATTCAGTTTGGAGACATCTGTATAGAAATTAATTCCATAACTCCCTGTTTGTAGTAAAAAAATCGCAATTTGACAATAAACGCTGTTCCACTACCCTTTCATATTCCAAATCCTAAATGTGGTAGCCCGGTAGATTTTTTAAGACCCTCTGATGCTGGGTACGCTGGCCTCCTAGATACAACTCTTTAAGCTCCATCGGTCTGTAAGTCGCAAGTGCCGCCTCATATTTAACCTGAACATATATTTGGTTAATATTGAGTTTTATATCCATTGCCTTGTGGATGTCGATCTAAATGCAACACCCTAGTTACCTGACAGTATTCGTAATTTTTAACTTCAAACTCCGAAAAGCAAAAGGAGTAATTGTGACCTCCATCCTCTTTCTTTTTAACAGCAAATTTTGGTCTTATCCGAGTCGACATTCAGACTCCTAGATGGTGCCCAGTTACAAGAAAATTCGAGTGCTTTATAGGCCCTCCAGCATAGATGGTTAAAGTCCTTCAAGACTGTGTATGGTGGTAACCCATAAAAAAGGGAATAAAATACCTCCATGTGGAGTGTCACAATGTACACTGTCCGTGATCCACCGACCTTACAGTATATAAAACGGTTATCTAGCATATGACTGACCTAGTCAATAAGTGCTCTCTTCAAGTCAAAAAAAAAAAAAACGAAACTAGAGCATATGGATCGTGACTTTATTAAAGGCCCTCTATATATCAATAAAAATGGCGAGGGTATGATTGACGCATCGAAAAAGCCTCGGTGTATACGAAAAACTAAGGAACTCATTAGGCATCTCAGCCAAATGGGTACAGAAGATCCCATTTGTACCTGGGGTCTTATATGGGGAAAAAATGTCCATCGCATATCCTACTTCCCTTAGGGTTATGGTTAGATCATCCAAACATACCTTCTTGAATATATATAATTTTTTATTTGCAACAACTTCCAAATTCAAATATTTTTGTATCCTATTTTATTTAAGTCAACACGCATTTTTTTTGCTATTCGTGCTAAGTTAGATTTTAACGATTTTTTCAACTTGGCAGCACTGATATCAAAATATCAAACTTCTTCTATTAGACAATATATTACTGTAATGCAGATTTAATTCTTAAATTCGTAAGTTTGTGACCTGCTACCAAACAAAAAAAAAAAAAAATACCACAAATGGTAAATTTTCTTCCTCCGACTTCAACTGCTTAGCTTAATCCCCGAGGTGGCCAAAAAAAAAAATGACAAAAATGGAATAGGCCGAAGAGTTAAGTTTGTTATACTTTTTACTCTATCACTTTTTCATGGGACATCTTCCCGGTTGGTCTACCGATTATTCACATACAGTACATAATATTGTAGCAGACAATTGTCTGTTATTACGAACATTCATAATACAATATTTAACAAAACATATAAAACAAATTTAATTATAATGGTTCAAGGATAATAAAGTTGCAGTACAAAATACAAAGAAACAATTTGAAATTATATTTAAAAATGAAAACAAACAAAACAATTGCTTAAATTGTATTACCTTTTAATACTTATGAAATAACTTAAAATTTTCCAGACTCAAAGGACTATTTGTGTAAAGAAAATTTTTGGAAATTGCTTGAAAGATTATAAAAGATTTTGTCTTAATTTAAAACACATTATTGTTGGCATTTAAATAATATATACTGCATGCATTCTTAGTTTATCTAAAGTTTATTTTTAAAATAGAACAACAAGTTTAACAACTCCGGAAAAAGTAAATTTAAATTAGAAAAATTATGGTTAAATTCTAAATTGTTTCCTACGCCTACATTTGACTTCCTAAACTTATAACTTTGTGGCTAAGACAAAACTTGGTCGATAAGTTTTATTCAAACATGAATATCGTGACCTTTAACAACCTGTAATCGCTAAAATACCGCTTCAAATTCAAAACCGTTAACGATTAAAATAACGTAGCCTTTATTTTTCAAAAATATTAACCGACACCAAAATTGTACTGGTATGAAAACTAAAACCGGTATTGGTTTCGGAAAACTCAATTAAAAACTCTAAACGTTATTTTTCAAAAACCTTAACCGTAACCGAAATAAAAAAAACAAAATTAAACGGGAATGAAAACCGTAACCGTTATTCGTTTCGATTACTATCTCTTCTATCTAATTTTATATATTATATAAAATTTTCTGTTTTTGAAAATTCCTTGTGACGGCTTTTCTTACAGAAACACCTTTTATTTTAACAAATATGTTCTACAGAAAAGTCCTCTATTCACAGAACGTTTTGCATAACAAAAATTATATTATTTTGCTTACTTCTTATTACCACATCCTTAAGATTTTAACCTTTAAATTCTAATTAAATTTCCCTTTTAAAATCCCCTTAGATTTTAAGTCCTATAGAAAATCAGATCCTTCCAAGTTTTTTTTTAAACATTTGAGTGTTAAAGTATGGTTATAATAATACTCTGTTTTAAGCAACATTTCTATTTACAATTTTTTACTATAACAATATCATTCAATCGGAAGTTAATATTATTTATAATAATAACAACTTTCCATTTTTATTTTGTTATGACTGTCAATTACAGTTAATATGTCATCATAAAAATGACCCTATTTGGAAATGAAAACTTATTAAAAATAATGACAAATACATACATATTTAATGTAAAAAGTAATATCCAGTCGTCTATACACTCAGAAAAAAAGTTATTAGAAAAATTTGTAAACGGTTTTTAATCACACTTTACTATTTTTGTACTGATTTTTAGTAAAAAAATTATTATTTAGCAAATCTGTTTGCTATTTACATTTTACAAATTACAGAATTTTTACAGAATATCTACAAATTTTTGTTGCTGATTTCAGAAATCATTTTACAAATTTTTGAAAACCGATTTCCTAAAATTAGCAAAAAAAAAATACTTAATTTAAAAAAGTCGATATTGAAGAAAATGTTTTTTCTAATAATTTAAACTTATACATACAAACTTAAATTGCCCTAAAATGTTACGTAGGATTAAAAAAGGGATCGGAAGTGAAGATACCGACTCATGTCTAAAAAGAGGACATCCACTTAAAATAGCACTAAAAAGGGGTTTTTAGAATCAGCCCTAAAAACAATTTAATTTAAGCCTAAAAGTAAAAAAAAAATTGACTAAAATATTTTTCAAAACAGAAATTACCAAATTAAAACAAAATGATAAATTCGTTTATGTTTTAACAATTTTTAAGATTTTTAAGCCTTTGATTTTTTTTAATTTTGTATAAAACATCTTTTAAAAAATATAATCAAAATTTTTGATGCTCGATAAAAAAAATAAATCTAAAACTTTGTACTAATATTAATAGTATTTAGTAATTTTTTTTGCTGATTTTAGCAAACAGATTTTAAATTCCACTTTACAAAAAGTCTACTAAAATTTAGTAGCGGCTACTAATTTTTCTACTAATTTCATTGTACTACACGTCAGCAGACATGTGTTGCTAAGATTATCAAAAAATACCGCTGGGCTCAAATTAGCAGAATATCCCGTAATAACAGCAAAATTTTCAGTTGCCATTACAGACTTTTTTTGGTGAGTGTATATGCAGGCATATAATTTTATGATATGTGACATAAAAACGAAATGGAAAAACTTGTGTTAATTGTCTTTAAACCTTAAACATACAAAAAAAATATATAAAATATATTTTAACAAAGTTTCTAAAATCGAACAAAGATAAAGTTGAAAAACTAGAACAAACAAAAAAATTAACAAACAACTCAATATTGTTAACATGATGTCTCAATTGATTTCTTTTTGGCTTTGTCTAAAATGTCAAAGTTTTTTCTTGTTTCTAATTTTGTGTTCCTTAACCTCGTTTGTATCTTTTTTTTAAAGAATAATCTCCAAAATATATTTATTTAGAAAAGTTGTTAATGGTTAAAAACAGAGTTTCTTAAATAAACAAGTTACAACCCTACTCTAGATCAATATACTAATAGTTCGGCCTAGTGTGACATGTCACAAAACAACGCAAAAGAGTCATATCACATGGGGTAAATTTTCCCTCATATATGTCAGCGCCATATAATGTACGTAGGAAAGACAGGATCTTTACAGCATGGCGCCCAACGTGAAGGTAGAGGTTTGAATTATGAATATGTGATATTTTTGCATTTCATTTCAATTGAAGAAGTAAGTATTTAATAAGATGTTTAAATAATAATGTCCAATGTGGAAGCCACGGATTTGGTAAGGAATTTGTGGTAATTTTTGGACTTTTACATTTGAAAAATAAAATAATACAAATGACAGAGTTTGTAAACTATAAAATTTCCAAAGTTAGAGCCGAGTGTTGAAATAGGAATTAAGTACATTTTTTCATTCTTTTTAGCCATTCGGTAATCGGCTCTCTTAGTTACAAAAAGAAAAATAAGAAATCTTTAAGGTTATCTGATGAATGGCGCCCAACTTGGGCGGCAGAGCAAGGACGGTACAAAGATCAGGATGAACAAAATGCAAAATCCCTAGCCTCAACCTTAGTTTCTTAGCTTCTCATGGTGTTGGCTAAGAAACTAAAGATTAAGCAGAGGGTTTTAGATTTTATTTATCCTGATCTTCGTACCGTCCTTGTGCAGAGCACTGAGTTACATATTTCTAATATTAGAAACTCCATTGAGTAAGACGACATATAGAATCTCTAAAAAATGGCGCCCAACATGGTGGCTGAATTAAATTTATGAATATGTGTTGATTTAATATTAATTTTTTCTTACAATATCACCTCAGAATGACACCAAACGTGGGATCCAAAGCGCTGAAATAAGAACAAAATTGAATATATACCACGTCTTGTAAGGTTTCAGTTGAAAGAAAAAGAAAAGTGAAAAAGTCCCGTAAGAAAGAAAACATATACTCGCTACAAAATGGCGCCCAAATTAGAGGTCGGGGTTGAATTACAACTTTGCTATTTTTGAAAAAATTAAAGAAATACCCACAATCTGACAAATACTGACAAAGTATATTTGTTCTTGGGTTTTTGGTCACATATGGAGTAAATATAACTAAAAGTGATGCGCAGAGGAGGCAACAAGAATTTAGTAGATGGAGATGCAAGCAGCCGTTTAGTATCCGCTTAGCCGCCACCACCGAGATATTTTTTTTGTTAGCTGCAGCCGCCGTCGATGCTATAGGCTTCAACCGCCTAAGTCTTGGGACATATTAAAACAGACAAGAAATTATTCCTTAAAATATTTCTTAAATCTTAAATAAATTGGTAAAAATAGCCGCCGAAAGGCTCAAGGCCTACTAAGCCGCCCAGGTTGCAATTTTTTGGCTTTAGCTGTCGCCGTAGCTATTTTGGATCGGCTGGCATCTCTGATAGCAGGCAGCAAGTATCTACCCCTTAAAAGACCTAAAACGAATTCTTGTTTTGACAATTGAAAGGACTAATATCATATCAAGAAGTCACGAATATCGCGAACAATTTGAAATCACTTTGGTTCAAAATCTATGTTCGTTAAAGAGTAAAGCAGGTCATCTAGTAAGATAGCTGAGGAACGGAGACCGACGTGAAAGTCGTTGGTTAAATTTGGTTAGTTTTATTTAAAAGAGCAGAAGAAACGAAAAGAAGTTGTCTGAGTAGGACGTTTGATTTCTATGAAATGGCTCCCAACTAGAGTATTCAAAAAACCGGCCTTTTGAAAAAACCGGTTTCGGTTTTCTTCGAAAAATCGAATTTTAAAAAAACCGGTTTCGGTTTCGGTTTTTGCAGAAAAAACCGGTCAACCGGTTTTTTCTGTTTTTTTTTTAATTTGAATAAAAAGCTTATATAATTTGATAAAAAACAGAAATTTAATAAAGCTAGAAGTGGAAAATACTCTTTCACTAATAGTAGATGTTGGACAAATAATCAATTATAAAAATTTTCCAACTTCTCAGTTCTTTTGTCGCATTTATCAAGATATATGAAATCATCATATGTGACCTTCTCCGAGAAAAGAGACCTAGTGTGTCAAAAAACGGGTTTGGACTTAAGAGTGGATTCTGGTATCTAAAAGGGTGTAGAATAAGATAAAATGAGTTATATTTCTGAAAAAAAAATTTTTACCCCATAAAAACGTACAAAACGAACTTGGGAAAATCGATAAAAATGAAAAAAACATTAAAATTTTACTTTTTTTGATTTTTTGGTTTTAAATTGTTTTTAAATTGTCACTCCAAAAGTGAAAAAAAAATACTTCACCACATAGGCAAGACGTCGGCACCCAATCATAACTAACCATACCAAATCGCATCTCCCAACTGAAGGTGTGTTCACAGTGATAATGCGTTATGAAACTTTAAATGAGGTTTTCACAAAACTTCACTTTCACACACTAGGTCCCCTTTCTCGGAGAAGGTCACATATAATGATGAATGATTTTGTACAGTCTCTTTTTGAGGATTTTGATTTATTGTGTTATTTAGATCAGAAATTAAACTATTTGAATTTGGAATATCCACATTTAAGTCTTCATCGGAATCTATCAGACTTACATCTAAATCTTCATAACCAAACAAACAATTATAAAAGTGTTCGGAAAAAATAAAAGATACCAAGTAACCCAGTTGGTAATGTAATTAAAAAAACCGGTTAACCGTACATAAAAGACCGGTTTTCGGTTTTCTTCGAATTTGCAAAATATTCGAAACCGATCGGTTTTTAAAAATAAAGAAACCGGTTGACCGGTTTTCGGTTTCGGTTTTTGAATACTCTATTTGTCATTGAATCATAAGAAGAAGTCGACCGATGTCTGGGTTTTGGCCAAAATAACTCAAACGTAGAGATGAGCTTATTCACTCTGAGGATACAGGTAAAATTTCATAATCGTGAAATATTGCTTTTTATTCTAATTAAAAAGGAAAAGTAAAGAAATTTCGAAAATATTCCGTCATACAGGATTAACATAAAATGGCTTCTATGTTGAAGGTTGCAAAGGATAATAATTAATTTTGATAATTTTACTTCTTATTTAGAAAAGAAAAGTTGGGTAAGTAGTTCTAACATCATCTGTAAATAATGGCGCCCAACGTGGAGGATTAAGCTAGAGAAACCTGAATCAAAAAAAAAAAACTTATTGTTAAATATTAAATGCCTGTTTATTTTTAATAAGAAACGTCTTTTCTTTTCACGTATAAATTCCTTAAGTACGTAGTCTCATAGCATTGCTGCAAAATGGCGCCCAACCAAAAGGTCTAGATTTAAATTTCTAAGCAGCTTATAAAACAGAAATGTAATCATGGGACAGTATTGTCAAAATGAATTTTAGCATTTTGTATGGGATCAATGGATCCAGCATCTGAGAAGCTCTATAATTGTTGTTGTTATTAGTTAGTGAGCTGGAAAACTCAAAAATTAAGGCGTAGTTTGGCAGAAAACATCCTTAAAACATCAACAGTAACAGCAACTTAAACATTTCTGTTGATTTTAATGTTTGTAACAATTTTTTGTTTGTTTGCTAAAATGTTGATGAAAAATTAACAACAAGTTTGAATTTTTCAAAAAATTTCTCTTTTCACAATCAAGTGAATAAAAAAGAAAAAAAAAAACAAACCTTTGTATACAAAGCACTAACTATAAGAAAGGGAAAAGTAACATTAACAATAAAGTAAATGAAGAATATAACCTTGCAATTTTCAACATACTTAAAGCTATGATTAATTACTTTTTGACATTATAAGCTTAACGGCAACGGGAAAGGAAATGAAGGCACACGCTCCTTTTACAGTAAAAGCAAACAATTGCAAAATGGAGCACATAACTAACAAATAAACTTAAACCATTTTTTGACACGTATTATTTTCTTATAGATGAATGAAATACATAGTCATAGTAAAAGTGGAACATATAATGCTTGGAATTTTGTTAAAAATGATAAATGAGCATAAGGTGTTGATTTGACTTTTTAGGCGGCCATAGCTGACAAAAAGGATATTTTGCAGTGCTATGAATAGGAAGTATTGTCAGAGGGTTGGGTTGATATTGTCAGTTGTAATGTAGTCGTAGCATTCATAGTAATAGTTAATTTTTGGTATAACAAGCACGTCATTCTCATCATCATCATTTTCATCCATAACAAAAAGTCATGCCAGACATATAACTCTCACTTCTGTTTACTTGTAAATATTCTCCTCCTCCCCTCCTCCCTATACTAATTCCTAGTTCTTACTTAAGTATCTTAGGAAGGAAGTTTTTTTCTGTATGACAAAAAAATTTTCACAACTTCCTTTATCCATTTTTTGTTTTTAAACTCAGCCAGTAAAAATAAATGAATGAATGAATGTTTATTTCATTTCATTTTTAGCTCATCTAATGAATAATATTTTTTATGTTGTTTCCACCATGTCGAGCTGTCATTTTTGTTTTGTGTCAAATTGGTTTTTTTTTTCTTTCCTATGGTGTGTTTTCTTTTTTTTTGCTTTTCTGCTTCTTTATTTGACATTCTAGTAGTGTTTGTTATTTGTTGTTGTTGTTGATTTACGCGGCGTTTCTTTTTTGGAAAATTTAATATAAAACATATTTCTAATTCATAATGGTTTTCATGGTTATGTCTGATGTTTCCTTAAATATTTTAATTGTAATTAGTTTTCCTACAATATATTTCTTTGCTTTTTGCTTTTTCTATTGTTGTTGCTGCTGTCGTTTAACCATTAAAACATAAACTTACCAGACTGTCTTTAAGATTTAACAAAGTGACATTTGATGTTTTGAAGAATTTAAAAGTTTTATTTCTTTAGAATACTTGAAAACTTTAATTGAAAATTAATTGAAATTTTATAAGATTTTAAGAATAAATATAAGGAACAACAGTTAAATTATTGAATTCGTGAATAATTTTTTATTCATTAAGAAAAGATGAAAGAAAAAGTGAAGAAATCCTATTGCAGTTTTGTTATTATTAAATATATGTTATGGCTAGAGAATGGCGCCCAACGTAGGACTTTAAGGTTGAATTGTATATTTTTGATATTTTTTGCTTTTCTCTAAAAAAAAAAAAACTAAAAGCCATCTAACCGCATCCTTCCATGTAAAGGTAATAAAATTGGAAATGCCCCACATTTTAGTCTTATGTAAACAGCATTAAAAAATTATTTTAATTGACAGCAATAATTCAAAATCGATAAAAATAAAATTACACCATGCTAATAAAGAAAACCACAGAATTCGTTATGAAAAACTTTCCATTTTTTTCCACTTGATTTAGTATAACTTTTGTTAACAACTTCAATTTCATTTTTATATCATTTTCAAAAATTATTGCAATTGCAATAAAATTTTATAGTAAAATTTATGATTATTATTGAACTATAAAAATATTGCAGTTTTTTTTATTGTTTCTTTCTATTTGCTTTTTTAAACAAATATATGTACATAAAAAAAAAAAACAATAATTCCAAACAAATAGTCAAATGGTTAATTGAGCATTTCTGTTAAAATAAACTAAACTCTGTTTAGGAGTTGTTAACTTCATGCACCTTAATAATATTTGTTTGCAATCGATTTTGCAAAAAGATTTAGTTGTTTTTCACATTTGCCATAAATGTACAGAAGAGGTCTGTGTGGGAAATTATTAAGAACTGATATAGGACTGGAGTCTTTGTATTAGAGAGAGAACTATAATTATTATATTGCGTTATTTTAGAATAATATTGATGAACTAGATGTACTGATGAGGCAACTTTCTCGGATACGAGTAAGATTTTGTCCACCTATGATTGGAGAGGTCTTAGAACTACCCCTTTTTCATTTGCGCAATCTGCTGGCAGTAGAAACGATACACCACGCTTTTGGTGTACATGCCTAGAGGATGGGACACCCTAAGAATAACTTCTGCAAGAGCTGTCACGATGAAGAGGTGGGGAAGACTTCGTTCCGCCAGTTGTATCAGTTCCCTGCGCTTGCAAAACAGATGGCTGCTTATTTTGGTCATCCGGTTTTGGTGATCTGACGGATTTGGCCGATATGGATATCGACAGGAGAAATTTATTTATCAGAAAATCTCAGTGGTTTGGTTTGGACTCTAGTGTAGCCACATGACAGGATATCTACACGAAGAGAAAAAACATGGTTGGGGCAATCATATTCGAAGAGAATAATATATTTTTGCGATTATAATTGTGCCAACCATAGTCGTACATAGTTATCGTGTATTGCTATCATATTATGATAATAAAATAACCATAATTTTACAATAATATGTTAATATTATGATTCGAAACTATAAAAAAATTCTTAAAATTTCTGTATATTTATTTAAGAAATGTTTTTCCTAAAGAAAAAATTTGATATTAAGGTCTTTTTCAAGAAAACTTCTTTAATTCTATGGACATTTTTTGAAGAAAAATACTTTTAAAAAACTTTAAATTTTAAGGACTTCTTGAATAAAAAAAAATAGATTCAATGGACTTTTTTTAATAGAAAAATTCTTAGATTCTAAGAGTTTTTTAGAATCTCGGAATTTTTCTTCTAGAAAAAGTCCTAAGAATCTAAGAATATTTCCATTAGATAAAGTTCTTAAAAGCTAAGTATTTTTTATGATGAAAAGTCCTCAGAATCTAAACAGTTTTTAGAATCTAAGTTTTTTTTAAGAACCCATCTAAAAATCGAAATATATATGAGCATACATGATCATACATGGGCTTGTATATGCTCATACATGGGCATACATGGTCATATACGTCCATACATGATCTCATATATGACCATATATCTTCGGATCCGAAATTTTAGGGTGATATATGTGCTAATATATGCACATATATTATGCTCATATATTATTCATGTATGCTCGTATATGATCATATACGTCCATATACCCTCAAATTTCGGATCCAAAGATATATGGTCATATATGAGATCATGTATGGTCATATATTGAACAATGTATGGACGTATATGACCATGCATGTCCACACTCACAATATATTTTCCGTTACCGACTGTAGTTTACTTAAAAAGTAAAACGTAAAGTTTGTTTTTAAATGAAAAATCAATTGAAATTCATAGAAATATATTTTTTAACTATTTGAATCAGTCATTCAAAAAACAAACTATAAAAATTTACAGACATTCAGTAGGCGTTGAAATTTTCAGTTTAATGTAAAATTTTATGTTTTCTGCTTCAAAAAATAGAAATTCATATAATTCCTTTTTGTTTTTTTTTTACCAAAATAGTTTGTATATATAAAAAATTATTTCAATAAAAATTACAAGAAATTATTCAAATATACATACACATAAAGCCAATAAAAATATACACATCTCTGTGTATTGTGTTGTATTTTGTAATTACATACAAATAAAAAAACTTTCAATTTGAAAAACAAACCACAAAAGTAGTTTTTTCTAACTTTTTGTCAGTAAAAATTTGATGGTTATTTTAAACGACTTTCTATTGTTTTTACTTTTGTCGATTATAAAACAATGATTAAAAATAAACAACAAAATGGGTTGAATATAATGGAAAATCAGTAGTCCTCTTTTTAATTGTATTTTCGATTAATTTAATATGTATTTTAGGGTGTTTTTAACGAACTAATATTGTGAGTGCATGTATGATCATATACAGGCCCATGTATGATCATGTATGCTCATATATATTTCGATTTTTAGATGGGAATATATGAATTTTTATCCAAGAAACAGTTTGCAGAATCTGAGAATTTTACTTTAAGAAAAATCCATAGAATCTGAAAATGTTTCTATCAGAAAAATTTCTAAAATTTTAGCATTTGGTACAAGAAACCTATTTGTACAAAACAACTTTGGGGTTCTACAGACTTTTGCTTATAAGAAATTATTTCATAAATATTCCGAGTACTTTTTTCAATGATTTTTTTCGACAATAAATTGGTTTGTGCAAATTATATTGCATTTTTAATTATTTATTGATTGTTGTCAGCATTTTATAGTACCATAATTATCATATTATTTCATAGTTAGAATTTTTGTTACCACAGCCAATCATGTTACAAATTAGAAAGTGGCAAACATGAAAAAATAAAATATTTATAATAATCATGATGGTAGCGACCATTTTGATGGTTAGAACCTATTTTGAATCAATAAATTCACCCGAATGCAGCAAGCATAATAAAGTAGCAGTGATCATGTTGCAACCATGTTTTTTCTCCGCATGTAAGTTTACTACGTATCACAACGGGAACATGTTTTACAGGACTGGCCACATGGCCTATTCTAACCTAACCTTAGAATTGCCACCGAATCGCTACTTTTGGTACAATTTGGTGACATGTTTTAGACTATTTCACATTCTAGGTTAGATCTGTGTGAAATAATAACAGGATCTCAATTTCCATTTTGTCATAATCCAGGGAAGACAAAAAAAAAAGCAAAATTCAATGTATTTAAAGCAAAAATATTTTGGCAAAAAACCAAAAAACAAGCAAAAGTAAAAAGTTGAAGAAAAACACTGTTTTTTTCTTTAAAAAAAAAATAACAAAGAAAAATATTTTTTAAGCAAGCAAAAGTAAAAACTTGGGGATAAACACTTTTATTTAAAAAAGAAAAAAAAACTAACATAAAAATAATATTTTTTTTAACAAAAAAAGCACTTTGAGGCAAAAAATCTAAAAACGGCATATAAAGCTCAAAAATCTTAAGTAAAAGCTACTTTAATGCTAAAAACTGGATAATCCAAAAAAGCAGAAAAAAGCAAAAACAGCAAAACCAAGCAAATTTGTGTTCTCTGGTTATGGCAACGCTATCGATCCTACACCACCAGTTCGTATAAATTTCTCATAGGGTAGATAAAGTATGAAAAGAATTTTATGCATTTTTGCAATTGTATAAATGTTAGTTAGTATACAACAATACATTCACAACTTATTTGTAGTAAATTTTCTACTATTACAAAAATTTATGGTTAACAATAGCAGCTGGTTACAGATGTTGTTCCAATAAACTTGGAGAAAAATTTTAGGCTAAAAATTGGTAAAAAAAAAAACAAATGTTAAGTGGAAGTAAACCGCCCCTTAAGCCTAAAACAGATAGATGCAGTGTAACAGTGTTTTAACGCAATACGACATGTTTTTTATTTTCTTTATTTGTTACTGTCGAGAAATTAGAAAAATTTTCAATTAACCAAGAGCCGCCTTAAAACAAAATTCAATTGTTAAATCATTCCCAAATTTCTTAAAATTTTGTTAAATTACTTAGTATTTGGTAATCGAGGAATGATTAATCGAGAAGTCCGTAAAATAAATTAAACGAATTGGCAACACTACCCAGCAAAAAAAAAGTAACAAAAGAAGAGAAAAAGAAGCAGTGATTTTGATTCCGGTGTTGTGAAAATTTGGATCGGAACCAATGATTTTTACAAAGGGGTGCCATAGGGTGGAAGTTTTCTTTTATGATTCTTTTTCATTGCATCTAAAGCCATTCTTATGGTTTAGTGAAAAATTAAATCTTTTGTTCTTTCCAAATAAATTTTGAATTTGTAATTTAGATTTCTACAGGACATCAGTAATCGAGCCTTAGCCTCATTTTCACAATCTCCCGTTAGCTTCTACAGGGTGTCCCAAGAAGAACGCAATTTTTAAATTTTAAATAAAACACGGATATTTAAAAAAAAATCGTGAAACTTTATTATATCGTAAAGTAGACAGAATGAGGTTATGTATGGAACAATATATCGTGCACGCGATCTTTTAATGAAATTTTCAATGACCGTTTTGCATGAATGCTGCGGTATTTCATTAATGCAGCGTCCAATTTCCTCTTTTAATGCTTGAGTCGTAGTCGGCTTATTCGCGTAAACCATCGACTTCAAAAACCCCCAAAGAAAAAAATCTAATGGTGTTAAATCGCACGATCTAGGCGGCCAATTCTGATCTCCAAAACGCGAAATAACACGACCGGCAAATGACTGATGCAGCAATTGAATTGTTTCTCTGGATGTATGACATGTGGCGCCGTCTTGTTGGAACCACATGCCCTCCACATTCATTTCTTCAATTCTAGGCAAGAAAAAACTGGTTATCATTTCACGATACCGAACACCATTGACTGTTTGCGCTTGACCTGCCTCATTTTCATAAAAAAAAGGTCCAATGATTCCTCCAGCCCAAAAACCACACCACACAGTGACACGTTGAGGATGCATTTGCTTCTCGTGAATCACTCGAGGATTTTCCTCACCCCAAATGCGACAATTCTGCCTATTGACGAAGCCATCAAGATGAAAATTGGCCTCGTCACTGAAGATGATTTTATCGGCAAAATCAGCATTTTCATGTTGTCTCTCCAATACCCAATTAACGAACTCCCTTCGCTGTCCAGGTCAGCTGGCTTCAGTTCCTGAGTCAATTGAACTTTGTATGCATGAAGATGCAAATCTTTCGTCAAAATTCGCTGCAAAGTGGATTTGGAGACACCAATTTGCTGAGATCGGTGTCGAATTGAGGTGGATGGAGTTTGAGCGACATCATCACGTACAGCTGCGACATTTTCGGTCGATCGACCTGGTCGATGGCGCGTTGTTGTCTTTACATCACTAACAGACCCAAATTTATCCATTAATCTCTTTACAGTTGACTCTTTTGGAGCATTATTGTGACCCCAAATTGATCGCAATTTGCGAACTGTAGCCGCAAAACTTTCACCATTTTGGTAAAACAATTTCACAATGAGAATGCGTTGTTCATTCGTGTAGTGCTCCATTTTTACTAACCTCATACCTTCTACTAGCAAACAATAACAATTGTTCAAATGTCAAACAATGACACTTCGAATGTTGCCAGATTTAAAAATTGCGTTCTTCTTGGGACACCCTTTACCTGGGAATTTAACTAACACATTTGTTGTTGTTTCCTATACAAAGTTTGAGTTTTACTGTTCGTTAAATTTTAGCGGGAAATTTAGCAATCGGGCCTTATTTACCTCTATTCGAAATGCTTGCAATAAATTTTTTACTTTTTGTAGTGTCATAGATTTGAAAAGTGTTTAATTTCATTAAAAATCACATTTTTATAAGTTGTGAAAAAGAACTTCCTTAGAAGAGAAAAATCAGAACTAAACGATACTTTAGAATCAATGAAAAATTAATTCCTTAAGAATCACTTCCATTTATTTTTGCTGGGTAATTAAAAGGTTTGTAAAGTAACAAAAGGTTAATTTATTGTTAAAAGGTTTACAGATATTCAAATTCACTAGATTTTACATTTTTTTTGTAAATATTTTTTAAATTTTTCAGTGTAGTTTTTATTTCATAGATACTTGTACTGGTATTATACATACATACTTGCAACAAATCGAAACTTTGTTGTTTGTATACAATTGAGCTTGTATAGATTTTATATTTTTTTCTCTCCATTTAATGTTTATGAATGTGATTATTTGTTAGAGATATTTATATGCGTTTTGTAGACGATTTTCATCCTGGTATTATGTTACTTTTAACCAATATCCTTTTACAATTTTTTTTCTTTCTATTTTGCCATAGGAAGCACATGCATATGTGTGTATAAGAGTAATATGTAGTAGTTATAGTTTAAGGTTCTAAATAACGTAAATGGCAATTGAGACGTCTGTAAACTTTACACCTTAAAAATGTGGAATGAAAATAAAAAACCATCAATGTTAAAGTATTGTATATTATAGTTTGGTTAGTTGTTTTTTTTTACTTTTTGCCCAAAAAAAAAAAAAATACTACGTATACTATAAGTTAACGCTTTTCCTTTTTTGTGTTTGTGTGTGAGTGTGTATGTGTAAGTAAAATGCAACAGTTTTTGTTTTTGGCTAACGAAAAATTTCGTAAAAAAATTTTGTGAAATATGAAACACACTTCATCAATTTGCGGTAAGCAATGTAATTGAAGGACCAAACATATAAAAACCGTATACCATAAAATTCAGACTTTTTAAAACTTGAAAATTTATTTTTATGGTCAAAAGTAGTAAAACAAAAAAACTTTTAACTTTAGTTACACTTAAAGACTTTTGCTTGGTTGGGAAATAGCAAAAAAAAAAAAAAAACAAACTGAACAATAATAAAATATGATCATTTTAATTTTAGTGTTTTTAAAAGAATCACTTATAGCAAAAACAAATTAACAAACTTTTAGGTCTTTTGGCAGGATTTTTTATATTTAATTAAGATTTATTTAAGAACTTCTGATATAGGAATTTTTAAAGTTAATTTTTTCAATTTTTAATGTGTTACAAAATTTTATGATTTTTTATTTATCTACACCTGGAAAACAGTATCAGGAGTGGCCACCGAATTCGTTGCCAATCGAATTCTGGCGGTTACGACAACTACAGGTTGGTTGAACAGTTCCTGCTCTCGAAATCAAAGAATACTGTTTTTGTTACGAAATATATTTTTTTTATTCAATATAATCTCCTAGAAGCTCAATACACTTGTTCCAATGATCTTCCAATAATTTTATCCCATCCTTATAATGGTTTTCCGGAAGCTCTGCAAAATAACCGTCTACGGCTGCTATGGCCTCTTCATTCGACGAAAAATGCTTTCCACGAAGGAATTGTTTGAGATTTCTGAAGAGATAGTAGTCACTGGGAGCCAAATCTGGTGAATACGGTGGATGTTCAAGCAATTCGTACTTTAATTTTTTGAATTTAGCCATCGTCAAAACACTTTTGTGAGCAGGTGCATTGTCTGGATGAAAAATGATTTTTTTCTTCTTTAAACCAGGTCTTTTCTCACGAATTTTTTCATCCAGCTGATCCAAAAGGCTGCAATAATATTCAGAGTTGATTGTTTTACCTTTCTGAAGATAATCAATCAACAAAATTACTTTTGCATCCCAAAAAACTGATGCCATAACCTTCTTTGCTGATCGTTGTGACTTCACCTGCTTTGGAGCTGAACAACCAGCTTCAGTCCACTGTAAACATTCTTGTTTCAATTTAGGATCATGGTGGTAGATCCAAGTCTCATCCATAGTTATAAAACGACGCAAGAAATCGGGTTTATTCGGCTTAAAACGATCCAAATTACGCTGAGAAATTTGTTTTCGATCCAATTTTTGTTGAATTGTTAATGTGTGCGGCACTAACTTTCCAAACAGTTTTTTCATACTAATTCTTCATGTAAAATATGGAGTACTCGTTGGTCTGAGATGCATATGGCATTAGCAATTTTACGCTTAGTCAAACTTGTATCTTCACTAACCATATTATGTACCTGCTCAATGATTTCTGCTGTGGTTGCAGTTTTTGGTCGTCCTTCGCGTGGATCGTCTTCAAGGCTGGTACGACCACGTTTAAATTCACCAGCCCAAAATCCAACGGTGCGTTTTGAAGGTGAGGACTCCTTATACAATTCTAACAATTGTTCATAAATTTCCTTTGCTTTTTAACCCTTCAAAACAAAGAATCTAATGACTGCACGATATTCAATTTTTTCCATATTAAAAAAAATCAATGACACGTCAACTTGAAATGGCTTGTAAACAAAGAAAGAATTGACAGAATGACTTGCAACTTTGCATGTGTTCTCAGGACAGTTTTACCAACTTGAGAAAAAAAGTTTGGAGCTAGCAGTGCCATCTCTTAGTGAGCGCAGGAACTTTTCAACAACATGTATCTTCATATAAAATTATATTTTTACACTTACAATATTATTTCGTTAAAAACAACTTAAAATACACATTAATCGAAAATACAATCAAAAAGGGGACTTCTGATTTTCCACTACATTCAACCCATTTTGTTGTTTATTTTTAATCATTGTTTAATAACCAACAAAAGTAGTAAAAACAATAGAAAGTCGTTTAAAATAATCATCAAATTTTTACTGAAAAAAAGTAAGAAAAAACTACTTTTGTGGTTTGTTTTTCAAATTGAAAGTTTTTTTATTTGTATGTAATTACAAAACAGAACACAACATACACAGATGTATATATTTTTATTGGCTTTGTGTGTATGTATATTTGAATAATTTCTTATAATTTTTATTGAAATAATTTTTGTACATAAACAAACTATTTAAAAAAAGAATTATTTGAATTTCTATTTTTTGAAGTAGAAAACATAAAATTTTACATTTAACTGAAAATAACAACTCCTACTGAATGTCTGTAAATTTTTATAGTTTGTTTTTTGAATAACTGATTCAAATAGTTAAAAAATATATTTCTATGAATTTCAATTGATTATTCATTTAAAAACAAACTTTGCGTATTACTTTTTAAATAAACTACAGTCGGTAACGGAAAATATATTGTGAGTGTAGTTGTGAAAACCAATATTCAGTTTTCATTATTCCACATAAATATTATTACGTTCCACAAAATTTTATTTTAAGAAAAATTTTATTTTTAGATTTTTCCGGTGTCGAACCTTGGCATTCAGATTCATAGTTCACACTTTTACTTACTGCATCACAATTTAATTTAATTTAATTTTCTTTGTTATATTTGTTATTTAAACATTTGAATTAAAATAAAATATTCAAATGTTTAAACAACACTTATAAATTTAAATGACTAATTTTGTATTTAAATAATTTTTTAGGAAAATAAATATAGCAAATACCAATCGTTAGTGGCTTCTATAATCAATACAATCCACAATTCGGTTGGTTCAACTGAAAATCTAATTTAATGATATATTTGATCAGGATAACCGTATTTGTAGTTTTCACTTTCGATTATCGACAATTTTTTAATAAATTTAATAAATTGTACTAATTTTCTAGTACATTCACTAAATAAATGGTTGATTCTACTGTACAAAATTTCTAAACGAATTTCATTCGTTAAGTTTATTGGAAATATCAATAATTGGATAATAGTATCCTTTTTTAGCTACTGTTTTTAATTTCCAATGCCATGTTTTTGGTATAAAAATGGATTATAGGTTATTCCAAATAAAATAAAATCCTTACCTCTGGGTGTAATATGTTCCTCGTTCGGGTTGAAATTATAAAAATTTAACTAATTAAAAAACTATAATTTTTGTAATCATGCTTAATACCCAGAAAAAATTTGTTGGTCCCTAGCAATATATAATACAAATTTGATCAGCTATGTCCTTCATCAGAATTGCGTCTTATATTGTTATAGGCTCTTTAAATGCAAAAATCAATATATGAAATTATCATTTATTTAGGGAGTTAAGATAAAATTTACTAGGGAAATCTTGTTGAGTTTAAAAACAAATCAATGTTTTTCAATACACAGCTGCTATCTAATTGGAAATATATATCTAATGGAGTTTATTATTCACAGCAAGAGTTTGTAAGTAAATTAACTCAATAAATCAATGTAGATTAATTCTCATATAGCTTTTTCCATTAAAGTTGTTGTGAGGTAGTTGAGAGATATTAGCTTAAAACACCGATTCTTTATTACCGGTTGTTTTAAATATGAGAATTTATTAAGAAGAGAGTTGAATTATTTTTTCTATGGATTTGACTTTCTAAATAAATACGTTTAAACTTTTCGATGATTCAGTTTTAAATTTCAGATTTCTTAATAAATATGTTTTCATTAACTTTCTCCGTTTTTACCACGCTTTATTTTGGGCAGCATATAAATTAATAGATATTCCCTCATTTTTGCCTTTACCTGAAAAAAATTTCAAAAATCCAGTCTGAGTGGATGGAGCAGGTTGGGCTGGGTGTTTAACGGACACCTTTCTCTATTTATGTCTACTTATTTCTATGTTCTTATTGGATATTCCAAAAATGTACATAAACACTGATTTTTGCCCCGCAAAAACATATTTTATATTTCAGGGAATTTGGACAGAACGTTAAGGGCGAGACTATTCCCCTATTTGTACCTCCCCGTTCAGAAACTCTACATTAGTGAATGTCTACAATGAAAAAGCAGACCCCAAATTTCAAAATTTTAGCTACAGAGGTTTGGGCAATTTTCTCCTTTTTAACTATTTTTTACTACATAAATGAGCACATACATCACATTTAAAATTTTAAATTTCTAGCCAAAGCGGTTTGTGTAGGCCGTTACGGAGTATACTTTTACCCTTTCAAACCCTCATTTTTCCCCCGCTTTTGTCAAAAATCCTAAAAACGACTAAACAGATATTTTAGATTTTAGTTTCTTAAGAGTTTGGCAGGCTTACTTTTACAAATCGCAATAGATACCTTATCAATAAATTATCCTATGCTTAAGGGATATATGTTTAAAATTCTTGATTTTTAGTCTGCAAGGTATTGGTAGGACGTTAGGAAAGAGACTTCCCCTCACATGGAACTAAAGTATTGAGAGAACCAATTAATTGATGGTTTCATTATTACTGAATTCATATCAACTACAAAGAAGTTATTTTTATTACGATTTTTTTAAATTAATGATAATGTTTCAAGGATTTGTTTTCATTGAAAAATGACGATAGTATTACATTTTATTGCCATTAATAATGAACTAATTATAAAATATAATTAAATAATTAATAAACACAAAAATAGAGAAAAGTCCCTATAAAAAAAAACCAATAGATAAATATCACTAAAATCCATGCTCGTTTCATTCCATTGAATTCCACTCGTGCACCGTTCCAGTTCATTTCCTGTTCCTTTCGATTTTGTTTCACTTGTCCAATTCTTAATATCTTATGTTCCCTTTTTCCATTTCATTTCGTTCCCCTTGTCCATCCCAGTTCTATTCAGTCCACTTATCTAGTGTTTCAAAACCACTGGTTCCTCATACTATGTCATTCCATTTGGTTTCCCAATTTTAGTGTTTCAATTTCACTCGTTCTTAAAAATTCAGGTTTTCATCTTTGTCCGCTAATCTAGTGTTTCAATACCACTTGTTCCTCATTCCACTCTATTTTGTTTTCCAATTTCACCCATTCTTTAAATATCGGGTTTTCCTCTTTGTCCGTTTATCTAGTGTTTCAATACGACTGGTTTTTCGTCCTGCTCCATTTCGTTTCTTAATTTTAGTGTGTCATTTTCGATCGTTCTTCAAACTTCAGGTTTTCCGCTTTTGAACACCTTTCTGGCAAAAATTTCAAAAAGAATCTTATTAGCGAATTTGCACATACTTCCGAAAATCCCGTCTGGCGTAGACATTTGATAAGACTGTTGACCGCCCAGCAGTTTGGACTAGGCGATGTTGAGTCAGTCAGTACATTATTCCTTTATATACTAAGATTTCAAGTTTTCACTATTTTCGTTTTAAAAATTTTTATAAATAAAGTTTTCCATTAAGATTTATCAAATTTACCAAATCTTTCTATTGACAATAAAAAGGGATCAAAAATCTGTTAAATTAAATGGAAGTCCTTCGCTAACTGATCTCCTAAAAAAAATTATATATTATAAAGAACTCATTCTCTATACAAATCACTGACCGAAAATTTAATATTCATATGTGTGTGTCAACAATTAATTTATGTCCAAATAAACTAATACACACACACACACATGAACGTTAGGGGTATAACTTTTAAATACATTTTTAAAATATCTAATCGCAAGAAAAATTAAAAAGAAAAAATAATTTTACTTTTTAGTGGGCGTTTTAAACATTTTCTGCAAAGCAAGAGTTGAATTAAAAAAATTTAATTTGAATTAAAAAAATAATATTGTACAAGGTGGCGCAAAAGTAATCCTCGTATCAGAAAATGCTATAAATTTTGCGATTGGCCCCTAATGTCAGTTCTGTTTTGACATTTGTGTAGTAAACACATGCGAAATACACTTTAATAAACAATGTTACGCTACACTGCTCCAGAACGCGGAATATTGGTGACTATTTATTTGAGCAATAATGAAGATGATTTTTCATCAAAAATAATCATGAGTGATGAGGCCCATTTCCATCTTAGCCGGTACGTAAATAAGCAAAATTTACGATTCTGGGGCACTGAAAATCCGCGTGTAACCCACCAAGAGCCATTACACCCGCTTAAAGTCACTGTATGGTGTGCTGTTTTCGCTGGAGGAGTCATCGGACCTTTTTTCTTCGAAGACGTCGCGGGCCAAACGGTTACTGTGAATGGTGAGCGCTACAGAGCAATGATCAACGAGTTCTTTTTGCCGCAACTTAATGAATTGGGATTGGAAACCAGACTTCTTTTTGTGGGGCTTTTTGAAGTCGCGGGTTTATGTCAACAAGCCTCAGACTCTTGCAGCTCTTAAAGACAATATCCGTCAAGAATGTGAGGACCTATCGCCGGAAGTTTGGGCCAAAGTGATGGAAAATGCCATAAAAAGTGCTCAAATGACAATCAACTGTGGCAGCTCCATTTTCATGACATCATATTTTTGACTTGATGTAAAAAAAATTAAAAGACCAAATAAAAATAATCCACAAGAAGAATCAAAGTTTTTCATTTTTTTTTAAATTACAGCCAAAAACATCGGAAGGTTATTTTTGCGCCACCCTGTATATTAATATATTTTTTCTTTGCTTTACATAAAAAATTCAAAACAGATTCATTACTTTTTGAGAAAAAAATATATTGTTTTTTGGTAAATAATTTAAATTTTTAAATTAATTTAATGAAATTTGACCTTTAAATAAAAACTTGGTTTAAAAAGGTCTTAAGTTTACAAAAATAAGCCATCATAAAAGTACATATAATCAAGTCTATAACAAATCAATAATCTTGTAGGTATATTATAAGAAAATGTAAAAAAAATTTTTTTTTTTTTTTGGAAAACTGTTTTCCTTGAGGAAGGTTCTAAATAATCGCCAATTTTCGGTCATATCCCTAATGAAAATATTTTGATAAAAATTCCAAAAAAAAACATTTTGTTGTTATTGTGGCTTTTAATAACAGGCCAAGATTTTCTTTTTTCATAGACCCTTAATATTAAGTTGGATATCAAAATTTATGTATTTATGTTGATGTGTAAGTGTACCTTTTACATAAACGTATGAATATATTTCCTATATAATTATATATATAACCATGACATTTATGTTTAGTTACACCAACAGAATTTCAAATTATTCTTGGCCACATATCGTACTATATGAACACACGCAACAATAAAAAAAAAAGGACTTACATATGTCCTTATAACACATTAAGTTTTTGTGGTACCACCCCCATAATTTTTGTCATCCTAAGCTAATTAATTAATTGTATGTGTTTTTTTTTGCATACTTTCTTGGTTTTTGGTGTATAAATGTTGTTTGTATGTAAAAGTGTAGAAAATCACAAAAACTGGCAAAACTAACTGACCAGTAACTAATTTTTATATTTACGAGCAAAAAGGACATTTACTTTTTATGGCAAAGTGTTTGTATGGACAGTAAAAATTATAGTCAGTCAGCCTCCTTAACATTTTCACACACTCACTCATATGGTTGAGCGAGAGGGGGGAATGTGGGCAAAGAGGTCCAAGAGTAATATGAACAAATTCTCAATTAAATGATTGTAACTGTTGTTTGGGTAACAAGATTTGTTTTTTTTTTGGTTTTTGTTTCTATCCTGAGTTGAAATCCATAAAAATATTTTCGTCATGGTCATTTAAGGTTTATGCATAAAAATAACATATAGAAGAATTAAAACAAAAAAGATTTAATGGATCAGAAACAACCCAATCTAAAGAACAATTTGGAGAGTTGCTATAAATAGGTAAAGAACGACTATTTATGGCGCTAATAGAAAGCTTTTTGATAAAGCTGTAAATACACTATGGTAGTTATTTTAAGTTTCTGGCACTGCAGAAAAAAGCTTTAGGGCAATTGATTCTTATTAGAAATGTAAACTAAAAAGTTTGACTGTGGTTTGTGTGGTAATCAGAAGTTGTTGCCTTTAACTGCAAAAAACTGAAAAAATAGAAAACAACTATTATTACAGTTATTAAAACCAACCAACTAACGAAAAGTAATATATTTCGTACATTCAATAAAAAAGTCTGTAAAAGCTTTTTTTAGCTTTTAATAATTTTTCGTACATTCAATTAAAAAAGTCTGTAAAACTTATAAAAAAATCTGTAATTTTTACAGAAAAAGTTAACTAATTTTAGACTAGCAGACTTAATAATTAAAGTATTATTTTTTTAGAATGCAAATTAATTTTAAATATTCTTTGACTTTATCATTATACTTTAGATTATAAAAATTTTCAATTTAAAAAAAATTAGTAAAAATTTTGCTAATTTTAACAACTTGGATTTTTTTAAAAAGTTAGTAAAATAGTTTGCTAAAATTAGCAGGGAAATTTAAAAAAATAATTGTAAATTGATAATAGGAAGAATTTTTCCAAAAAAAATAATTTTTCTACTAAAAGTTAGTACAAAAACTGTAACACGTTTTACCAATTTTGCTACTAACTTTTTTAGTTAAATTTAACAGTTATTTTGAATATTTAAAAACCCGGGAAAAGATTGTTTAGAATTTAATCAAAACTATTAAAATTTATATTTAGAACGTTATGTTATTTATTTACGATTAAAAAATTAAAAATATTCTATGAGAAATTAAAAAGAGGATAAATTTAACTGCATATGTGGGTTTATTTCGAAGTTTATGTTTCAAAAATTCATAATTAAAAGGCTTTGCAGTTTTTTATGCAAACATTTTGATAAAGCAATGTATTTAAACGTTTGAACTATTTTGGGTCATTTTGACCCTCAGTGCCTAAAAGGGTTAATTTCATGTTTGCACCCTAATAAAATAAATTTTAGACTCTGGAGAATAGTAAAGTTAAGTTTCAACAAAATTTGGAAGAACTTTTCTGAAAATTTTTACACTTAAAAGTTTGTAAGTTAAAATAACTGAAAATATCATTTAAATTAAATAGACCGGTTTTTAAATGAAATATCATTAAAAAGAGATGATATTTCATTTAAATACCGGTCTACTTAATTTTCATTTAAATTAAGCGCCTTTTGTTATTTATTTTTAAATGTTGATTAATCAACTGACACATCCCTAAGAAACAAATGATATAATCAGTTAAAATAAATGTCAAAATTTTACCTACCAATCCTTAAAAAATAAATATTTTTTTTTAATTTATTTGAAATTGTTTCCCTTTTTGTATTTTTTGTTTTTTTTTTTCAATATACTCGTACAATACAAAATGTATGTATGCATAGCCACAGACACTTTTTGTGTGAATGTGTTTATGAAGTTCTTGTAATTTCTATCGAAAAATTTTGTATATATACAACCAATTTAAATAAAAAAAAACAAATTGAAAATTTTTGAATATTTTTTTTGAAATAGACAGCAAACAAAATTTAAATTTGTAATAACTGTTACGGACACAAATAAAAAATAAATGAAACTGAAAAAAATGGTTAATGATAGTAAATTATTTCGAATAAATGTATATAAAAGTTAATATAGATATTTCTTTGATAAATAAATGTATGTTCCTTTATTTTCAAATGGAACGGAAAACTTTTTTATTAAACTACAAACAGTTAACTACATAATATTCTGAGTGTACCTTTGACCTGGGCGGAAAGCGCACGTAAAGATTATGGTTGTGCCACCCATAATCGTACTTTATTATGGTTATCATATTATGATACAGTTATATTATGAAACAAAAATATTATAGTCACAAATAAACATTTTATAATGAATTTATCATAATATGATCGCACGTAATCATAGTATGCTCAAAATGTTATCATATTATGATCCCTCATAACTATATTATGATTTCTGGATTATCATTATATGATCCAAAATCTAAGAAAATTTCTTAAAGGAAAAGTTCTTAGAAACTATGGAAAAGCTCATTAAATTTAAGAACATTTCCTTTAGAAATGTTTTTTTCCAAAAAAAATTAATATTAAGGACTTTTTGAAGACTGAGAATTTTTTTTTCTTTAACTGTATAATTATTTGTTGATTGTTGCCAGCATTTTATCGTTGCATAATTATCATATTTTTTCATAGTCAGAATTTTCGTTACCACAGTATGGTTACAGCCAATCATGATATAAAGTTGAAGGTGCCAATCATTAAATAGTAAAATATTTACTATATGTATAATGATGGTAGCGGCCATGTTGATAGTTAGAAAACCAATAACTTAGTTGTGACAACCATACCCGATTGCAGCATGCACAATATAGTAGCAGTGATCATATTGCAACCATGTTTTTTCTCTTCGTGCGTGGCATCTACTGCAACCTAGCTTGTCGAATTTCGGTAAAGTTTTCAGATTTTAATATTTGTGGACTTAGGTCAAAGTATTCTCAATTTTGTTTGTTAGAACTCAACAACAGTAAAAGAATTTTACCATTTGAACCAAATTACGGCAAATAAAATTTAATTTTTCTCTGATTTCTCTGAAATAGCTGCCACATCGCTGAATTAAAATAGGGATATATATAATATTTGTCATTTTTATTCCCTTTGATTTACTTAATAAATCTTCAAAGTAAAATCCTTAAATTTTTGTTAAACAAAATTTTGAAAAAAAACTCGAATTGGAGTTTTGAAAATGCAATTGAAAACAAAGAATCAAATTTTATGCCATAAATGGGATAGGTTTAGCGCTATCTCAGAACAACGAAAAATCCGATCTGAGCGAATAAAAAATATTGCTGGCTTAGAAAGAAAACGATAGAAAATAAATGCAATTTCATTTGAATTTCGTACTCAATAATGGCCTTAGGAATTTCAAATAACTTGGATGTTTTCCAACCGACTTTTTAATTTTTATAAATTTTTAAAATTATTTTCTGACTATGTGAATAACTATGTGAAAGCTTTAGTGTAAACTAAATAAATAACTACATTAAAGCTTTAATTTAATTTTTTAAAATAACAAAATTTTAGCTTAATTTTAGCCTCACTTATGTTTTAATTTAGTTTTTATAAATAACAACGCTACAGCTCAATTTTTTTAACTATAGAAACAACTACAAAATTTTATTTCAAATTATTTAAACAATTTTACTTTATTCGGCTAAAAAGCTTTTGTTTGAGCTTTTTACACAATTATGATCAAATTTTATTTTGGATAAGCTTAAAGCTTCATATTTATAAGACCTAAATATAGCACTTCAAATAAAGTTTTATTCAAAAATTGTAGAAGAAAAAAAGCTTTATGGATAATTTATTTTGAAACTTATAATGCTTTGATATTCTTTAAGAAATTAAATATTGTTACCAACCTAACCACAAACTTATTATATTATATATATTTTGCCATATAGTGTAGGTATTCTACAATACATTTGTATAAAATGCAATCATAAATATTTTGTTGGTTACAATTTTAGTATGTACAGAGATTTGTTTTGTGGTTAATTAACAAAAAAAAAGATATGACAAAAAAAAAAAGAAGAAAATTTGTAGGAAATATGAAAATCTATAGGAAATATACATAAATTTTGTATACAATTTTTAAAAATGTTGTGTTACCACACAAAATGAAGTCAGCACGTTTCAATACTTATTAAAAGCTTTTAAAAATTGTACAAAATGCACTTAAATGCAAAACGATTTGCAAAAATCCTCAATATTCTAATATCGTATTTTGTATCATTTTACAAACCATAACCATTAAAGTTGTAGTTATCAGTTATTTAAACACATTTAAACAAATTTTCTAGTTGCTATATCTAGCAGCATCTATTTCCTAAAAAAAAATCTAATATTTAATGGTAAAATGTTTATATAACATAGTTGTTATGTATATTGCATGCCTGCAATATTGCAAATTTTAGTTGCAAAAAATAAAAAAAAATATTGTTTAACGATGACAATGACTTCCTTTCTGCTGTTAGGTTATGTATTTTTGTTGCAGTTTTTTTTTTTTTGTGGTTATGTCTGGTCTGGGTTGCAATTTCCTGGCATAAAATCATTTTCATCATCATGAAAATGTCCCAACTAGCGACCAAGTAGTACAGTAACATTGGTGTTAAGTGTTCGTAACATTTTTTACCACTAATTGGAAATTCGCACGCACTAATGTCGATACTTGGTAACATTTGCAAATTTTTTATTTAACAGTAAGTGGTTGGAATAGTGGTCGATTCTATGAGTGTAGTTGTTGTTGTTGTTGTTCAAAAGAGTGTATAAATTTTTATATAATGATCTGACGTTGCTAGTAGATACATACCCAGCAAAAAAAAAAAAAAAAAAAAAAAAATAGAGCAACTTCTAAATGTATTACTTATTGCACTACTTCCCCAAGAAGTTATTCTTTGTGAACTATAGTTGTAATAAAATTATAAAAGTTTTTAAAAATTTTAATATTTTAAGGAAAAAGCAGCTTACACTTAAAATGCAAACGAGTCTGAGTTCAAACCTCACATGTGCCAATGATATTTTTATGAATTGACTTTAAATTAAAACAAGTGAAAAAGAACATCCATATCACTGGTTTAAAGGTACAATACATGTTGTTGAAAAATAATAAACTTTTTTTTTTCAATTAAAAGCCAATGTTACAGGCATCAATGAAAAATCTAAATTTAAACAATTTCCTATTCAACAGTTGTAATGTTTTTTTACTTCTTTTTCCTCATTTTTTTTTTATTGCTGGGTTGTTGCATATTTTATTTTTTATAGTTTTTTTTTTAGAAAAAGAAGCATTTTCTACATCAGTTCACAAAATGTTTGATTATAATTTTGTTACGTTTTATATATACATATCGATGGCTTAATATAAAAATGTCCGAGCTCGATTTTTTGTTACTTGACAGGAGAAGGAAAAAACTTAATAAGATACGTAAAATTTTAGATACAAAAAAAGTTTTAATGCAATTTTTAATAAAAAGAGCCAAGGGGAAATCAAGGTTACAAAGTGCGTTAAATTTAGGTTAAAGTTAATCTACATCTCACAAACTCTAGTTAAACAAATAAACATTTTAGTTGACATATTTAAACTAGTTCTTAGCAGAAAACATTTCCTTAAGTTTAAACAATTTAAAAAAATAATATCATACACAACAGACTTTGCGACGTGAAATATTTTTAAACTAATTTAGTTATTTAAAATGTTAAGTGCCATCTTAAAGTTTGAGAATTGTCTATTCCGAAAAAAAGATTTTTTTATTGGATATTTTGATACCCTCCACCATTAAGGTTGTCCAAAAAAACAAAAGATCGAATTCACGAGCTCCACAAACCTAAAAATATGCCATTATGGAAAAAATATGGTTTGCCCAAAAAGTTTTATTTAGAGGTAGCACATCGCCATTGAAGTTTCAAAGATGAACTTGTTCTATAATTTTAAATTTATTAAAAGTTGAGAAAAATTAAATATAATTTTTCTCATGTATTAAAGAGAGAACGTGAAAGAGAGAGAGCGCGCGGGAGAGAAACATTACGTACAAACTTTTCGAAATTTCTCAATAAAGAGAGAGAGAGAGAGGGAGACGGAGAGGGAGAGGGAGAGAACGATAGAGAGACATAGAGAGAGCGTGGGTGAGAGAGATAGAGCGTGGATGAGAGAGCGATAGAGAGTGTGGGTGAGAGAGAGTGTCGGAGAGATAGAGATAACGTGCGGAGAGAGAGAAATTGGAATTTTGAAACATTACGTACAATTTTTAATAATTTCACAATAAAAAGGTAGAGAGAGCGGATGAGAGCAGGAGAGAGAGCGTATAAACGAATTTTGTTGAAACATGGCACAGAGAGTTTTTAGACATTAAGGAATGTAGGCAATATTGTGGAGTATTTGGTAAGGGTATATATCAGTTTGTCATTCCGTTAGTAACATGTGGAAACAAAGGCCTAAGACCCCATACAGTATATATAACTACTCGTTATCATTATGCGATTTTTAGTCGATTTAGCGATGTCCGTCTGTCTGTTAAAATGGTGATTACGGTGCGAAGAGGAAACCGGTCGAGCAGCTTGGTATTGAAAATGAGCGAAATTGGTCCAGTGGTTGAAAAGATATGAGTGAAAATGTGGAGGTACCTCTAAATATACTATACAAATTATGGTATTTGAAATATTGTTGTATTTTTAATATTTTCTCTTGCTTTTTCACCAGTCGCTTAGAATTGAATAATATTTTTTATTCACTTCAAATATTTTTCACCTAAAAATTTTTTTGCACCTAAAAGTGGAGGTTATTCCAAGATTCGGCAGAGCTGAATTTAAGCGTTTTTTACTAGTTTCACTCAGAATATTATGTAGTTAACTGTTTGTAGTTTAATAAAAAAGTTTTCCGTTCCATTTAAAAATAAAGGAAGATACATTTATTTTTCAAAGAAACATCTATATTAACTTTTTTATACATTTATTCGAAATAATTTACTATCATTTACCGATTTGATTTTTTTCAGTTTCATTTATTTTTTTCATTTGTTTGAAATTTAATAAAAATTTACCCACAAAACGGAAACTTGTGGTTTATTTGTGTCCGTAACAGTTATTACAAATTTAAATTTTGTTTGCTGTCTGTTTCAAAAAAAAATATTCAAAAAATTTCAATTTGTTTTTTTATTTAAATTGGTTGTATATATACAAAATTTTTCAATACAATTTACAAGAACTTCATAAACACACATACATATACAAATACATTCACACAAAAAGTGTTTATAGCTTCATATGCATACATACATTTTGTATTGTACGAGTATATTAAAAAAAAACAAAAAATACAAAAACGGAAATAATTTCAAATAAATGAAAAAAAACATTTATTTTTTAAGGATTGGTGGGTAAAATTTTGACATTTATTTTAACTGATTATATCATTTGTTTCTTACGGATGTATCAGTTGATTAATCAACATTTAAAAATAAATAACCAATGGCATTTAATTTAAATGAAAATTAAGTAGACCGGTTTTTAAATGAAATATCATTTCTTTTAAATGATATTTTCAGTTATTTTAACTTACAAAATTTTTTAAGTTTTCAAATATAAGTGTGATTTTAATTTGAAATTTTTTTTTTGTATTGTTAGACTTTCTTTCTGCACTTGTTGACATCTATTCGGGAAAATAAAAAATAGTGAAAATGATTGGAAAATCAGATATTTGATATTATTTTTTATTGATTTCACACCAAAGAAGCAAAAAGTTGAAATTAAGAAAAATATATATATTTTTTATATAATGTAAAATTTTCTTATTTTTTAGTTTTTAACTTTTTAACGTTTTTAAAAAAACATTAACCCGAAACAAAAAAGAAAAATTGAGGAAACTACCTCACTATTTTTAAGTTAATGAAAATTTGCATTATTTTAAATTGTTTTTAGTAAATTTTTATAAAAAAGTAATAGATTTTATGTTAGTAAGGTGTAAACTGAATTTTAGTTCATACATCTTTTTGAGCAAACATTTCAAGAAAATCCATCGATAATTTTTAAAATTATAAATTATTATAATTGACCAATCACACTTAATGCGCAATAACCTATCGTAGTGTTAGCTGAACAATAATAAAATGCCATTAGCTTAAATTAATTTTACTTTATATAACAAAAAAAAAAAAAATTCAGAAGACAAAATTTGTATCTTTTGTTGTATATAAAATATTTGCCAACTTAATTTGTTTATTTTGTTACAAAAAATAATATATGTATCATCAATCACTTAACATTTTCTATTTACTAAATTGATAAGTGATAAAACATCTAAAAATGATTTATAAATTATGTAACTTTACAACAGTTATGGCCTAAAATAACATTATTAGCTAAGTTTTTAGTCATATATATGTATATGTATTTTTTTCTGGAGTGTTTATTTAACGCACTCTTGGGCTAATAACTTTTAAGTATGTGAACATGTAAAAATATATTGATGTACTATAATATAAACACTTAAACTTGTTAACATAATCACATACAAACATATAATATGGGTCCTCCAATAAAATAATATATGCAGTCAGGGTGTTTTAATTAAAGGCACCTAATTTAAAGGACAAGTAAAAATTTTTATAAGGCTGCTAGGCGAGAACAAAAATTCTCATGGAGTTTGTAATGTAATCCAACAAATATTTCTAGAAATTTTTAAAACGTCAACTTCTACACCCAGAAAACAGTATCAGTTGCGTCCACCGAATTCGTTGCCAATCGAATTCTGGCAGTTACGACAACTGTCTTAATATTAAATTATATTTTTATTGGAAAAGCCAATATTCAGTTGTACAATTTAGTATTTATATTTCATAAAAATATTATTACGATCCACAAAATTTTATTTACAAAAAAAAATTGTTTTTTATTTTTTCCGGTATTGAACATGGGCAATCAGATTCATAGTTTAAACTATTGCTTACTGCACCACACCTAATTTAAATTTTCTTTGGTATATTTGCCATTTAAGTATTTAAATGTTTTATTTTAATTTAAAAAAAATATATTTTTTTATTTGAACTCGGAAATTCTGAGTACTGAGCTACCTCTCTACCTACTACACCACAAACACTTATGAATTTCTATGGCTAATTATGAATTTAAACAATTTGTTAGGAAAAGAAATGTTAGTACAAAAATTTGTTTATCAATACCAATCATTAGTGACGTCTATTATCAATACAATCCACAGTTCGGTTACTTCTATTGAAACACTAATTAAATGATATATTTGATCAGAATAACCGTACTTGTAGTTACCACTTTTGCATATCGACAATTTTTTAATAATCTATCAAAAGATTGTACCAAATAACATACTAATATATTCATTAAATAAATAGTTGCTTCCACCGTACAAAAATATTAAACGAATTTTATTTTTAAAGATGATGATAATTGAATAATATGATTGATTGTTGGTTTCTTTTCCAATTTTTGAATTCCCAATACAACATTTTTGCTGTATTAATAGATTTCAGGTTATTCCAAATAAAATTAAATCCTCACAAATAATTGTTAACGGTTGCAACCAATCATTCCTCTTGGTGTAATGATTTCCTTGGACAAGAAAGAATGCTGAATAGGGGCAAGCCTACAAGAATTTTTTGCAAGTTTTGGAATTTTCGCACAATAAATTACTTAAATAAAAAGGGAATATATTTTCGAAGTAAATTTTGTTTTCGAAATTAACATATTTCGATAGGTAAATGAAAATTGATATGGCATCACACACTGATTTGGTGCGAAGGACCAATTGCTAAAATATTAAATATTTATTTAATCTTATAAGAATTTTAAAAATTATTTAATATGATGGAAATAAATCGATCCATTTTGTTGAACTATATACAATGAAAAAAAATCATAGTATGAATCTTATTAAAATAAATATGATTCTAGTTAAAATAAACATTTTCGTATTTAATTTTATATTGTTTCTGTTTGATTTTATATTAATTTTAGCATACTAAGTATATTTTTAGTTTTCATAAGTTTATTTGTAATGCCTTTATAAAAATTTCATTCTGTGTATGTCACTGAGTGAGTTTGAGCATATAACGCAAGGTTCTTTTATTGTATATAAATAGGCCCTTGAGTAAAATAAACATAACTTAGCATACATCATCGTCATCAACATTTCATCATCATCATTCAATTCATATCACATTGATAAACAAATATAATGACACAAAAAAGTCCTTATATAAAAAAAATAAAAGTGTTAATCTAATGAAACCATCTTAAAATATGACCTTAATTCAGCACAATATTAAAAAGCATCCACACACACACTACCACAAACAGTTGCAAATGTTAGTTTTTACATATTTATATAAAATATATAAATATCAGTTTGTAAACTTACGCAAATCAAAGTTTTTGAATTGAAAATTTGTTATCTAAGATTTTCAATTTGAAAAGTTTTCTGTTTTCTATTCCGTTTTACAAAAGGGTTAACAATTTCATTTTTATATAAAACTACCATAAGAACTAACAACAACACAAAAAAACTATATTGTCCAATGTTGCATATAAAATAAACACATGTTGTTTTTGAAATTACACAAAAAAAGTTTAGAGTAAAAGTATAAAAAAACAACATGCATCTAGTAAAGTTTTCAATTTAAACATGCATTTAGATTTTGGATAAGATAAGACTCTTTTGACAAAATAAAAAAAAAAAAAACTTGTTATAAAATGTAGGTCATTTTAGAAAAAAAAAATGTCGTTGATATGAAAAAAAATATTTTATAAACAAAAATTGAAGGATTAAAAATAAATTAGAAAAAAATTTAAACAGAATTAAGAGTTTATTAAAAAGGTTTAAATTAAAAACAAAAGCAAAAGATCATTCGAGAACGGTAAATTCTACGAAAAGCCATTACTTTCCCGCTTACTAGGAAGGATAAAAGAAATTCAAGTTAAAAAAAACTGGCTTACTTAATTAAAAAAAGAAAATTTATAGTTAAATGTTTTTTTTTCAACTTGAATATTTTAAGATTTTACCTAAAACTACTATACAGATCTTGCAGACTGCCTTATTAGTAGGTTCAATAATACTTCTCCCCTCTTAAACGTGCAACAAATTTAACTACAGGTGGCGCAAAAGTAATCCTTCTATCAGAAAATGCTATAAATTTTGCGATTGGCTCCTAATGTCAGTTCTGTTTTGACATTTGTATAGTAAACACATGCGAAATACACGTTAATAAACAATGTTACGCTACACTACTCCAGAACGCGGAATATTGGTGACTATTTATTTGAGCAATAATCGGTCGTCCAACGCCTACTAAATAAGCAAAATTTACGCTTCTGGGGCACTGAAAATCCGCGTGTAACCCACGAAGAGCCATTACACCCGCTCAAAGTCACTGTATGGTGTGCTGTTTTCGCTGGGGGAGTCATCGCGGGCCAAACGGTTACCGTGAATGGTGAGCGCTTCAGAGCAATGATCAACGAGTTCTTTTTGCCGCAACTTGATGAATTGGGATTGGAAAACATGTGGTTCCAACAGGACGGTGCAACGCCACACACTGCACGTGCCACAACCGATATGCTGAAGGATGCATTTCCCGGGCGCCTAATCTCCCGTTTTGGCGATTTGCACTGGCCAGTAAGATCGCCTGATTTGACCGCTTTAGACTTCTTTTTGTGGGGCTTTTTGAAGTCGCGGGTTTATGTCAACAAGCCTCAGACTCTTGCAGCTCTTAAAGACAATATCCGTCAAGAATGTGAGGACCTATCGCCGGAAGATTTTGCCAAAGTAATGGAAAATGCCATAAAAAGGGCTCAAATGACAATCAACTGTGGCGGCGGCCATTTACATGACATCATATTCTCGACTTGATGTAAAAAAATTAAAAGACCAAATAAAAATAATCCACAAGAAGAATCAAAGTTTTTTATTTTTTTTTAAATTACAGCCAAAAAACATCGGAAGGTTATTTTTGCGCCACCCTGTATATATCAATATGTAATTTAATTAGGTACTTGTTTTCATTATATATATATATATATTTGATAGCTCAATCCTGTTCCTTTCTGTCAAATTTTATGCAATAAATATTTGATATTTCAATTTACTAGTTATTAACTGTTAAATCTTACTTTTACCAAGAAAACTGTAGGTAATCACGTTTCATGTATTAAAATATTCTACTATGTATACGTAAAAGCACTTAAAATTTTTAATACACTATTACAATATTTGAACTCTATCTCTATTAATGCATACTACAATGTCAATAGAAGCATATTAGGAAAATAGTATTTGAAACTAAACATATATATTTAGCAATTGTATTTAAATTTTTAACATTATGCTTTAAAATTAAAAAAATCTTTTGAGATTTAAATATTCGTTAATTAGTTAAAGAAACGTATTAAATCAGTCGAACTATTGCAAAAAAAATCCTGTAACAATTATTAAAGTAATGAAATTGCCATCCCTGCCACTGGTATGTACATAACAAAGTAAGAGGGATAAACTGGAGCAAATTCGCCACTTTTTTTCATCAATATTCTATTGAGTCATTTCGAGCCCGAATTTTAAAACGAAACTTTGTGAAAACAGATCTATAAATAGCTCTTGTCAGAAGATATTTGCAACTCAATTTATATATTTTGATATAATTTATATAGCGAATGGGTTAAGGCAGAAACCAAATAAGCATAAAAGCCTTGGATAATGGGGAGGTGATCAATCTGGGGAAAAATTCTCTACACCTCGTTACAGACATTGAAAACGCAGAAACGACTACCACAGGCAACTTCGGGATTACAATAGAAAAATTAGAACGGCGAAGCGCAACCCCTGGTGGACAAATCCAGTGTTTCAAAGTTTACGAAGTTCTTATCGAAGACCCATATGTAGACCGAAATTCTCATTGAGGGAAATTTAGAAAAGATAGCTTTCCATAGCCAAAGGCTTACCGACCAATAAGCCTGACATAATTTTTGAAACCATGGAGCAGATCGTGAATGAAATGATTAAGGATCAAGTCCCTAGTGAGATGCAATACACGTTTTTAAAAAGAATTTCAGTGGAAATTGAACATCATGACATGAGAGATAATTTGATCTAAATATGATACTATGGAAACATTTATTGATATTAAGGGAGAATTTAATAATGTCTCCAGCGACATTTATCTGGATTGGTCATATGCTAGGGAACCGATGGATTAACTGTCAATTCAAAGCCATTAGGATTAGAGACAGGTTGTGCAGAGGAACCCCACAGGGCGGCATTCTTTCACCACTCCTAAGGGTGTCCATCATAAAAAGTCGCTTAAGCATTTTAGGCAATGAACTATCTGCTATGCAGTTGGAGTGGCGATACTTTTAAGTAGGATAAGTCCCGAATGTTTGAGTAGGAGGGCGTCAGAAGCCCTCGAACAAAAGACGAGTATCATTAGTTATTATTAGCCTTGTTTCCTTCGAAAAATCTTTAGTGTCTACGAAACGATGAAGTATCTAGTAGTAATGCTAGACAGAAAACTATACTAGAAACAGCAGATTAAGAGCCCACTGAGTGTACACTTCACGAAGGAGAGCTGTTACCCCAATTGGGGTTTACCTAAGGACGACATACTGGCTTTCCAAGCGTTGTCGGTCCTATCTTGGTTTATACGGCAGTAGTGTGGTGGAAGTTTAATTTTAAGCCTCTTCAGAAAATATAGCATAGGCATTAGCGGTGCCATTTTGTCTATAGAACTTATTGAGATTCGGCTTACATATTAGGATGCCTTGGCTTCTTTAGTTGAAGGGATATGCGGGGATTATAAAACAAACCACCGGATGATCTTAGAATACAGCATCACAAAACTGAATTGTTTTAGGATCTCTGGTTGGTCAAAAAATGCAAAATTCCGAGCGGGGAGTCCTAGTTAGACGGTACATTTTTGAGAGACAATCTAGGCATTTTCTTATACAAGGTTGGTTCTAAATGGTTGAAATGAATGTGGATGGAGAATAGGGAATCTTAGAGAGGCCAAAAACTGCAAGTTGCAGTACACAAATTCCGAAAAGAGATTCCTGGTTAAAAGATATCTTTTTGAGGGACAATCCAGGTAATCACTTCTGTACGGATGATTTAAAAAAGGATAAAAGGAATTCGTAAGGCTGCCAATCTATTGGAAAATGCTAACGACGGAAGGATCATAATACCAGGCAATCTCTTTGAACAATGTAAAATCAGTCATTTCCTTTGAAAGAATGAAATTAATAACTTCTCAACCAGGGTAGTAAGGCTTACGAAACGGCCAGATAAAATTCTTCTCTGGGCGCAATCAACTTGGAGAAAGCGAATCCATTTGAGGATTTAAGGGGTAAACTACGTGAATGAACCGTTAAAGCTCTTAGAACAATATGGCCACCGCAGGAAAAAATGAGATCATTAGACTTCTATGGGAAGATCCAGATATGGGAAAAATTGAGGACTTTCGAAACTCATTAAAATAGAACTTGGCAAGGTATTAAGTATTTTTATTGGGCATTCAACGCTGAGGACAAACCTATTTTTAATGATCCGTGTCGACTCGGTGACTTGTAGAGCCTTTAGGGAGAATGAGACTTTAGAGCATTACCTTTGTGGCTGCCCGGCGTTTGCAAGAATTAGGGATCGATCCTCACTTATCCGGCGACAATGTTCCAACTTTGGGTGATCTCAGGGAAATGGGCTGGAAAAGTCTGAGGAATTTCGTCAACAGGACGGAGTTTCTGGAATAGATAGGAATGGGAACCATCTCGATATGAAAGCATCCAATAAGTCGACTTTCTGTCGTACACTTACGTCCTATTTTTGAATAGAAGTCAGCGTTAATTGCAAATATGTTTTAGATTTTTAGAAAAAATTGCTATTATTTACTTTCTTTATAAACTGAAGTACTATATCGTCAGAGTCGGTACTAAACAGTAAGTATGATCTCATTGCAATGACCAAATACAGTCTACCCAAATCAATGTATGCCATATTTTTGCACTTGCAAATCCAATCAATTAAATATTCTTAACATATGTTTAATCCAACTAAATCCTCTAATAATTCTTGTCAATATTTATAATTAAATTGACATAAAAATATCACACCCTAAACTAAAGAACCATTATATTTAAAGAGTGCATCTGCTAAGATAAATTTAGTTTAACCAAAAAATGATCTTGTCATACCACCACCACCCCCTATGGAGTAAAATTTTTACATATGTAACTTCAAATACAAGCATAAAATATTTACCAGTAACTAATCAAACAATTACAATTGTAAGACAAATTTTGTTGTTTGGTAAATGACTGGTCTTATGGATCATTGAATAGAACATACATTGTAATAGCAAAAGGGATATTATGGTACAGGATTAATATTAATAAAGGACATTTGGTTTAATAGTTTTTGATTTCAATGTTGTCCTGTTGTGACAGTTCATATTTAATGTTTGTTGATTAATGGTATTAGAAAGTAATAAATAGAAAAGGAGGGGGTGAGTTTTATACGAAAATATAAGAGAAACATTTTTAGAGACAAAGAAATTTTTAAAGAATTTTTTAAATTTTTATCGAAAAAAAAAAATATATTTTATAAAATTTATTTTAATTTGTTTTTATATGTTTACTGTAGTCATAATTAAACCTGTCTGTATACAATTGATTCCCTATGTGCAGTATAGGCAAAATATTTTAGCAAAAAAATATTTTACTGCCTTTTTTGGCAAACAATGCAAATCCCTTAATTAAGGGGATGAATTATACAAAAATAAACCACCATAACAAAATGAAACTAAACAATCACAATATTTTACAGACTACCAGACAAACCGACACAGACAGACAGACAATTTAACCACACACAGAGATCTATATACAAATGTAAAACCAGCATGGTAATAGTAAAATAAAAACTGTGGTAATGCACAAAGGCGCTGTAATTAGGGGGCTCTACGAACAAAATACTTTAGGCCATAATCTCATGAAAAATGTGGATTTAAAGCTCGGAATTAGAGTCATAAGCTCCATAACCTTGAACTTTGTGTTGTGTCCAAAAATATAACTAAAGACTAAAGGAAAAAGAAAACTGGTAAACAAGGATTTTTGACATTAATAACTGTCCACATAAAATACAGAATAAATATATTCAAAGGTGATTTGGTTGGGCTAACAATAATGTGCCTGTCAGGTCCGTTTTAACCTGCAGAAGTTCTCAAAGTTCATTTAGGGGAAAAAAATTAAAAAGGTTTGACAAACGAAATGAGGTCAATGAGGGGGGGGGGGGGTCCTAAGAGCCATTTTTTGACATACAATAGATTCCGTACAATATATTGTTGGATCTAATGGTTCTTACTTAATCCCCTAATATATTGCTAGATCTAATTTGATCTGCTATTTTTCGGATCAAATAAGATCAGCTATATGAGATCAAGGTATAGAAAAAATCTTTTTTTCTGATAAGAATTTTGAATTTGAATCTATTCAGCGGGGCCCTATTTATGTAGCTTTCACACTACAACCCTGTTTACCAAATCATCATTATTTACCATTATTTGTTATAAACCAACTACAATTTGGCATCTGTTAACAAAAAAAAGTATAAAATATATAAAATTGCATTCTACGTTTTTATTTTGTATAGAAACCAAAGACAACAACTACAATAACAATAAAACAAATATATACAGTAAAACTTGTTTAAGACAACCACGTTTGAGACAAATTGTCGGTTAATATGAATTAATTTTAAAAATCCTGCTGCTTTGACAACAATTTTTATATAAAAAAAAAATATAATTTGTTAATAGGAATGTGTTGAACTGTTTGCAACAGTCCTACAAGCAAAGAAACAACATTATTGGGGCAATCATATTTGAAAAGCATCATATATTTTTGGTATTATGATTGTGCCAACCATAGTCGTACTTATATTAATGTAATTTTAACATTATATTGTCCCTACAGTTGTATTATGATTCGAAACTATAAAAAAATTCTTTCAATTTAAGAATATTTCTTTAAGAACTTTTTTTGCTAAAGAAAAAATTCGATATTAAGGACTTTTTTAAAGAAAAAATATTTTTAGATTTTTAAATTTTAAGGACTTTTTTGAAATAAAAAAAACCATAGATCATATGGACGTTTTCTAATAGAAAAATTCTAAGATTCTAAGGACAGGATTCTAAGGACAAGTTTCCTAGAATGTAATTATTTTTCATGATGAAAAAACAATTCATTTAAGTTTAAAGCAATCAAATACTATATGCGTCGATAGCTCTGTGGGTAGTGTTCTTGACTGGCAACCAGATTTTAAATAAAATATTTGTAATAATTTTTTTAATGAAAATTCCTCTTTTTTTAAAAATCTATTTTTAGACACATTATTTTTTCTATTCTCGTAACCATATAAGTAACCCCTTACATTATCATCTTTAAAGTAATGGGTATATACATACTTTGAGACTCATCGTCTGAAAAAATTCATCAATGAAGTAAGGTGTACCCATTATTTGGTAATGCGTGGTTTTGCTGGGGAACTAAAAAATATAAAATCTTAATATATAATTCTTTTGACAATGAATTTTAATTAGTATAAATTATAATGTTATAACATATGTATAAGCCACTTTCGAAAATAAAACCCCCCAGGTGAAAATGATCATATATTAACATTTTTTTAGGAACACAAGACAGTATTATGACTAGATGTCAAGCCATAATTTATTTGATATATATTTATTCATTGATTGCTGTCAGCATTTTAAAGTTCCATTATTATTATATTTTTTCCAGTCAGAACTTTTGTTACCAGCCAAGAACTCTACCCACTGAGCTATCGACGCATATATTATTTGATGGCTTTAAATTTAAATGAATTGTTGCGCTTCGTTTTTTCGCTAGTGTTGTAAAAACAAACATAAATTACCCTTTGCTTACAAAAAAACACAAAGTAATGTATCTAAAAATAGATTTTCAAAATTATTTCAATTATTACTTTACATTTATAAATCATATATTACGTAATCAATAATGAATAACTTATTACTTTATGCTTGCAAATAATAAAAAAAGTAACGAGCTATCATTACAAGGTAACGCATGAGAATATCGCACCCATTACCAAAGTTTTGATGGGTCTTTTCAATAAAAATAATAATAAACTCTTTAAAAAAAAATATGTTTAATAAATTCATTTTTGTAAAATATCTACTTTATTGTAAAATAAGTACTCAGAATATTAATAAAAATAATTTTTTATAAGAAAAAATATGGTTACAGCCTATCATGTTAAAAAATGTGGCAATCATAAAATAATAATATATTTACTATAATAATAATGGTAGCCACCATATTGATGATTATAAAGTATTTATAAACCAATAACTTGATTACAACAAGCACAATTTAGTAGCAGTGATCATGTTGCAACCATGTTTTTTCTCTACGTGTAGAAACAAACGTTCATATAATTTTCCATTTTTAATACGAACTTCTCTGAAATTTGCAAAATTTTCTATATTTTTTTGTATTCCCATGTAAAAATCGAATTATATATGAACATACATGATTATACATGGGCATACATGGTCATATACGTCCATACATGATCTCATATATGACCATAAATCTTCGGGTCCGAAATTTGAGGGTATATGGTGATATATGTGCATATATTAACATACATGCTTATATATTATTCATGTATGCTCGTATATGATCATATACGTCCATATACCCTCAAATTCAGATCCGAAGATATATGATCATATATGAGATCATGTATAGTCATATATTGAACAATGTATGGACGTATATGACCATGCATGCCCATGTATGATCATATACAGGCCCATGTATGATCATGTATGCTCATATATATTTCGATTTTTACATGGGTTTTGACAAATTTTAAACCGAACATTCTAAATATAGCAATCGTTTATTTAAGAAATCCCAAATCACGATTTTAAATTGTTTTTAGAAACTTGAAATACATATTTTGAAAATACTAATTAAAATTTGTCAAACAAATTAGTTAAACAAATTTTAGCCCGGTTAATACGAATCTCCTTTTTAACAAACTAATATTTCTAATCCCTCAGAGTTCGTCTTAATTAGATTTGACTTTATTTTATTTATATTTACAATAACATAAACAAGTGACTGCACTATTAAACTGCACTGGCCATGGCCTAGGGATTTGTATACAAATATGTTTTGAATATTTCGGTGACATTTACTTGTGTGTAAGTGAGTGAATATCTATGCGTTTTGATGTGGTTAAGTGTGGGTTGTGATTTTTTTTTGTTAATTTTTTGGAAATAAATATATTTATATATTTTTTTTGTTTTTCTACAAATTGCATGCATGTAGTCGTGTTCTATTGTATCTTTAGCATTGTTGTCTTGTGTTGTTTGTTTAGTAAATTAAAATCCAGGGAGCTTTGGTGTTTATGGGTGATGAGATTTACACAATACAATGGCAATGATTTTGTTTATATGTATGTTAGAAAACAATAGATTATTTTTTCTTTTTTTTTTGTGAAATATTTGTTTTGATTATTTTTTTGTGTCGTTTAGAAAAATTCAATTGCAATAATTCAAAGTTTTGACATTTGAAAGATTATTTTGCACAAATGTCAACAATTTTATTAAAGAAGTGTAGGAGGAGAATAATAGTAGAATTTTCAGAGACTAAAGCATGAAATTCTTGAGACATAAACTTTTTTATAAATACATACTATTACAAAATTCAATTGAATCTTAAAGTTTTGTGGAATAAGTGTTAATTTTTTGTATGAAATACCGCACCACCAGTAAGGAGCTGATATCCGAAAAACAAGACCCAAACCGAAAGATTGAGGTAACGGATAAGATCACTCAATCCTACGTTCAATATCACTGACAGTTTGCTCAGTATATGATTGCCCAAAGTTTCGAGGTCCATAAAATATGCATTTGTTGGAGCTAAATTTCTTTCCACCGATATATTTCTTTAGGTTTAGAAATAGGAAATAGTCACTGGGTGCTTAATCCGGAGAATAGGGCGGAAAGGGAGCAATTCGTAGTCTAATTCATAGATTTTTGCCATGGAACCGATGTTGTCACACGACTGCAAGCAAACGCGGCACCCATCTTGCAGACAGCTTTCTTAAATCCAACTGATCATTAAAAATCGAAACCGCACTGCCATATGAAATGCCTATGGCATGAAAAATCTTACGCACTTTTACTCTTCGATCGGCCAACACCATATCGTGGAGTTTTTGACATTTTCGGGTGTATTGACCTCAATTGGCCGTCCAGAACGAAAGTCAGTCAACCAATTTTTTACCACTGAAATCGATAGTGCAGACTCCGCATAGTATTTATCAAGCTTTTCCTTGTTTTGATTGACGGTTTATTTTTCGCAAAACAAAATGTTTAATGAGAACTTGAAAGTCACTTTTTTTCATTTTCAAAAAAATCCACGAGGTTGTATGTTTTGAACAGCTGTTAAACGTAAAGTAAATGACGGCACTTGCTCAAAATTTGACAGTAGTCTATAAACAGGTGGTACTTGATGGGAGTAGTGTTGCATTTCATATAACTACGAGGGAAGTTCGAAAAGTCACGGACTTATTGATACGCCCTCGTAGCATGATTCTAGTGATTTTAATATGATCCTAAATGATGATAAAATCGTTGTCAGTGATCACAATTTGGTCAGTAAGAATCATATTTATAACCATTAAGATTATGTTATAATAATTTCGAATTCTCAATCCCCTTTAACCTCTGACTCAAATACTTTATGCACCAAAAATTTTTTCATTTTGCAATGAATTTGAATTTTAATAAAATCATAGACTAGAAAATGTCGAAAAGCGACAAGCCTTGGCCTCCGTCCTTTTTTTATCTTAAGATAAAAGAGGGTCAAAAGTTGAGTTAATGGTGTAAAAATCCCATTTGATTTAATTGATTAATTATATATTGGAAAATATATATTTAATGAACTATGTTAATGCACGTTATATACAAAAAATTCAAACTTAGAATCTTAACCCTTTGACGACCATATATTTTCAGCCGAAATGATTTTGAATTTTGTTGGATTTTTGTGATCGTTTTTTAATAGTTATGATTCCTAGGCCTCCTCTTGCAAAATAAAGAGAGGCAAATGAACCCGGTTGGAGACCATTACATTCCCCAATAATAAAAAATACATTTGTACAGGGGGAATTATTTGAATTAGGAAAGTATTTCCATAAAATTTAGGAAAATTGGGTGGAATTCATCTAATAAAACTTTGCATTAAATTAATGCAATTTTTACAAAAAAAAAAATTATAAAAATTTAATTTATTAAAAGTTTTATAAAAAACTAGTTTCATAAAAATTACGAAGCTTTTCCTTAAAATAAAAGAAATTTATTATTTACTTTGTAAAGAAAACTTCATAATTTAGGGGAAATTTTCATTAGAACTTGTTTAAAGAAAATACTCTCTATGCAGCGCAAAAGTTATAATAGTTAGAACAATTTTTAATTCAGATTTGTTTTTAATGCGCTTTAAATATATTAAAATTATTTAATCACACCATGACGATGTCTCTCACGTCGCAAAAAACGTTCTCTTGTTTTTATATGTGCAGATTTTAAAGGTTCAGCATTTTTTCAAATTGGTTTTTTGCGATTCCAATTGATTTTCTTTGCAAATCCAATTAGTTTTTAGCAGATTTCCCAATTGGATTTGAAAAAAGGTTTAAAAACAGGGATTTTACTCAAATTTTTGCAGAAATCAGGGAAATTTGCTCAATTTTCCCCTGTTTGCTCTCAGTTTCCGAACCTTTGTATTCTGTATAAAATTTTATTTGGCCCCTGCCGGCGTTGCATCCTCTATACTATTCTTCCTCTATGATTTAATACATATTACTTGAAAGAATTTCGGTGTACAAGAGAAAAATCATTTCATTGTACTAAAGCCAAGTTATACAATTAAAAAGCGAATTAAGTATGAGTAAATAATGCAGCAAATAATGAAAACAAATTAAAATTACTGAAAAGCAGTTTGATAACTGGCAAAAAATCAACAACAGACAGAACAGATATCAAAAACACCAACCGTCATACAATCAGCTTTAAAGTTTATGAATAAACACAGTAAAGTGGTAAAGAAAAAATAATATTAGGGATAGTCACAGCAAAGCTTAACATAAAACAATAAATATTTTTATATTCTGTCTTCCCTAAAGAGAACAGAATTTTAAATTTGTTATACAAAAACATCTAATTTTTAATTAGCAATTTATGTGAATACCCTAATGTTCATTTTTATTTTATATTATATGGCAGTGTAAGGAGAGAGTATGTAGTTTATGTTTTGTGAGGCATAAATGTAATTTTCATCAATTTTTTTTTTGTTTGTTTGTTATATTTTTTCATACTTTTCTTTACAAATGAAGTCATGCAGAATAGATTTATTACATTACAGTTGTTGTTTTTTTTTTCATTAAGGGTTTTGTTGTTATTTGCAGAATTATATATTATTTTATTTTTATTTTAAATAAAAATTTAATTTAAAACCTTAAAGTAGAAAATGGAGTTTTATTTTATATAATGAACCTTTTGTTTAAAAATTTCAACAATTTCTGCATTATTGATAGCTAAAACAATATTTAGTTTGAATCATTAAATTTTAATAATTGATAAATATTTTACAAAATTTTTTTATGGTAATTTTATTTAGGTATGTGTAATAAATATGCATTTATGTTATATGTTTTTATTCATATTTGCTTGTATTTGCATTAACTCATTTGTAAAGTTGCTAATATGCAGAATATTTGCATAGCAAGTTAATGCATAAATTTCTAATGTACACTTTTCTCTCTAATGCAAATTTATCTATAACTTTGATATATTATTTAGCAACAAAAACATATATCTATATACGAGTACATACAAATATAAATAGAGAATATTTAAAGTTAGATTATGTACATCTATTAGGGTGGTCCTTAGGTAAGGTTGAGCTAGCTGATAATATACCTCGCATAGAACAATTTAGTTCCTTGCTTTACCAGATATGAAACGACTCAGAGAGATTAGATGTCACTCAGGGTATCCAAAACTGCCTTAGTAAAAGATACAAGTCTTAGAATTCCGATAATAGATAGAAAGATTCCCAAGCAACTTGTCCTGGAGAGCGGAAGAACCACACAATGGCAAATGATATGCTCCACCATCTTCTTATCCCCACAGAACCTACAATCATCACTAGCTAAATTTCCCGCTCTCTTGGCAAGAAACCCAGTCCAGCAGTGACCCGTCAGTTCCTCTACCAGAAATATACTATGGATTCTGGTTAAAGAAAGTTCCGTCGCCTTAGGATCCTCATATAATTTTCAATACTCTGCACGTTTTGGTATTCCTGGAAATCGCCTCAGGCCAGTCCAGTCTGGTTTGAAAAACTCGAATGTCCATTACCATTCCGCCAGGCAATTGGATCTCCTCTTGCTCTAGTTGGTCCGAAATCTCTTTACCCTTAATGAATCGGTGTCCTGTTGCTACAAAGTCTACCCAAAGTGTCTTCACAATCTTAGACAATCGATGAGTAAGTCAGATTGACAGAAATCGCCTTAATAGCCGTATGACTATCAGTGTAGAAATGGATGTAGGAATCGACCATCTCAGGGGTAAAAGTAAGGTAAGAAGCCAGTTTCTCCGTCAGGACTTCCGCCTGAAAAATTCTGTCGTTATGGTAAAGTTTTTACGACTCCACGATACCCGCCACCCTCATCTTTCTTAGAACCATTCGTGGAGATACTAAGCATCTAAGCGAATAATTGCCAACAATCCATATTCCCCATAGTGGCGCACAGTACCTCAGTGAGACCTATCCTAGGGATAAGGTAGTCACTGCTACAAGTTGTATTTCCAATAACCCTGCCGTGATCATAAGACTTATATGCAAACTGTCCCGTAGTCCACAAGCGAAAAGCGAACTTCGACGCAGCCCTCTTCAACACCAAATTAATCGGTTGTATATTCAAAGTTACAATCCATGCATAGCTCAGCAAGCCACTGGGCATTCTTCAGCTGCCTGCAGGTAGAATTGGCCCAGAAACTTCAGTATAAATCCAATGCTGGTTTAGAACAATGTTCATACCATCCAGCCTAGGCATAGCTCAATGATCTACGTTGGAAGGAGTAAAATATTCGTCTTCTCAGGATTAAGGCCTAGTCTCAATCTGCCCTGCCACCGGTTTATCGCCTCCAGTGTAGTCTTCATCACAAAACTAATAGTTTACAGATACTTTCGAGTTGATAACGGTTACATCATCTGCATACACTGTTATCCTAGCCGATCTGCTTTTTAGCTCTTTTAGAAGTTACTTTATAACACGTGTCCACAGTAGTTGAGATAGTGTCGATCCCAGGGGAGTTTTTTAGTGCACCACCTTCACACCTTGGCATTAGCCAATTATTATTCTTATGCATCTCAAGAAGCTTCCTGTCCTTCACATTCTTCACAACAGTGCTAGTCCTTGCCATACTATCTAATATTGCAATCTTGAAAGCGCCATCAATGTAAAGAAAGACCCTCAAAGCAAATTCCCCAAAATAAAGAACTTTCTCAATCTGTGAGGCAGCGCCGTCTTCAACAGATTTGCCCCTCATATAAGTGTGATGTTTGGCACAACGAAAAAACAGCGCTGTCCTTAACATGGAAGTTCAAGATTCTCCGTATTGTCTTTAGGAGAAATGAAGTGAGGCTGATGGGATTATATTCCGGTAAAAATACGTGTTACAATATATAGGTACATAATTCAGTCTTAGACAATTTCTAAAGATCTCAACAAACCATGGTACCAGACTATGTCTGCCAAACTGAAGTTGAGCCGAAAATATTCCATCCGGCCCCGGTGCCTTTGATTGCTGAAATGAGAGATTATACCGCCATTCAACATTATTATCACCGGAATAATCATCCGCTTTCCGTAGCCCGTATTAGTGCAGTCCAAAAACTGAGTATTTATTACTACCTTCAGAGTCTTCTTACTGCTCTCTGTCTATTTTCTATCCTCCGTAAATATCGTTCTCCCCAATCCACCAGGATGGTTTGGCATTACGTCTAGTTCGTGTTGGAGCACATGATACCTTTTCTACTTCTGCCGAAGAAATGCTCTATTTTAAAAGAGATATAGCAGTAATCAGAGAAAGAAGGCAGCGAGGGCACCTTGCAATCATCCACTTCAATTGAGGTAGGACCTATATACTACTTGCAATTTGTAGTAACTTTATTCTCAGTAAATTCAAATTTTGCTACCAAGTTTTTCTGTATTCCAGTAGCAGTTTTTGAAATTTCTTTATAAATAGATGCCGCCTTAAAATGTTTTGTGGTGTAGTGCAGTTAGTACACTTAGTAGGCTATAATGCTTTCAATTTGCTGTTTCTAATTTACACTTACACAAATGTATTTATAAAATATTTGTTTTTTTGTTATAATGTTCATAGGCATAAATACATAATTTGTATGCAAATATATTGCAGGGTGTTTCACCAACAAAATTTAAATTAAAAATATTTTTATAAAAAACTATTACAATAAGGCACATAAATAACATTCTAAATGGACCAAAAATTTAAAAAAAAAAAATTGATTACTTCTCCACAAGGATTTTGCACAAACTTCTTATAACAATTTTTTCAAGTTTGAAGCTTTTTAAGGCCTTGTATAGTATATAAGTTTGAGATATTACCAAAAAACCAGGACTACCTCTAATTTTTTCCGTAAAATCCCTTTGTTTAATATGTATGTAAAATTTTACGCATAACAAACACATCCATGTGTTCAAATTCTTTTCTTTCATCTCCACCTTTTATACACAAACAACACACATACAAAGATTTGTCATTTAAATAAAAACTAAACAAATCTCTAATGAACGAAGACTTTTATAGATGTACCTCTATTGACGATGATTTTGTGTGAGCTTCAATAGCGCAGTTGTCTAGACGCTAAGTCACAAAAATTTTTTTTCTCTAAGGCCGCGGGTTCGAATCCCGGTCAATTTACTTTTTTTTTGTACATTTTTTTTATTTTCTTAAGACTTTTTTTTTGTTTTTTTTAACATTTAATAATTAATTTATATAAAATTTTTTATTAATAATTAAATAATCCATAAATAGGCTAAACACATCAAAATTTGTATAAAAACCCTCTGATACAAACAAAATACACACGTTTTTATTTCCATTTCTTGCTCCGATTTAAAAGAATTTATAACAGATTTTAAAACCATTTTATTTCTATATATTGAGAAAATTTTATACATAATTTCCCTTTGAGTGCAACTATTTTAGGTCATAACTTATAATAATTTATAAAAAAAAAATTTACAAACTATTTTCCTTCAAATTTTTAAAATTAAGCTAAAGAAATTTAAAATATTTTTTAATAAAAAGCGAAATAAAATACCAAATGCAAATTTGCCAGCTAAATCAAACGTTTTTGTAGAAATAAAACACATGCAGTTCTAGAGATTTCTTTTAACGATTTGTTGTAATTCTTTTCTTTCACCTCTTCACCTTTTATACACAAACAACAAACACTATTCTAGAGCTGTAATATGACCTACAGATACGTCTTATATAGCAAAAAGTCGAAAATCTTTAGTATAACATATTTGCTGAAAAAACTCGGAAATATCGGTTCAGATACAAAAAAGTTATGCCCAAAACTTAAATTTTTTTAAAATACCTATTTTCTGGAACAATAAATCTTCCCGAGTCCAAGTTTTATCACCAAACTAAATGGTTAATTTCCTCTTAAATCTTTCCATTCCATATATGTCCATATATAAACTTCAGTTTTTTCCCAACTATAGTGAAAGGTATATAAGATTCGGCATAGCCGAATTTAGCCGCTCTTACTTGTTTTTTAATGGATTTGAATTCAGCAGTATTTTTCTTTTTATTTTAATAAAATCATGCCGGCAAAAGTTTATGGGTATTTTAGGGAACCAGTTAGAATTTTGAGAATTGTAATTATTTTTGAAGTTCTCAGATTCGCAGATTTGCTTAAGAATTTAGACCGATAATAATTAATTCATACTCGAAACTGCAAATTTAAAATTTCATAGGAGGCGTTGTTAAGTGGCAAATCTGCAAAAGTAATTGCTCTGCATAGATCTATGTTTCGAAAAATTTCGGTTTTAAGAATTCGCTGGAATATTAAAAATTGGGACTCAAAATTTATTTTTGGTCATTTTAAAAAATTCTTATATAAATCAAATCTCTTTGGCTCTATCTCACATTAAAATATTTCATTTATATTTAATGAATGATTAATGATATACCCTGTATAATGGTAATGATAATGATGAGATGTTTAGTTCAGTTTTTAGTTTTCTGGTTAATTTTTAAATACATGTAATACAAACTTGAAATTAATAACACCATGTGGCCGTAAAATGCTATTAACAAATTATTTTGATTTTGCACTTTTAAGTTTCTAAGTGAAGGAAAATCTTTACCTGATGTCTTCACATGCAATAAAATGATAGCAAACAATTGTCACAGAGAAACGACAAAATTATGGAAATCGCGCTGTAGTGAGACACACATTTTCATTTAATTGCTAAGAAATAGTAGAGTTAATGGAAAATTTTTTTTTATGCAAATAATAAATAATTTAAATTTTTCCCGTTTTTGTTTACCTAAATTTAAATGTGCACTAAAAGTGAAATATGACAACATTGAAATTAAGTGTCTTCACTTGAGATAAAATCAGTTTGACAATTGCTTGCTATCATTTTATTGCAGGTGAAAACGCCGAGTTACTAAAGTTCTTTGCAATCATGGTGGTAATAAATTGCAAACAAAAAATCGAATAAAACTGTTGCAAACGCTTTTTATTATGAGAGAGCAGGATTTTTTTTTTTTTTATTTTTGCTTGAAATATAAGAATTTACAAATTATAGCGACCCACAACTGTTTTGAGTTAAACTGTACACAAAAAATTTCTTCGATTCCCTTAAAATATGCTACAAAAATCTTATAATTTAATACCTAAAAATCGTGCTATAAAATTAAATTGATATTTCTTAGAAATATAATTTCATAGTTTTTTCAAGGAAAAATTAATGATGAAATTGAAAAACAGTTTAAAACAAAAAAAAATCCTTTCTACTTAAATTTCTCATTTTTTGTTCTTGCTTTCTTTTCTTATCACAACTTGTGTTTTTTTTTTTTTGAAGTGGGCAACAAGTAGCCCACAGAGTTGTAGGAATAAAAAGTAAAATCTAAAATGTAGGAAACTCATTTAACAATATTTGACCCAGTTTTTGATGAATTTAAAATCTTTTATGGCCAGGAACATAATATGAAAACCAATAAGTATCCATAAGTATTATTGGTCAGTAAGAAGAAACACTTAAACACATGCACATATAGAAAGTACAGGAAATGCTCTAAACCACACTACTGTGAACACAATCATAAAAAGAAGCACACAAACACACACATAAAAAAAAACAACACAGAAACTATGTAAAAAATATGTAACAAACTAACTGAAAAACGCATACAACTTTTAGAAAACAAAAGCAAAAAAAAAATCAAGAGAATTGTTGAACAAAAGCACACTTTTTGTATTTTTTTTTGTTTTGCAAAAAGAACAAAAACAACAAAGTTAAAAAGGGCTTGCTGAAGCATGACTAAGCAGAGAAGAACATATGTTGTGGTTTAATATCAGCACACTTGTGTGCCCGAGTGTATTTTATGTGTGTATATGTGTGTGTGTTTAAAAAGCAAAATGAAAACTGCACTCATATTAACACACACTCTCACGCATATAAATACATTGTGTGTAGCACAGAACTAACTGTAATATGATTACTAAAAGTCTAGCACTTTTATAACATTCAAAAACAATACATTTATATATTTTTTCTGTATAAATATATCAAAAAAACTAACTAAAACGTATTAAAAAAGTTTCTAAATTCATACTTTTGCCAGTGTGTATGTGTGTGTGTCGAGTTCAGTAAAACAAAGAAAGAAAAAGTTAAATTCTTTTATAGCTGGACATGACATGTGATGAAAACACTACAAACTTACAAGAACACATTAAAATCCACAAGAACATATTAAAATACACACACACATACTTACTTAAACTCAGTCATACATTAGAGTGGAGGGAAACTTTAAAAATTACTGTAGGTTTAAGAGATCCACATAGTGGCCGAAATTTTAGAAAACTCTTAGAATTTGTAATATTTTACTAATATTTAATAATTCTTTTTTAATTAACTTTTGTCCACTGAACCCAAGAAGACTGAAAATTGATCCATCATACCCCCATAATATATTTATGGTGTTAATGACCGTTATAAAATGGTCATAAAAGCCATGGGAATTATGATCTTTTTCAACTTCCCTCATGTTATTATTACAAAAGGCGTCTTAGATAATAGTAACTAGTAAAGCTATGAAAGTCATTGATAAATCATTTTAAGGCTCGCGGCTTAAATTACATACGATAAAAAATTTTAAAATTTCTTTAAAAAATCCAGTGCTGCCCTACAATTTTTTTTAACTTTTGAAATACTTAAGACAATCTTATGGGGAAAAAAGGTCAGTTAAAATCGAACACCTGTCCCGTGACTGGTCCAAAATCAACTATCTTAAAACAGTAGCGCTGAAATTTCCTAACTAAAAATATGCTAGAGAAAACGTAAATTTTTCCAAAGGAGCACTTTCTCTGCCACTGTCAGGCATTTGCAGAATTAAGATTCAGGCACCTCGGGGGCGATGTTATATCGGACCTGGAATACCTGAGGAACGTCGACTGGAAAACCTTGAGGAGTTACGTCCGGGAAACTAGGTTTCTGAAAACCGGACGTTAACAATCTCCATGTTCTTAAGGAGCGCACAACAGGCCCAGCAGAGGCCTAGGTGTATATCGTAGCGATATGAGGTTGCATTTTGATGCTTCATCCTCCTTTCGACCTAACCTTACCTAACCTAGTGACTTAAGCTTTGTTTTGGTATGAAACAAAATTTTTTTAATTTGAAAGAATTTTGAATTTAATTAAGTCACTTAAGCCAATTAAAATTGGGTCTTAATCTGTCGCCAATAAATTAATTTATTAAAATATAAATTTAATTATAGCGCTTTGAAAATATTGTTGATCTTTTAAGTTGTACATTGATTTATTTTTGATTCGTTTTAAAATTGTATCTCAGATTACACGGTTTAACAAAATAAGAAAAATTAATACGGCGAGGGTGTGACCCAGCATCTCTATTAGATTTTGGGATGAAGATCGCGAGTAGAATTTAAAACTTAGCATAGGTAATGAAAAAAGAAAATTTTTTGCAGTCTATTGGTAAGTTTTTTTTTTATTCCATTTTAACTTGAATTTTCGATCTAAACATAGAAATGTTAAATTTCCTAACAGGTCACCACTAGTAAAACAAAGGGCCATAACGACCACATTTGTCCACCGCTGGTGTATTATTTTTATATTTTTTTTTTCGTTTCAGCGCTCTTTAATTTGTGGGCTTTTTATTGTTTTCAATTTCTTTGCTTTTAATTTCTTGTTGTTAAAGCGTTTTTATTTATAATAATTGTAATTGCATTATGTTAGGTTTGGTCGAAATGAAGAAGGATCATTCAACCTTCATGATCACTAAAAAATGGGTGGCAAACATTTGTGCCAGAGAATCGGCATGTTGTGCGCTCTCCAAAATCACATGAAAAACATTCCAGTCTATCTAAAAAATTCTAAACACCTCAGATATTCCTTAAGTTTTTCCAAATTAAGTAATTGCATTAATTACGTAGATTGAGCGCTCCGGTAGGCTAGTTGGTAGCGTGCTAGCTTATCAGTGCGGGGGTCGTGGGTTCGATTCCCACCAGAGGCTCTGGTCTGTTTTCGCTACAACGAGCTGAAAATGTAATTTGTAATTATATGTTTAATAAAATAAATAAATAAATTAGATTAATTAAGATTTATTTATAATTTATGTTATCTGACTTTAAAAAAAAAAAAATCAAAGCTTTAATTAATTTTTTAATGTGGTGCATTTTAATGTTTTCTCAGTTTAAAAACAATTTACATTATGTTTCTCACTTTTTGGTTATCCTTAGGGGATGATGAGTCAATTGACCTCAAAGAACCTGTCCCGTGACTGGTTACTTTAGGGTGAGTCCTATAACAGGTTATTCTGGTTCAGTCCTGTAATATGTAATAAATCACAACTCACTCCCTCCTATAACATGCCCATGTTAAAGTGACTAGTACCTATCAAATAAAAGCAACAGTCATATCCCAATGGACCAGTCACGTGAGGTGTTGCTGTGACAGGTCCATATCCTACAGGATAAGTGATCCGTTGATATCTCATTTTAAAGCTTTAAAATTTGCTTTTTATTAGATATATAAAATGTTGTTGTTAATAATGGTAAATTTGAAATTTTTAACGAATATTAATAAATAAACAATTCTAATTTGTACAAAAATTTTTCTTATTTCTTGGTGAAGTCCTAACTACGGCACCAACATTTTTTAAATTAATCATATTTTCATTCGGAAGCATTTGAAATTGGTAAATGTATTTAAATTTTTTTTTGTTGTTGTAATTTATAGTTTTTGCCCCATAGTGCCATTGTGGAAAATCTAACACACCGGACATTTGTTCTTTTTAAAAACTTTTGTATTTTTTTTAATTTGCTTTTGCTGCAGTTCGTTAATATTGTTTTATTTTAGCTTTTAGCTAAGTTAGTATAAGGAAATAGAAATATTCATGTGTATGTGTGTGTCCCTGTGTCCCTACATACGAGTATATGTAAGTTCTTGTTATAAACTTTTTTCTATAAGGAAATTAAAGCTGTGCAGTAGCATGCAGTTTCCTTTTTCCTATTTTTTGTTTTTATTGTTCACTTTCTAAGTAAGAGTGTTACCATCACGTGATTACTTTATAAATAAATTAATGAAATCATTAGTTTTCCCCAAGTTTTCTTTTTATTTTTTGTTGAACCATAGAGTTTAGTGAAAAATAACAAACTCAAAGTGTTAAATTAAATTATGAGTTTTTAGTCAAATGTGGTAGAAAAAGAAAATATATAGATCATTTGCATGTAGGTTACGAGAAAAGGATGCACAAAAAGGTAGACCAAGGCGAGAAGTTAAGTTATAAGTGTGATAAAGAGCTTTTATATTTATTTATAAAATTTGTCTTATATGAGGGCGTATCAATAAGTTCGTGACTTTTTGAACTTCCCTCGTAGTTATATGAAATGCAACACTGCTCCCATCAAGTACTACTGTCAAATTTTGAGCAATTTACTTTGCGTTTAACAGCTGGTCAAAAAAACAACCTAGTGGATTTTTTTAAAATAAAAAAAAAAGTGAATTTCGTCAATCAAACCAAGGAAAAGCTTGATAAATACTATAAGGTAAAAAAATGGTGTATTGACTTTCGTTGTAGTCGCACAAGTACAAATGAGGTCAATACACCCGAAAATGTCGAAAAAATTCACGATATGGTTTTGGCCGATCGAAGAGTAAAAGTGGGTGAGATTGTTAATGCCATAGGCCTATGGAACTCGACAAATCCTATTTTTTTAAAGGGATACAAAAATTGGAGAAACGTTGGACTAAGTGTATTGAGCTAAAAGGAAATTATATTGAAAAATAATTTTTTTTGCAAAAAAAAACTGTGTTTTATTAAAAAAATCACGGACTTATTGATCCGCCCTCGTATGTTTTGGTTTAACATTTTGAAGTTTATTTAGCCAGGTTTTTAGAAAGGAATTGTGATCTTCAACAAATATATTTTTTAATGCATCCCAGTTCTAACAAAGTTAGAAAATGTCTTTCATACAAGTGGCGCCCAACGTGGGGCCTGTGTAAAAATCGTCATCCATAAAAACATTAGAATGTTCGGATTTAAAGTGAAAATTATTTTATACGCCATATAAAAAAAGATTACTTTTTAAGATAATAAATTTCATTTGTTTTTACAATTTTAAATTCGATTTGAGGCCATCAAAGTATGGGTGAAATTTTTTCATGGAAAAAGCAATTTACTATGCTTTAGGTTAAAAAAAATATTTAAAAGCAAGTTTTTTAAATATTAAATTGAGGATTAAAAAAAACAAGGATTTAAAATATAAAAGTAAAAGTTATTATAATTAGCAAACGTCACAGTTCTAGTTTAATTTCGCATTCATTTTGTATAAAATTCTTGCAAATGAAATTTCATTCATTATTCTACTTATTAATTTGTTGCATACATTTAGGAGTATTATAATTTAAATAAGCTTGCATACTTTGCATTGCATTGTGGAGGAATTACATTGCATTATGGAGGAGTTACATTGCATTATGGAGTTTTTAACTCTAATTTGTTGCATTTAAAGTTCCTTAGTAGTTTTTTTTTTAATATTCTATCATACATCATAATGCATTAGCGATAACATATTTATTAAATTTAAATCTAATTGAAAAATAACATTTTCTAAAACTAATGATAGGATCATATATCATTCAATGACTCTCTACTATCAGATTAACTACTAACTTTTATAACAAATTGCTAACCAATATCATAATTTTCTACAAAATAACACAATCAACAGTGTTTTTTTTTTTTACTTTTCCTTTCAAGGGAAAAGAGAGAAGAAAAATTTTCTTGCAAATCATGGCAAAAAATTTTCTTATATATTTAAACATTAGGATAACTTATTTTACCTATTATTATTACCAGTAGGTACTTGGGAAATTTTTTTTTATTATATAAGTATGTAAGTATGTATAACAGAAAAAGCCACTATACACGTAGCACTTACAGAACAAGAGTAGTAGAAATAACTTTAGTTATAATGTAACAAAATAAAAATAAAAAATAAAGTTTTAGTTAAAAAAATAAAAAAAAAATATACAAGAAAAATACCATTATCATTTAGTTGAAACTAGAAAACACATACCATACTCTTTACAAGAAATAGTAGATTTAATTCTCAACATGGGAACGTCAGTTATGAAAGTATTCGTGATAGTAAATTTTCTACTTCAAATGCCATTATTAAAAAATAAATTTCAAAAGTAAGATAAATGATGCTTAAAATAGCAAATGCAAGTTGAGTACATAATTGAAATTATGACAAGAACCTACAGATTGTCAATGAGTAAAATGTGAGTTGGCAGAAGATGAAAAAATGTGGGGTTCTTAGAATTATATATTATAAAGCATATCGTGTAACTGAGAGTATACTAAATGTTATTATCCTTATACACGTTACACTTAACTGTGTTTGTTTAAGATGCGGAGTATGATTATTAAAATAATAATAATGATTTTATATATAATTCTATATAAGAATTTCTAGGTAGTTTTGTTTTTTTAACAGATAACGTAACCGTCATTAGTTTGATGGAAATTTGAACAAATATAGTTTCAAATTTGAAAAATATGCTGAATTGAAAATGCTTTTTATCTACATTTAAAATAATTTGTAAATTAAAATAACAGAATATATCAGTTAAAAGAAATGATACTTACTTTTCATTTAAATCAAATGGTTTTTATTATTTATTTTTAAATGTTGTTGAAATAACTGACTTATAAGTAAAAACAAATGATTAGTCAGTTAAAAATGATTGTTAAAATTTTGCCTACCAATTCCGTAAAAATAACTGATTATTCATTTATTTGAAAATGCTTCCGTTTTTTTTTTGTTTGTTTTTTAATGTGCAAAATGTATACTCACACATTCCATAAACACATGTTGTGTGAATGGTCTTATGTGTGTATGTGTGTTTATGAAATTCTTTAATTCGAATTGAAATAATTCTGTTTATAAACAAACAATTTAAATGAAAAACAAAACTGGAAATTTTGGAAACAGACAGCAAATAAAATTTAAATTTGTAATAACTGTAACGGAAACGATTTTTGTAATTCGAATTGAAATAATTCTGTTAATAAACAAACAATTTAAATAAAAACCAAAACTGGAAATTTTGAAACATTTTTTTTTGAAACAGACAGCAAACAAAATTTAAATTTGAAATAACTGTAACAGAAATAAATAAACCACAAATTTCCGTTTTGTGGCTAAATTAATATTAAATTCGAAACAAATGAAAGAAAGAAATGAAACTGAAAAAAAAACGGTAAATGGCAGAAAATCATTTTGAACAAATGTATAAAAAAGTTAAAATAAATATAACTGATACTGAAAATTTTTTTTATCAAACTACAAACAGTAAACTACATAATATTGGGAGTTTATTAATAAGATATATTTTAAGAAACTACATGGATAAATTGAAAAGTTATGACTGAAAATATGCAAAGAAATCTATTAAATTTTCGAAATTTTTTTTTGAAAAATTCATAAAATCTTGATAGTACAAAATTTATGTTAAATAAGGAGTTTTTTATTAGTAGTATTTTTGAAATATATACATTAGAATCGTGGTAATTCGTAATCTCAAGAAACCAGCAGTTTTTTACGAATTAGAGGAGTTTACGATTTGTTGAGGTTATGATTAATAGAGGTAAATTAAAAAAAATTACGAATTAAAAGTTTTTTTTTAATATTGAAGATGTCCTTGGAATCGTTATCTTTTATTAATTCCCTTAGTTTTTCTCTCAATTCCGCGCAAATACCATCATCAACAGCAGCATTTTCACCGCAAATTTTAATGAAATATTGATGAGCTGTTTGAAAAAGTTTAATTTTTTTATATTAAAATAGGCCGCCCACAGGAATAATAGAGTGTGGATGTTTCCTAAGCCATAGTATAAGGGATTAGATTAGATTATAAGGGTTGTGTACAAAGTACACTACCACTCGTAGACCTATATGATCCATTGTGATACCCTTTAGAAAAAAATAATAAGATAATAGAAGAGACTTCTCTATATCTGGGAATTTAGGCATTTTCACGCTTTATTTTACTTTTCGAATGTGCTTGCAATATAAGTTCTCTCTTGTGCAGTATTGAGGTAAGTTTTGGTAAAGGGATTTCAAATTACTCAGTACCATAACTTTTTTTTTTGCTCCATTATCAATAGCTGAAATAATTTGTTGCTTTTTCAATACAAATGGTTTTCTAAGACTGCGCTCGTTTGCCATTTTTAGGCAACTGATCAACAGAAAGCACAAAAACATTCATTGTTTAAGGAAGCTAATGGTATTCTCGAACCGTTATTCTAAAGAATTTTGCTTCAACATTACGAAGATTTTAAGCAATCAATTACGATTTGTAAGATGTTTTGTATTGATAGTTTTTCAAAAAAATACGAAATATCGAGGGGACCAAAATGTATGTAAATATTACGAATTATTGGACCGATAGTTTGTAACGATTTATCAAGATTTTAGAATTATCAGAGTTCGTACCCCGATTCTACTGTATAGCTTTTCCCTGTAGAGTGTATATAGTTTTCCCCTGTAGGGCGCAAGTCGAGGATCAATTCCAATTTGAGTAAAACTTTTCAAAAACTCTTTTTTACATTTATTCAAAACTTGTGTATCTCTGGCTTAAGCGAAATTTCTCAAAAGTCCCAGTTTTATCCAACCTATTGCACAGTGTGCTATAAAAAAATCCCTTTGTAAGATAAAAGCTAATTTTGAAAATATTTATTTACATCATTTCATAAATTCTGAAAATTTCTTTAATTATATTCTGTTCAAGTCTATTTCTTTAAAAGTGCTATGGCTTTTATTTCTTATTTCCCAAATTTCTAAATTGTCTGGTCACATTTGTTCTTCAGCTGGTTTTTTCTCTAGGTACCCAACACAACCAAAAAATGCAAGAGTAATAGTTAAACTAACATTGGGGAAATTATATCAAATTGACTTAGAGAGTCATTTATACAACAACAGATAGACAAGCTTAAGAATTTGTCATCATCATCATCATCGTCAGTGTTATTATAAGTACAACTTCACTATTGCCACTCATCATCGGCATCATCATCACTGAATTTGTAGTCATCATTATAAATAATATTTACTTAAATCATAGTTTGCTTTTAATACACTGAGAAATTATTTTAATAAAATTGCTTCTAATGAAACTTTAATTATGTTAGTAAAAATAAAAATAAAAAATTTTATAACAAAATTTTAATTATTCCAAAAAAAAGGATTAATTGACTGAATTCTAACAAAATTTTATAGATTCTATCAAACAATTCATTAGTATCCAGAAGAAAAATATCTCAGTGTGAGGAAATATAAGAAACGAGACACTGTGCTTTAAAAGTATACGGAAAATTAGTAATGGTTGTCCTCTAATGAATATTTTTCAAATCCTAAGAATAAACCACAGATTTTAATAAAAATTTGGATATATTAAATGGGGGATAAAACTGTGAACCTACAACCTAATTTAATATTTAGGGGCGAAAAAAGGAGTTTGAAAATTGTTATAACCGTTTTTGTTTATTTATAACGAGCCTCCAAACTCCCTATATTTACAAAATCAAAGCAAATTAGAAATTCTTAGCTAGGCTGATATATGTTTTTCGATTCAGAAAGAGATAGGTCTGTATATTTAAAACAGGCAATGCTTAAACCTTAATAATATTTTTTTGGAAAACGTGTGTAGAATGTGGATTTGGGACCGCTAAGAAAATTTTCATATTTATTTGTTTTGTCTCCTTATCGCTTGCTCAAATTTAATCAAAATCTAAGAATTCGCCCTGTAGCAGTTTTCTTGTCAGAGAAAAAGCTGTTTCATTTTCACCGGTTTTATAGATTGTCGATCAATAAAACATTTTTAGAATTTTTTTTTAAATTTTTTTCTTTTTGTGCATGATGTATACCTTACATGGGACTTTCTCATTATCATTGAAATTTCAGTGATACTAGTAGAATCCAATTGAATAACACTGTCCAACAAATTAAGACTTTTTGAATGGAATAGAATAGCGACCCCATAATTCTGAAAGGGTATGTTGAGTAGATCATTTTTGTAGAACAAACTTATGGTCCAGCACGTCTCGAGTTTTTTTTTACAGTGGGTCAAAGTTTTCATTTTTTGGTTGAAGGGAGCATTATACTATATGAAAAAAATGCTGTCAGTTAATGTCTGAGAGAATTCTTATGGTCAGAGTTGTATTGTGGAATTGTATGACGATTATTTTTGTGGAAGATCTTAACCCACTAACTGGTCTCTTTATGGGTCAATTTGACCCTTTTTTCGAGAAAATCAAAAAAAATCCTTTAATAAGGACATTTAAGGATTAAAATATTCTACGAAAATGTTTGCCGGAAAATTTCAGTGGGGGTCACCAAAGACACCAATGTTGTAAATAAAACTCTTTACGCTTAATTAGTAAAATTATACACCAACATATACAAAACAGGTAAAAACGGCAAACACTGAGTTCTCGCGTCTAGTCAGCTGTGACTTACAAATCGGGTATGATATTTATTAAATTTAATAATAAAAAATAAAAGAAAAAATTCAAGTATAATTGAGCTACTAAGCAGTACATATCGGGTGTGATTTTTACTAAAATTAATATAAAAAAGAAAAATTAAAGCGTAAATAAGCATGGCGGATTCTGTTTGCAAATTAAGAGATTGGTTTTGTTTTATTTGTGGACATTTTACGCACCATCAAAGCAGAAGAAAGATATTCCCTTCAATTAAAGAACCATATTTTCTTTTCTTACGATTTTTATCTGAAGCTTGGATACCAAAAACCGTATGTACTACTTGCGAAAGTGGTCTTTTCACCTGGTACAAAGGCGGTACTAAGGCGCTGCCATTTTCTGCGCCTATTAAATGGATTGAACCTGAAGATCACAAATCAGATACATGCTATTTCTGCGTGAATTACAAATTTGGTAGAAGCCAAAGGCACTACGCGATAATGACATACGAAGCAACAAATAATGTCATTTTACCAGAAGTCCGCTGTGAAGGTGTTCCGGTGCCTCAACCGCCTACACATACATTTTCGGCCAATATGACAGTCGCCAATACAGAAATAACAGCGGCGGTTGAAAAGATATCAGATATAAGTTACTTGCCTCTTGATGGTTTAAACATATGTCCTAATTTGATAGACCAAGCTTATTTTGAAGATCTTGTAAGTTACATTTCCAAGACAAAGACACGCCGATCTGGAACATTCATCGGAACATTCACGTCAAGCTTAATACAGGAAAGCATATTATGTTTAATCTTTAATCCATTGTCATACTACTGCTATTTCCCAATTCCCTTTTACTCGAAAATTTTAAGCAAAAAAATGAATATGTACATACTATAATAAACCACTATTAAAACAAAGTTATAATTTTTTTATAGAAGTTGGCGTGTAATTTTGCCAATTAATCATAAAGAGCTTTATTTACAACAATGGTGTCTTTGGTGACCCCCACTGAAATTTTCCGGCAAACATTTTCGTAGAATATTTTAATTCTTAAATGTCCTTTTTTAAATGATATTTTTTATTTTCTCGAAAAAAGGGTCAAATTGACCCATAAAGAGACCAGTTAGAGGGTTAAGATCTTCCACAAAAGTAATCCTCATACAATTCCACAATACAACTCTGACCATAAGAATTCTCTCAGACATTAACTTACAGCATTTTTTTCATATAGTATAATACTCCCTTCGACCGAAAAATGAAAACTTTGACCCACTGTAAAAAAATAATCAGACGTGCTGGACCATAAGTTTGTTCTACAAAAATGATATACTCAACATACCCTTTAAGAATTATAGGGTCGCTATTCTGTTCCAAAAATGCTGTTGGACAGTGTAATTACCATTATCTAATATAAAAACAAAAGTGCATCCTTATTAAAATCACTAATGTATTAAAATATTAAATCTTGTTCGTATTTCAAATATTAACAGGCAGAGTTTCCTTGCGACGATTTTTATATCTTAATGAAACATGCATATGTGATAGCGGTGACAAAAGAGAAGATACATTTTAAAAATATCTTTACTTTGAACACAATTTGTTTGATATCTCATTTTAAAATTCAAAAAGCATAATTGGGTCACTTTTTATCCAACTCTAAACAAAAGATTAAGCTCCATAAACATATATATTTTTTTATAACAGAGATAATTTTTTTTTGGCTAGTTTTATGAAATCAAAAGCAATTTTAAAGTCCCTCAGGTAAAATTTCTATGATACATATCTTGAAAACTTAAAAATCTATACAAAATATGTTTGCACCAGAAGTTAGAAAAAAAAACTTTCCCAAGACTTTAATACCGGTCAAAGTTCTGATTATCGGGAAAACTAATCCTCGTAGAGAAAAAACGAACTTTAAACCTGAGATTGAGTGGTTAAAAAAAAGTTGTGTCCCTTATTTTTTCCTCTCTATCACAAATCCGAATTTCATTAAGATCGAAGTCGACGCATTGGGATATCTTTGTTTTAAATGAGTTAAATAAAAATATAACTAATAAATTGAGTGGACAAATTAATTGATAATTTCATTATCATTGGATTAATATTAACTGTAACGCGATTATTTTTACTACCATAAATTTTTTGCAATTAATAAAAATGAGTTTAAGGGTCTGATTTTTTTTTTACTTTATTGACTATGGATTTGTAATGTAATAAGGCAATTATATAATAAAGTTTCAAATTGACAGATAATCTTTTCCTGTGTTTATGTTCGAATTTCACTCGTTTCCCATTCTCAAATTAGGGAAAAAAGGATAAATCGGAAAAAAAATTAATAAAATCGATAAATAAATATTTAAAATTTCGGAATAAAAAAACCTAGTTTTATTATAATTTGTTTCCTGTGTTTATGTTCCAATTCCTCTCGTTCCCCGTTCCATTTCGTTCCCCATGTTAAATGTTCCATTTCCACTCATTCCCCGTTCCACTTTATTTTGTTCTGCGTTTATAGTGTTTCAATTCCTCTCGTTCCTCGTTCTATTCCAAATCATTCAACAGGGGTTTAAATGATTCCCTGGTAAAATATTTATTATTTATAACTCTTTACGTAATTTTTAATGAAATTGTCAAATAATTTTTCAACTCAATGAATCAATCCCATGTTTGCTATATATGTGTGCACAAAACCATTATAGTCTTATGTTTGCTACATATTTATTTATTCATAAGGACAATAATGGCTGGCTGGATGAATGTTTTATTTGGTTATGATGAATGAAATGTGTTGGTAGATTTTACGCAACAATAAATTTATGTTTTTATTTTAAAAAGATCCTCAGAAAAGGATAAATTTACAAAACAAGAGGGAAATGAATTAAGGAAATTTTACAGAAATTTTTCTTAACTTAACTATATTATAAAAAAAAATCCTTTTTCAATTCACTTTAAGTTATGCTTTAAAATTCTAAAATTTGCAATATTAGTGCCACGAAATATGTATACTAACTGTATATAAAAATCTGTTAAAGGTTTAAACTTTTTAATGCAGTTTTAGTTTAAAATTATTTGTATAACATATTTTAGTGACCTAAAAGTATGCCTTGAAATATTGAAAAACAAACTCAGCTAAAACAGTGCATAATAATTTAAAAATAAAATTATTATTCTGAATTTAAGAAATTCCAGGCGACATTTTTTTTGTCAATAGTTTTAAATTAAGTTATAATTAATCTTAAAGTAAGTCGAAAAAAACGGTTAAGGCAACATTGGCAAGATGGGTAAACTATATGACTGTTAAGTGGCCCTTTTATTTAATTCACACTTATATTTTTCATAATTTAATTGGAGTTTCCAGATCACGTTTTGTTTCAAACGAACAAAAATGGAATACAGTCACTTATTTGTCTCGCAGCGAATGTCTTAGGGAAACTAAATGTTAATATAATCAATTCTAGCTGCATACCTATAGGCTTATATTTATAATAAAAATCAAAGCCTACATTTAGGCATATTTATTATTTTATTAACATAACATTAACCATTGTATTTTTTTTGTCTAATATAAACCAAAAAGTAATAAGATCACGAATTTTTAAAAAGAACCTCCAATTTACATATTCATAGAATAACCTTAAAGCCTTTTAATGAAAAAGAAAAAAAAAAAACGCACATAGAAAATTTCCAATTTATATTTAAATCCACAAAACACATAAAATTTACCAATTGATGACACACATATACGGTCCCTCTTTCAAAAATAAAAGCAGGGAACAAAGAATATTATATAGAAAATGCATTAATTTTAATCATAAGCAACCTCACCCTCAGCAAACAACATAACGAGAATAAAAAAAAAATTGCAAAATATTTATGAATTAAGGTTTAGAGTATAGCAAATAGAATACCAAATATTACAAGACCCCCCAAAATAAAAAATGATACGATTCAAAATGTCTTTTTCAAATGCATTGCAGCAAATACAGTAAAACTCGTTTAAGATGAACTCTGATGTGAAAAACTTTTGGTTAATACGAACTGATTTAAAAGTTATGAAGTTTTGTCATATTTGATATAAAAATCATCTGTTAATATGAACTCATTTAACCCTTTGAACCCAGGCACTAAAAAAATTCATAATTTCTTTAATTTACACTCAAATAGCTTGAAAACTAATTATTAAGTCTCGGAAAAAGTAATTTATAGCTGTGGAAGATAATTTTGTTAAGCATCTAACAAAAAAAAAAAAATGTATGCATTTTGTAGTTTTGAAAATATTTGAATTTTTCTGAGGAAACATCAAAGCTCACATTTGTGAGTCTGGGTTAAGTGAGTCTGGCTTAAGACAAATTCTCGGTAAAAACGAACTGTTTCTGAAAGTCCTAGAAACAAAAGTTCATATTGGGGCCTTGAATTAATAATAAGCCTCTTTTTTCGAAATTTACGTATTTATTGAGCAAAAATGGTTGCAAATATATTATTTAGAGTATTGTTTATAACAGGACACAACTTTTTCCCATCTTTCTGAAACCAGCTCGGAAGAACCAGTCGTCTTTTGAGGCAATCCAATCATAGACCTATTTTTTGCAGTGTTCTTATAAGTGAATTTTTGCTGGGACAGTATATGTGCCATCGAGCAAAAGGTCATATGTCTGGAGAATACGATGAATGGGTAGGACCTCTCTTTTCAGCGTTTCCAAGTAAGTCTTGACCGGTTTTGCAACATGTGGCCGAGCCTTGTCATACTGGAAAATCACTTTGTCGTGCCTTTCTTCGTTTTTGCGCGGCTCAAACTCATAAGTTTAGTCCGGTAGCGTTCCTCTGTGATCGTTTCATTCGGTTTGAGCAGCGTTGGTCTTGACCGATCTTGCACCATGTGGCCGAGGGTAGTCATGTGCAAATTCACTTTGTCGTGCCCTTCTTTATATTCCGTCCATTTTTGCTTCAGTACGCGGCTTAAACGTATGAGTAAAGTCCGATAGCGATCACCCGTGATCCTTTTCATTCAGTTTGAGAATCTTGTAATAGATCAGACTACGCTGGTCCCACCAAACATAGATCATAAACTTCATGCCATGAATATTCGGTTTTGCGAAGGATGCTGATGGCTGTCCGGGCAAAACCCATGACTCTTCCGATGCAAAAACTTTTTCTTTTTCGTGTTCAAATAGCTGTTCGTATGGCACCAAGTTTCCTTGATTTTCAATTAATTCCATGGCTTTTAGGCGTTTTCTGACTCCCAATGATTCTGTCCTTTCCTAAAGCGTTTGGCATTCGTCCACATAGAGCAATGATTCCAATTCTTCGCCTTTAAAATGTTTGGATTGACCCAGGTTGCTTAAACCGGTTACTTCGAACTTTACTTATAACAAAGTAATTTTTCTGGTTCCTTGGAGTTTATTTTAAACGGGTTTTACTTTATACAATATTAACGCAGCCACCATCATCACCATCTTTCTATTAATACTTGAGAAAATTTGACATTCTTTTGTCTTTTTTTTTTTCATTGGCGAAATTTTTGATTGTGTTATTTTTTTTGCAGAACATGTTTTACGAATTTTTGCAAATGTTCATCATAAAAATATATGATTACATATTAATGCATACATATTTAATGTATGACACACTTTATGACATTATGATTTGAGATTATGTATTTTCTTATGATATTGAATTGAAAATCAAATAAAATTACATAATTTGTAATAAAATATTGGCTAAACAAAGATGTGACAAGAATTTCAAAATATATATTGCATACTATTGGGAGATTATATCACAAGTGGTTTTATAAAATATGTACTTTGTTAAAATAAAAAAAAAAAATCTTTAAAATTTAAAGCTTTAACAGCTAACGTTAAAAAATTTTTGAAGCATGATCCATTGACAGAAATTCACCAATAAAGCTTAGCATACTTTTAGGTAATTTATATTGTCTTCTTTTTAAAGCATACTTTAGGAGTTGTAAAATAAAATATCATATAAAAGAAATGCGTTAAAAATCTTTAAAATATTAAAAATAATTAAAAAAAAAAAATAATATTTAGAATTTTTTTATGCCTTTTTATGCCATTTATTAAGTAGAAAACTATAACCAATAAAGTACCAGTAAAAGTAAGAAAAATTGTGTTTTATCAACACTTTAAAATTTACAATAATTTAATTTTAATTACTTTTAATTACATGAAGGCATTATCAATAATTTTAAATAATGTATAAATATAGAATGAAGTATTATGTATTTTATATAATAGTTTACTACACATTTAAACAGTTTTATTTTTCATTACATTTACTCTATTTTTAACACAATTATATCATTTTAATTTTCATCATCTACATATATAAATATGTATGACTGGCATTATTGTTTTTCATAATATAATACTGAATATTGTATGATAAAGTTTTTCTGTTAATGAAATCATCAATAGTCATACACTTAATTAAATATCGATCTGTAAATCCTTATTGTAATTATAAAATACAATTAAATAAAAAATATCAGCAAAAAAAAAAAAAATATATAGCAAAAACTATTTATATATTACAACATATAAATATATATAAAAAGGTACTGAATGACTGAATGACTCATCTGACTGAAATTTGGTATGTATGTTCTCCCTCCGGCAAAAAAATTTGCTAAGACGGGGAGGACAAGAAGAGAAAAAGTTTACCCCCTTAACGGCCTGCCAAACAGTTTTGTCTAAAAACCTGAAATTATCGGCGAGAATTTGGTAAAATATGGGTTCAAAATTACTCCCTTAACAGCCTAACCAACTGCTTTGGTTAAAAAATTGATATTTAAAATATTTGTTTAGATTTTAGGAATTTTCCTCAGAAGCGTGGTAAAAAAGGGTTTTAAAAGTAGAAAAGTGCCGCCCTTAACGGTCTTTTAGAAACCTGCACTTTGAAGGCCGGGTGAAATTCTAACACTAGGATTGGGCTACGAAATTGAACAGAGAGCCTGTGAAATTGAAACATTAGATAAGAGAGCCAAAATAGAATGTGCTGGCTAACGACTGCAATTAATATATTATACAAGAGCAACGAAATATAATGGAATGCGAGCGAGTGGAATTGAAACATTAGAAAAGGGAAACAAAATGCAGAAGATCACGGAGCGAGTCCAATTTAAACACTACACAAGGGAAACGAAAGAGAATAGAAGGGGGAATGAGTGAAATTAAAATACCTGGAAAAAGGAAGGAGGAACGAATGGGATGAAACATTAAACAAGTGAACTGAAATGTAAAGGAACCAATGGAATTGAAACACTAAACACAGGAAACGAAATGGAATAGAGCAAGGCTGGATTTTATTGTTATTTTTCGACTTTTATTTTTTTTTATATTATAGCAATTTTTTCAATTTTAACATTTTCCGAAAATTTATCTGTGAATGGTAATTATTTTTTTTTAATTTTTTTTAATATTTTAATTTTTAAAAAGATTGTCATTAATCAATGAGATGAAATATTACCATAAATTTAAAAAATGTTAATGAAAATAATTTCATAATAATTATTTAGTCCTCTCAATTATTTCTTACGGCTTGGGTAATAAGGAAAACCTCCCTGCTATTTAAACCACTAAAATAAATAAAAATAAGAAATTTAAAATATACATATGTTCTATAGAGCATTGACTAATTGACTTATAATTCCTGGAATTTTCGCCAGGATCTATTAAATTGGAAAAAATACATCTATTAAGGGCCTGCTCAAATTAGTTTGGTTGGAAATCTGATATTTAAATTATGCATGAAAAAAACAGATTCATTGTGACAACCGAATTTCTTGGCAACCGAATGATTTGGTTGGAACCACCGATATATTTGTTTGTGCTACCGAAATTCGATTAATGCAACAGAATTTTGGTTAAAACGAAGTATTTATATCAATCGTATTAGGAATACATTTAGTTGGACCAACTAAATAATTTTGTTGCTGCAAATAAAATATTCAGTTGGCAATAAACTCGGTTCTCACGAAGAATCTGTTTTATCTATGTGCATTATTTAGAGTATGAGCTCATTCACTTATATGGTTTTTTTTGGAATTTTAGTCAGCAACGTGGTAAAAATGGAAGAAAAATTCTTCCCTGTAACGACCTGCATAAACTGCTTTGGTTAGAATTTGGTAATTTTTCTGGATCTGCCAATTTACGTGCTTAAAATGGTGTCAAAAATGAGATTGAGCTTTTTGTCATTAAAGTTCATGCTCTGGCGTAAGCTTCCACCAAGGTGCGTTTCAAAAAAATATGAAGAGTCGCAAAACAGAAAGAAAAAGCTCCTTCTGTAAGAAATTTTAAGTCTGGAGTATCGGCCAAGTCGCTAGGGAGATAGTTTGTGAAATCTCCAATAAAAACGCGGAAAAATTAGTTTAACAGGGAAAAAAGAGCTATTTTTTGAAATATCCAAATAAAGCGTGTTAAAAATGGAGTAAAAAGGAGAAAAAAGTGTACTTTAATGGCATGTACAAACCCTTTAAGTGGGAAAAGTGACACTTGAAATTCAAACATCCACTACAAAAAGGTTAAAAACAATTTTTTTTTTCAAAGGAAAATTCCTAGAAAAAATAATTACATTTTTTTCTTAATATATTCCGATGCTTAAAACAAACCGTAATGAAGTATCGGGCTTTTAATAATATATAACGATGGTCATAAATAGACTCGTTGTAATAACTAACATTTTTCGATGTTTTAATTTAATATGAATGTAAATTGCAGTAAATTTTGGATGTTCGACATCAGCCTTTAATGGTTTCAATCCGAAAAATTATCAACCCAACTTGCGTCATCGCGTCGTATTTGCCGTTAAAGCAGATATACATACACTCACAATATATTTTCCGGTACCGACTGTAGTTTATTTAAAAAGTAATACGTTAAGTTTGTTTTTAAATGAAGAATCAATTGAAATTCATAGAAATATATTTTTTAACTATTTGAATTAGTCATTTAAAAAATAAACTATAAAAATTTACAGACATTTAGTAGAAGTTCATATTTTTTGATACATGTAAAATTTTATGTTTTTTGTTTATAAAAATATAAATTCATATAATTCCTTTTTGTTTTTTTTTTACCAAAATTATTTCAATAAAGATTACAAGAAATTATTCAAATGTGCATACACACAAAGTCAATAAAAATACATACAACTGTGTGTGTTGTGTTATGTAATTGCATACAAATAAAAAAACTTTCAATTTGAAAAACAATCCACAAAAGAAGTTTTTTTTTAACTTTTGTCAGTTAAAAATGTATGGTTATTTTAAAAGACTTTTACTACTTTTGTCGATTATTAAACAATGATTGAAAATAAACAACAAAATGGGCTGAATATAATGAAAAATCAGTAGTCCTCTTTTTGATTGTATTTTCGATTAATTTAATATGTATTTTAAGTTGTTTTTAACGAAATAATATTGTGAGTGTACACTTCAAGAAGCGTATACTTTTCAGATTACTATTATTTAAAAACAAAATTTTTAGTTACGAGTTATCAACTTATAGTCCTCAATAGTTTATACTATTGTTAATTGTATTTTAATACAAAAATAAATATATACAATTATATAAAAATAAAATTATTATGAATATAATTCACAGCAGATAATGCAAAAAGTATTTGTATTAAATACTATTACATGTTAGTGGTTAAAATATATTGGCCGTATTTTATGACATATGGATTGACAGGAAAGAGCAAGTCTTTGTATTTAATTTATATGTAGTTTTTTTTTCAGATCTATTTTTTAATTATTAAGCTTATTTAAAGTAGAAGTGATCAATGATTAATAGCTGGATTGAAGAACTGCACTCTGAAAAGTGGATTTTGTTACTCTTTGCACTTACAATTTTTTTGTAATATTCTGTAACTATTTTTCTATAATCTTTTAGTAAAAATTTTAAAATGTTGCGTTTTTTTAAATTTTTTTAACAAATTCCACTTACATATATTCGCATTTGAGTACCATATCCTTAATAGCAAAGAGTATGTATTTTAGAGACATGTTTTACTTCTCACGGTTCTCTCAATATATTTGCAAACTATCACCGAAGAGAAAACCCTTTAAGAATAAAAAACGTGACCAAATTAAGGGTAAAGAGATTGAGTACTAAAGACAGCATAAAATGAGTGAAAATATTGATCTCAAATCGAATTAAAAAAAGAAAATAATTTTAAAAATTTTCTTTTTGGCTAAAATTTATAATTTTTTAAACAGATTAATTTAAAAATAAAGATCCCACAAAAAAAAAAAAAACTTGTTATAATTTGCTAACATAATTCAAATTAACAAAAGTAGTAAACAAATATTAACACTTCAATTAAAAGCAATTGCCAGTCATTGGTATGTGTTAATACCAATTGACTGGCAATTGATATGAAATTGATATGTATGTGTGTGTGTGTCAATATATATGACAGTACACACACACATGTAAACATATCCAAGCATATAAAATTCGAATATTCTATAATTTCTATATTTGAACAATATTTTTAACGCCTTGTCAGCTATTTGGATTTTTAAATTGATTGGTTAGCTTATTTATACATAAGTATACAGTGGTCTGAACAAAACTAAGGACACATAATTTTTTTTTTACATTTTACTAATTTATATTTGTTTGATCAAAAATTTAAAGACAAATTTAATATTATATTATTTTTTTAAATTGAGCTTGAAATATAGTTTTTTTATAAAAATAACAATGATTCTTTATTTTCCAATATTTCGTCTCCACATTGAGTGACTTCTTCAGGGAATTAATTTAATTTATATAAGTTTTAATTGTTAAAAAATTAAATTATTTCCCTGGAGAAAAATAAATAATCATTATTATTATTATACAAACAAGATCTTAAGCCCAATTTAAAAAAATAATATAATATTCAAGATCAAGTAAAAGAAAATAAATTTAGACAAATCCAATATTTATTTTTAATATAAAAACATTATGAACTTTTATATAAATTCCTAAAAGAAAATATTAGGAGCATTCATATTACCTCATAATAAGGCAACGCAAAACTAAGGACACACTTATTGTTTATATGGAATAACAGGGCATCAGAAATCACAGAAAAGCAAAAGCCAGTTGTATTGTGTAAGCAGCATCATAATTAAACCGAAAAACATAAATCAATTAAATTCCTTAAGTTTTTACTTTAATATGTCTATAAAAAAAAGCAAAATAATGCAAGTTATAATATTTTTGTATGAGAATTAACAGCAATTTTATGGAAAAATTAGTAAAATGCTGCCTCGTAAAATAAACGAGAACCGAGAAAAAAAGTAAATTATTTTTACTGGTTTTTACTTAAAAAAAAGACATGAACTAAAATGTAATCAAAAATTTCCTTCAAAATAGTTTATAAATTGTTCTTAATTTAAGTAAAATTTTATTAAAACTTAGATACATTTTCTTAAAAAGAATAAAAATTCCTGAGTATGAGGAAAAACGAAATAGTTTACATACTCATAAATTCATATTTTTCCTAAGTAATATTTCTTAATTTTGAGAAAAAACAAGTCAATTAAATAATAATTTATTAATTTGAAGAAAAAACATCTTAGTTTTAAGAAAATTGTAAACTCAAATGTAATAAAATTAAGTTTAGTTCAAAAAAAAAAAAAAAAAATTAGGACATAATTTACTTCCATTTAGTTCAAAAAATGTGTCTAAAAAATGTGAGAAGTTAATGTGTGTTGAACTTAATGTGTGTTCATTTTTTGTTCGCGAGTAGTAAAATTAACTAAATTTTAGAAAGCCATTTCTAAATTCAGTTTTTAAGTATACCACTTTCTAATGTTGAAGAATTGTTTTCTAAAAATTAGTTCAGACAATTAAAACAAAAAGTAATAAATTTGTTCCTATGTAATAATAAAAATTTACTTGATTTTAGAAATTGATGAACTCTTTCTAAGGAAAATTTTCATGCAACTTAGTTCAGATAAATTTTAAAAACATATTCTTTTTTTCAAGTAAAAGTTTTCTAATTTTTAAAAAATAATAAAATTTGGTTTCGGATTTTTTTTTCATTGGAAAACGTTTAAATTATTTTTAATATTCTACTCCAAAAAACAATCAATTAAAAACAAACCAGTTAGGATTCCTAATTTTCAAGAAAAAATATTATTAAATAAAATAAATTAAAGTAACCATTTAAAAAACTATCGTGCATTATTGTAATTTTTGCTTCGTGATCGTGCGTGAGTCAAAAATCTCTCACTTGTCCATCTCTAATCTTAAAAGTCTTAAATATTGAACTTAAAGTAGCTTAAAATATATTTTAAAATTTTGTTAGCAAAGGGTAAAAAATTTCGAATTTGCGCTTTTATGTAATAAATTTGTTTGTTGACTACAATACAAAATATCGCAGGAACATTTTCATTACGTCATAATGGCTTTCCTAAAATTGACATAGCGCTTATTAAGCTTTATATTTATCGAACTTAATAATAAAAAGGATAAGATTTGTATATGTCAATTAAAGTTTAAGCTAAAAATGTCATAAAATTAACTTATGACATTTTTCCATATTCCAATAATAACAAGAAATATAACTCTGATATTTTGTATTTTTGCAACAATTTCCTTAAATTAGTTAATTTAAGAAGACAAAGGACCCTCAGTGCTCCTTAGCCATAGATGCCTTGTCACAATTTATTACGTTTCAGAATATCCTGCAGAACATTTTTTTTAATTTGCTTACCTTTTTGCTAATGAAATTTAATTTATATTTTAAATACATGAATTTAGTATAATTCAATTTAGTTTTAAGACAAAAGAGCAGTGTCCTCACAAAGCGGAAATCCTCTGAAAGTGGGAAAATACTTACTCAATGAGTGTAAAGTACTTTAAAATATATCGTAAAATATAGAAGTAGGATAAAGATAATTTAAACTTAAACAAGTAAGAGCGGCTAAATTCGGCTATACCGAATCTTATATACCCTTCACCATGGTTGGGAAAAAGCTGAAGTTTATATATGGAATGGACAGATTTATATACGGACGCCTTTAAGAGGAAATTAACCATTTAGTTTGGTGATAAAACTTGTACTCGGGAAGATTTATGGTTCCAGAAAATAAGTATTTAAAAAAAATTTATGTTTTGGGCATAACTTTTTTGTATCTGAACCGATATTTCCGAGTTTTTCAGCAAATATGTTATACTAAAGATTTTCGATCTTTTGCTATATAAGACGTATCCATATTACAGCTCTAAACACTATGTTTGTTGTTTGCGTATAAAAGGTGAAGAGGTGAAAGAAAAGAATTTCAACAAATCGTTAAAGGAAATCACTAGAACTGCATGTGTTTTATTTCTACAAAAACGTTTGATTTAGCTGGCAAATTTGGGGTTTTATTTCGCCTTTTTATTTAAAATATTTTTAATTTCTTTAGCTTAATTTTAAAAATTTAAAGGAAAATAGTTTATAATTTCTTTTTTTATAAATTATTATAAGTTATGACCTAAAATAGTTGCACTCAAAGGGAAATTATGTATAAAATGTTCTTAATATATGAGAAATAAAATGGTTTAAAAATCTTTTTATAAATTCTTTTAAATCGGAGCAAAAAATAGAAATAAAACCGTTCGTATTTTGTTTGTATCAGAGGGTTTTATAAAAATTTTGATGTTTTTAGCCTATTTATGGAATATTTAATTATTAATATAAGATTTTATTTAAATTAATTATTAAATGTTAAAAAAAAAATGAACAAAAAAAAAAAAATCTTAAGAAAATAAAAAAAAATGTACAAACAAAAGTGAATTGACCGGGATTCGAACCCGCGACCCTTCCACCTGTGGTGAAGGGTGTAAAAACGTTTGTATCAGAGGGTTTTTATAAAAATGTTGATGTTTTTAGCGTATTTATGGATTATTTAATTATTAATATAAAATTTTATATAAATTAATTATAAAATGTTAAAAAAAAACCAAAAATAAACAAAAAAATAAGTCTTAAGAAAATAATAAAAAAAAAATGTACAAAAAAAAGTGAATTGACCGGGATTCGAACCCGCGGCCTTAGAGAAAAAAGTATTTGTGACATAGCGTCTAGACAACTGAGATGAAAGAAAAGAATTTTAACACATGGATGTGTTTGTTATGCGTAAAATTCTACATACATATTAAACAAAGTGATTTTACCGGAAAAATTAGAAGTAGTCCTGGTTTTTTGCTAATATCTCAGCCATTTATTAACCGATCTGTCTGATTTTTAATAGCAAATAGAAATGGATCACATGTAACAGAAATAAAAAACAATCAAGTCCTCATCATGTCTGGGTTCTTCGGAAAACCCATTTCAACACACAGACGGACAGACGGACATCGTTAAATCAACTTCGCTCTTCACAAGGACCCAGAATATATATACTTTATAGGGTCTTAGATCAATATTGTAGAAATTACAAACGAAATGACAAACTTATATATAAAAAGTGCTATTTAACTTGTTGTTAGAAAATATTTTCTTATTTTTAGCGAGTTAAGTCCTAGTTTTTAGCAAAAAAAATTATCTAATGAACTTAAATAAAATTAAATTTTTCTTAAAACCAAGGAAACATTTCCTAACTAACAGTACAATTTTAGATGATGTAGGAACTAATTAGGAGGGAATTTTACTGTTTTCTAATAAAAATTTACTTCTCAGTAGTAACATTTTTCTATAACTTAGAAATTTTGACCATATTTTAAGTAAAATTTGTTTCTTAATTTGAAGGATAATTTTATTAAATATCGGTAAAAAGTGTCTTTGGCTAATTTTGGTTAATTTTTCTAAATTCTAGTTCATTTTTAATTTGAGTGTAAGAAGAGGGTGTACTTAAATTAGACTGAATTAAAATATTTTATTTTGAATTCACTGCGAAAAATATTCAACAAACATTAAATAATTTAACTAAACTTTAAGAAATTTAGAAATAATTTGGCTCCAAAGAAATTTAGGCCTAAATCAAGTATTAACTTTTCTTAAAAACAAGTTCAAATAATTTATTTAAATTAAATAAAATTTTTTTCTTAAAATAAATAAATTTTGTCTTAAATATATTGGAATTTTACTAAAATTAAGTACATTTTTTAAATTAAATTTACTATAAATAAATTTGGCTTGAACTTGTGCTATTGCATGGTACAAATTTCAGATGTTACACTAATATTTTTTGTAATTTTCTGCGCTAATGAAATTAAGTTTTTAATACTAAATTTTATTTCTGCATTATTTAGTATTTTTTTTTGTGGTAAATAAAACAAAAATTTAAAGAAAGCCCAAAAATATGTAGAAGTGTCCTTAGTTTTTCGGGCCACTGTATATATATATATATATATATATATATATATATATATATATATATATATATATATATATATATATATTTTCTGTTTATATTTTAATACAACTGAGAACTGTGCCAATTTCGCCTTATTTGGCATAAATTATTGTTTATCAATGATGTGTTTTTGCTGATTTGAAAAAAAAGGAACAAAATTCTATATAATTTAAAATGATTTTATTGTCATCATTATCAACATTTTTATTTTAAACAACATTGTTGTCACTGTTGTAGTCATTTTGCTATCATTGTAAAGTTATAATTTGAAAACAACTTTTTGACAGTTTTATTTGTTGATTTTTTTGCTCTACAACAAAAATATTCAAAAAAAAAAAACTCCTTAAATTTTTTTTATATAAAATAAAAAGAGAAAAAATCTTTAATAAAGCACTCGTGTCATATATGACAAGTTGCTAGTACACGAAATTGACAAGCAATCACCAACATGTCAATCATCACAAAAAAAAACATACACAATTTTCAACATATAAACTTCAAGTGAACAAAATTGAATGAATAAATAAATCAAACACATACTATCTTATAATAAACTATAATAAAAAATATTTTCATCTTTTGCTGGAAAATTCGAAGAAAAGATATTAAAGAGTGTACTTTAAAAAACAATCTTTAACAATATTGGAAAATGTGTACTATATATGGCAAATAATGCATATTCACATGTTTGGCAGGATCAATTTTCTAAATTGACATGAGACGATGAAATGACTTTTTATTGTGTCTGATGTTATTCTGTTTTATTCTTCTTATTCTTCTCCATCTTCTGCCAACAAGGAAAAGATAATCATCACTGTTGGTTTGTTGACAACAAAAAAAAAAAAAACAGCCCAAAAAGCAATTTTCTAAGACTGGTCATTTCAAGAAAACATATAAAGATATTTTACACACACACACACTCTCACTCACAAGGAATCCCACAAACTATTTTGTGGCTGTGTGTTTTTGTCTTCCGCCGGAAGTGGTAGTGTTGCATATAGTAATGTGTTTAAACGGAAGTAATAGCATTGCTTCCTAATATTATAAACAACAACATTTAACATCTTTTGCTTTTGTTACAATATATCAAATTGTACATGTTGGCGATACGACTGCATTATTATATTATACAAAGTTGTGCGCATTCATGTTTATTTTAAAAAGGGGATATTTATTATTTCTTTATCTCCTTGAGTCTAATTGTAAACAGCCTATAACAGAGGTGAGCAATAGTAAATATTGTGCACCTATCATTTAGAATAAACAAGAAAATCTTTTTTTTGTTAAAAGATGTCGATTAAATATTTGAAATTTAACTTTTAGAATTTTTTATAGTTGTAGGGCTAAGTACGATTTTGTATAATTTTTTTTAGTCAAATTTAAACCATATGTTTCTAAATTAAGAAATCGTACGAAATTTTAAACAAAAATTTGTATGTCCAAAGACTTGAGACCAAATAAGATTTTTCTGTAATTTTTATTATCTTACTGCGCTCTCCAGCGGAGATATTTGCAACCAAAGTTGAATGGATCCAGATCTTTTTAAAATAAAATTTTTAATTTATTCTCTTAATTGGAACCCCATAAATAATTTTTTTTTTAGAAAATTCTAAAATTCTATTTCATAGAATTTTTTTAATTTTTTTTATATTTTCCAATATCAAAACTTCTAAATCAATAAGTGGTTACCCTGGAATTAGAAATTAAAATTTTTTTGAAAACGTTGTTTTACAATACCCAGAAAAAGCATGGTATCAACTATTTACAAGGCTATTTACTCGCTTAATTACTTTTGTTCGCGATGTCCAAAACGTAATGGGTACTCATTTTTTTTTGGCTATTCCTAAGCGAGAAGGTGATGGCCACCCATTACTTTATGTGTTTTGTAAGTGAGAAGATAATGACCAGTCATTACTTTTGGGACATCACGAACAAAAGTAATTAAGCGAGTACATAGCCAGGTAAGTAGTTGATACCATGTTTTTGCTGGGTAAAACTTATTTCTTCCATTAATAAGGACACTCTAATCACCTAGAGGTGAGGGTCGAAGTATGAAAATTTAGGGTTATAGGTATTTTTTGATGCCAAATAAAAAAATTATGCAAAAAAAAAAAAAAAATTGTCAAGAAATAGATTTAAAAAAATTCGGTATAAGGACACCCTAATCACCTTGTGGTGAGGGTAGGAGGGTAAAAATTTACGGTTATATGTATTTATTGATGCAAAATAAAAAAAAAATAGGCAAACAATTTTTTCAAAAAAATAGATTAAAAAAATCTGGATAGGGACACCCTAATCACCCAGAGGTGGGGGTAGAAGGGTGAAAACTTTTGGTTATAGGTATTTTGAGATGCCAAATAAAAAAGTACGAAAAAAATAGATAAAAAATTCTTGATAGGGACACCCTAATCACCTAGTGGTAAGGGTAGAAAGGTGAAAATTTAGGGTTATATATGTATTTTTTGACGTGAAATAAAAAAAAATACGAACAAAATTTTTGTCAAAAAAATTCTGTGTAGGGACACCCTAATCACGTAGAGGTGAGAGTAGGAGAGTAAAATTTTGGATTATGGATATTTTTTGATGTCAAATAAAAAAAAAAAATTACGAAAAAACATTTTGTCAAAAAAAAATATATAAAAAATTCTGGATAGGGCCACCCTAATCACCTAGAGGTGAGGGTGGGAGGCTGAAAATTTACGGTTAAAGGTGTTTTTTGATGCCTAATAGAAAAAATTACGAAAAAAATATCAAAAAATAAAAAAACTGGATTGGGACACCCTAAACACGCAGGGTAGGAAGGTGATAACTTATGTTTATAGGCATTTTTTGATACCAAAAAAAAATACAAAAAAAATGTTTGTCAAAAAAATGTATAAAAAAATTCTGAATAAGGACACCCTAATCACCTAGAGGTGCGTGTAGGATGGTAAAAATTTAGGGTTATAGCTATTTTTTGATGTTAAATAAAAAAAAATTCATAAAATAAATAAAAAAAATTCTGGATAGACACCCTAACCACCTAGCGGTATGAAATATACTTTATGACCTATTCTCATAGTTACCAAATACACATACAAAATTTCATAAAAATCGGTCAAGCCGTTTCGGCGGAGTATGAATACAAAACAGCGTGACACGAGAATTAAAAAAAAAAACTGTAACACTTTATATTTTATATTGAACCAATAAATATCTGGCAAATTTAAAAATCTCTATTTTCGACATGGCCCCCTTTATAATGCCATAGTGGTTATCACTGTTTTATACCATGAAATAGTCAAAAAGATGAAAAGAATGAAACGTATAAAAACTAATCTTCTTTTTTGTCAAAAGATTTAATTTAGATATCAAAATCCAATTCATTATACACACTAGTAGTTATAAGCCCCCCAAGACTTTAAGAAAATATTAACAAAATAAAAGCTAAAATAAAAGCCAAGGCCAAAAGCATTAGAAAAATATACAAAAGTCTGGTATTTGTTCCATGCAATCCACCCTTATTGCAGCAAACCCCCCTTTTAAAGAAAACCTAAAAAAAATGTTACCAAAAACTAACAGCTTAAAATTTTGGTCATGCCACCCTTAAATATTATACGGTAACTTATTTGTAGCATAAGCCGCAAAAAATCTTCAAAAATATGTCAATATAATGCGTATCAAATAAAGAACATCATGCATTTCCTTTTAAAACCCCCCTACCCTGCAAAAAAAAATACCAATTCCTTCTTCTTTCCCCAAAAAAAAAATCAGCTCGTCAGTAAGTAGAAGTGATAATCAACAGTAAGTAATACTTATCAATATCATATTGCTATCGATGATATATAATTTTTGCTATTTATTTATAAAGATGTTCTACTGGGGAGGTTTTCTTTTGGAAAGGGGCCAATATTGGGGATACAGTGTCTTATATTAAATGAAACAAGTGTATTTTTTTAAGTAGTTTTAAGTTTTGTAGGAATAAAATGTAAAATTTAAAATAAATATTCCATCTACAAAATGATTCATATGTGAAAGAATTTATGTTAAGTATTAAGTTAAGTACTTCTAGGGTGGTTTCAAAGAGGTTATGGGGAAATGTTTTGATTTTTTGCAAATAGAAATGGCAATCAATAAAAATTCTTTAAGAGCACTTAATGGTCAAAGTTTAGAGATATTTTATAAGAAAGCAGTGAAATGATGTCAGACAAAATAACCCTTAAGTATGTTAGACAGATTTTTTAAATAGAGTTAAATTTTAATCAAAATATATGAATTTTACAAAAAAAAAAAAAAAAAAACATACAAAATCTTTTACATTTCAAAGCTATAAAAATATAAGCTTTGCCAGAGAATGCTGGAGCATAATTGTTAAGAAGGATCATATCTGTAAAACAAAAAGTTTTTTGTATTTACAAATTCCATTGTTGGTGTCTTTTTAAAAAACATTTTTTTTTTTGTATTTTCAAAAATGTTCTACAGAAGATGTTTAAAATTACAAACAGAATTTTGTAATTTTATTCTGTGTACACTCTAAAAAATGATTGTTAAATTACTACTATAAAATGGGCAAAGTTTTATGTAATATTACGAAAATTCGGTAAAAATAAACACCAAAAGCGTAAAACTTTTTTGTGCACACTTTCATATACAATAATACACACACGCAGTATTTTTAGACACTATTTGTTTACAATTAAACACATTATGCCTAAAATTAGTATTGTTTTGTTAAATAAAAATTTTACGTACAAAGATTGTAAATATACTAACTTATAATAGTAAAAAAAATATGACATTTTGAAATTGAAAAAAAAAAATCGATAAAATTTTCAAACCTAAAAAATAGATTCATTAGTTTTTTAAATTTATCAATTATTTGCAATTTCTAAACAATAAATTTGTTGTTCTTATTCTTGCTGTGAGTTAACAAACAATAAAATTATGGGTTTTATTGTGAATTACTAAATAATAAAGTTATTGTTTTTTTATTGTTTACAAAAATTTTTGTAGGATTTTTCCGCATTTTATGTGTACATTTACAGGAAAATCGTGTTTCTTTACGCACAAATTTGGTGAAATTACTCTTTAATTTTAAAATTTCATCGAAATTTTACGCACTTTTAATGTAATTTTACCTATTTTGTGTTTATCAAGTTACGCATAATGTGTGTATTTTTTTCATTTACGCACAGAGAGTAAATTTACCCAACTTATAGTAGTATACAGTTTCCTACTATAAGTTGGGTAAATTTCAACAAAAATTAATTACAAAAAAAAAAGGAAAAAAATAAATAAAACAAATTGAAACGGTAACTTTAAAATAAGGTTATTTTGAATTTAAAATAAAACTAAAGATTAATTCATCAAATAGTTTACGATCCCATTTAACGAGAAGTTTCAATTTCGAGCGCTGGCAATTTAAATTATTTGTTAATAAGCTGACACACAGAAAAATTTTTACAAAGTATTAAGTAATTAAAAAATAATTTGTTAAAATTCAAATTCGATTTCTAACAATTTTTGGTTTGAAATGAATTAATGAGTGAATAGTTATTTTTCATTAAAAAATTTTTCGAACACAGAATAAAATTACAAAATTATATTGGTTACATTGAACATCTTTCATAGAATATTTTTGTAAATACAAAAAAAAAAATATTTTTTAAAAAGCCATCAACAATGTTAGAAATCGAATTTAAGTTTTAAAAAATATTTTTTAACCAGAATTTTTAATTTTGAGCGCTGGCATAATAAAACTGAGTCTCGGTTCTATATAATTTTTTCGCATTATAAATATCTGTTAAACACTAAAATTTAATTGAATTTTGAGGAGAACCAACACAGGAAAAAGTATCACAAAATTAAATGGTAAATAATTAAATATAATGGCCCGTAATCATAGTCCCGCACTAAAGTCGGCTTTTTTTTTTAAAACAACTTTAAATTAAAAACTTGTTATTATCTATTTTGCTATTATAGTCAGAATAAAAGCCAGTTTTAAGTTGAACCGGCTTTAAATGGGTATCACATCAAATGTACCAAATGCCCGCATACATTTTGTACTAAAAAAGAAGCAGGTGGCAACATTGATCAGCTGATTTTATATTTGCCGAAAAAAATGAAAAGTGTGTAAATAAAAGATTTGCAATAGCAAAATGTAAAAAGAAAAAAAACTTTATAAAAAAGGATTGAAAAGTGTATTTTTATTAATAAAAATTTATTAACTTAATAAATGTTATGCAAAATATCGTATTTATTGATACAATTTTCCTTTTAATAATTTGCAATTCAAAAAAATTTAATTTTTTCCAAAAATTTTCTTGGGGGAAAACAGCTGTTGTGTGTTGTTAAATTGGATAGAGTCAACTTCAGCTAGTTTTAACTTTAAAGCAGACTTTAGCGATTAAAGTATACTTTTACTTGTCTATAGTATGCTTAAAGTATACTTTTAAGAAAAGTCGACTTTAGAACTCTTAAAGTATACTTTATTTTAACTATGATTATGCGCCAATTTGTTTAAATTCAAATTCGATATCTAACAATTTTTGTTTGGATATTGTTATTTTTCACATAAAAATTTTTCGAAACTAAAAAGGGAGTTACAAATTTCATTGTTGGTGCCTTTTTAAATTTTTTTATTTAAAATTATAAAAATAATCTGTCAGAGATGTTCATATTATAAACAGAATTTTGTAATTTTGAATTCTTCTTTGTTTTAAACGATTTAAAAAAAAATCGTCATTATGAAAGCAAAAAATCGTCATTGTGAAAGTAAAAATTATAAAAAATAACGATAAATCGTTAAACCTGGCACTCCAATAATGAGTTATGTTCCAAATTTGTTTCTCTATTTATCTTAAATAACTCTTAAACACTCACCTTATTGCTTTTTAAGGTTTTTCACTCTCTATCCTAATGAGCTTTTGCTTTTAATTGTTGTGGTTGTTGTTTTACTTGTCTGCCAATAACATGTTCGCATTTGCGTAAGAAAAAATGTATAAAAGCAACAGCGCTGTCGCCACACAATTTTTTTTTTGCACATACATACATTTTCTTTAAATATCTATTACATTTTAAGATTTAGAAAAAAATCACTTTCTTAGACTTTTTAATAATTGAATATTAACATACGATTTTTTTTGAGCAAAATTTGTTTAAAAACTTTTTTTTTTAAATTAACATTTATACTGCACTTTATTAACAAACACTTTTTCTAATTACCCGACAACAACAATCCGACAACCTCAGCAGGGAGTTGATTATAAACCACTAACCTATTGCTTTTTAATATTTCACCAATAATACACTCTTTATCCAAATGAGCTTTTGCTTTTAATAGTTGTTGTATTTTTTGTCTGCCAATGACATGTTCGCATTTGCGTATGCAACAAAAATAAAGGCAAAATGAATCAAAGCAAACAGCGCTGTCGCTACTTCTTTAAGGAGATAAGTTTTTTTTTGCATATATGTATAGACATTTTCTTTAAACATTTTAGCAACATAAACCTTGGAAAAAGTCACTTTCTTTAGATTTTTTTTTGCAAAATGTCTTTAAAAGCATCTTTATTGTTAATAATATTAACATATTTGTATTGCACTTTATTAATAAACACTTTTTTGTTATAAAATCTTCAGCCGACAACAATTTTGGCAACCTCACACTTTGATTACTTAATTAAAACTGTCATATGAACAAGTTTGCTATTTTAGCTATTTGTCGATAAGATCTAACGATTTTTTTAACTAGCTGTAAGAAAATCGTTATATTGAATTAAGCCGGAAGATTGAGCCATATGTAAATTTTTCTTCCTCAAACTTGACAATTTGTTCTACAATAACATTTTTAAGCAGGATTAACAGATTTAAATTTTAAAATGTTTTGAACGTGTTACTGTTGAACATATTCCGAAAAAAAACTTGGCAATGCAGCAAAACGAAACTGAAATATATTTCCTTATTTTTCTAAGTAAAATTTGATGCATATGTCAAATGCAGCAACACAACAATCAATCAATTTTTTTTTATTTTTCTATGCAAAATTTGCTACATATGCAAAATATTGTTAAATAAAATGTAAAGTCGATGTTGAATATATTTGATATAATGCAAGATATCGAGAAACAGGTTTCGGAGTGGGAAGGAGTATATTTACAAAATATATAAAATCCATTCCTAAGGATTGTTTTTAAAATGGTCAATGGGTCAAACCAATAATAAGGTGGCGAGTTAAAAAAATATATATATTTATATTACAATCCGGTTTTGAAGACTAGGTGTATGGTCCTAATATTTGCACACTTTAGTTTTTCATCAAGGCAATTTCTTGTGAAAAATTGGGCAAAATAAAAAAATGAATTATTACAATTTAAACCCATTAAAAGCCGAGTTAAATTTTTTAACAGAAAAAACTTACTGTGGATTGGAAATACTTATTTTAATATTGAAAATTGTTATTTTTTCGTTCGGTCCAAGATTATGAACAATTTTCCAATACAATGATTATTGTATTTTGTAATCATGGATAATACACGGAAAAAGTTTTTAGAATGTATAATAGAATGTATTTTCTGGCCAGCTACTCTTTATGCCATATTCAACTCACAATTTAGTTTAAAAAAATCAGTACCAGAAATAATTCTCGTGGATTTATTGAGTTCAGATGAAATTTTTTGAATTTTGAACATATTTCATCATTACTAAATGTTTAAATAGCCGTCAGCTTTTATAAAAAAAACATGTGCTTGTTTGCCCTTAAAAAAAACTTTGAAATTTGAATAAATGAAAGCATGAAATATTGACTAAAAATTACTGTTTTATATGCAAATTTTTAAGAAAATAAGTCAAAAGCAAAATTTTTAATTTGTTCCACAAAGGATTAATGCTTGTGCTTAAGGAAAGACACATAGATTTTATTTTGGTAAGGTGTAAACTTAATTTAAGAACACATCGTGTTTAAACTATCGGAAGACCAAAACTACAAAAAGTGAAAATATCGAAGTTTGATCATAAAAAACTTTAAAATTGCAATGACTTTGGCTTCATGTTGTTCCTTAAATAAAAGCTGAAAGTCTTGGCTTTAAAAAAGACTTTAAAAAATAAGGTTTTTGTAAAAAATTCATAAAAAAAACAAAAAATCTGCTTTGGTTCACAAGAGGTTAATCCATCGTTTTAGGCCTTCCCAAATATATATTTTAGAGGACTTTTCTATGGTGATCGGATAAGTATTTTTGGACTTATTTAAAATTGAATATTAAACTTAAAGGCCGACAAAAAAATAATTTCTTTTGAAAGCAAGACAAAAAATACTATATTAAATAAAAAATTGAAGCGATGCTTTTATTTCGAATTATAAATAAAACAAAGATAGTTAACGATGCCATTGAATGAGAATTTTCTAGTTTAAGCGCTAGCAATTTAAAAACTCATTCTCGGTTCTAGATAATTTGTTCACATTATAAATATCTGTAAATAAGCCAAAATTTAATTGAATTTCGAGAAGAACCAACACAAAAAAGTATCACAAAATTTTAAGTAATTCAAAATTTAAATTAGATTTTTACAAATTTTTTGTTTAAAATGTTTGTAAAATATTATTTTTCATATAAAAATTCTTTAAATATAAAAAGGGAGGTTACAAAAAAATAAAAGCTTTTTGTATCTACTAATTTCTTTTAGAAAAAATTTTTATTTACAAAAAAGTTATGTGAAAAATATTTAATAATAAAAACAGAATTTTGTAATTGTTTTTGTTTTAAATATTGGACGCAAAAACCCTCAATTTTGGAATCCCTTTTTGTTATGCTGTACTTGTAAACGATTAAAAAAAACGTTATTATAAAAGCAAAAAATCGTCACAAAAACAATAAATCGTCAAACCTGGCACTCCATGAGTTTAAAATGTACCAAATTTGTTTCTCGATTTATCTAAAATAAATTTAATTACAACAAAAACTTTAAAGCACTCACCTAATTGTTTTCTTAAGATTGCACACTCTTGCTTTTAATAGCTGTGGTTCTTGCTTTACTTGTCGGCCAGTAACATGTTCGCATTTGCACATGCCATAAAACAAAATCAAAATGAATCAAAGCAAACAGCGCTGTCGCTGCTTCACAAGGTTCTTTGCATTTACACACATTTTCTTTAAGCATTTATTACATTTTAACAACAAAAATACTATCTTTTGGACTTTTTAATAATTCACTATTAACATAAGATTTTTTTTGTACAAAATTTTTTTAAATATTTCCTTTTTTAATTATATTAAAATATTTGTTAATATGAACTTTTTTTCTAATAAAATTTTCAGCCGACAACAATTTCGGCAACCTTACACTTTGATCACTTAATTAAAACTGTCATATAAAGAAGTTTGCTATTTTAGCTATTTGTCGGCTAGATCTAACGATTTTTTTCATTACCTATAAGGAAATCGCTAGATTGCATCTAGCCGACAGATCTAGGCAGATATTTATTAATTTTGCTTCTTTAGAGATTTTTCGTTAAAATTTTTCTTCTTAGTTTTTTTTTTGTCATTATTTATATAATTTTCTATAAGATAAAAAGATAAAGAATATTCAGATTGCATCTAGTTTTGAGATCATTGTCATGCAAGCCTTTTTTTAAACAGTGGGCGTGTTCTATATCGTAACTATGTGAAAAGTTTACTCACGGAATTAAGCAATATGTTAAATATTAGCGGGATTAAGATATAGGGCGTGGCACATTCCATACAACCCAAAAATTTAAAATATTTTGACGGTGTTCCTATTTTTTTTTGAAAAGTTTTTAAACTAGGGTGAAGAGGCGTGGTAACAAAATTCAAAAATATTTTGAACTTTACACCAGGTTTAGTAATCACACCTTTATACACAGTATTGTAAAAGTTGACGGGACATCTCCTATACAAGCCAAAAATTGAAAATACCTTCAATCAGCTTCTGTTCCACTTACTTTAACAAAACTTTTCACTGCGTTTTATAATAGCACCTATATACACCGTGGCAAATATGAGCGGATTTGGATGAGGGGGTGTGGCACCTCCCATACAATACATAATTTAAAAATGCAGAGATGCAAGCCGACATAAAATGTCGGCGGTGGCCTAACCCCTAAACTATAAATTATATTTATCGATCTGAGCTGAAAGGATTCTTCAGAACGGCGCCTCTTCATTAATCAATTTAAATACATCTTGATTTAAATATATCTTTATTTAGGACAATTTAATACATATTTAAACAAAATTAAAAAAAAAAAAATCACTTGGCATTTTGGAAGAATAAAAATGTGGCTTTGTTTATTTGGGAAGCTATCATCGTTGGCTTCTGTCATTATGAATACAAATTTGACATAGGTAATGTTGGCTTATGTCAAGTTTATATAGGAATGACAAAAGCCAACTATGATAGCTTGCCGCATATATATGACAAATGCTTCGATTTTTTAAAAAATACCAAACTTTAATAATTTTTGGGAAATATACTACTTAAAATACTTTGGTTTTAAATAAATTATACACTTTTTAAGATTTTGTTTAAAAATTTAGCAATTTCCATTTTTATTTTTAAATCTAGCATTTTTTGTGGAGTTATTGGCAACATTGAGAGAATTTCATTTGCCGCACAGGGCGTGTCGCCTAATTTAAATAGTAGGTTCGTTTTTTTCGAATTTTATATCTACATCTATAACTACTTGTAAAAAGACGACTATTCCCACTTGTTCTTATTTTTTTGTAAACAAATACAATGTGAACATTTGGAGCCGCCTTTGTACGAAAGCTGTTTTCGTATATGGGTTTCGCGGGAACGCGAAATATAGCAATTATATTGTTTGCCCCGCTCTACTTTTACTTACAAATGCATAATTCATTTGTTAGCTTTTGTTTTTTTTTTAATATTTTATTAAATTAAAAATACAAAAATTTCAAATATTTTTATGGAAAAAACAAACCTAGTTTATTATTGTTAATTATTAAATGTCATCAAATGAAGTTGCCGCCAGCAGCAAAACTTAATTTTCCCATATATTTTATATGGAGAGCAAAATACTGCCAAGGCAACAGGCTGGATACTGTGTTGCTGTGTATAGCTGTGTTTATGCGGCAAGCTATCAAAGTTGGCTTATGACATTCCCATATAAATTTGACATAAGCCAACGTTTAGTGTTAATGCTTAACGTTACTTATTGTATTTCTATTTTGTGGTTGTTAACTATTTTTACAGTTTTTCCGTTCGAATACTTTTTTATATTTTGAAAATAGATTAAAAATATTTTCCTTTCTATTAGTTTTTCTGGAAATGTATTCGTACACACCTGTTATGAACAATGCTCTCATAAAGAAACGTTAGTTCTGTATTGAAAAATTTTGATTACGTCTTAAAAAATTAATATTTTTGTTAAATTAGAAAACTTAAAAAGCTTTTTAATTCGGCACATTAATGTTCCTTCAGCAACTAATATTATAACTTTTACAGAACGTTGCAAATGTTTGACAGCGGAATAGGCAGCCGAACAAGGCTATAACTTTACTCCAAAACGGTCAAATTAGTGTGGTTGAGAATATGAAATGAAAGTGCTGCCAGCTGTAAAGTCTGTTTTCGCATATATTTTAAATGACGAACAATTTGCTGTCAAGCTACAGGCAGCTAAAATTATTGCTGCTAACATTAAAATATTACATTGAACTATTTCTATTCAATAGCTGTGCTTATGCGGCAAGCTATTAACGCTATAATTTTAAGGTCCACTTAAGTAACGTTTTAAAAAAATCTAAAATTTCACAAATATTATATATAAATATAACTTTATAAGTTTGCTTTAAAATGATCAGTTTTTATACTTTTTAAGTTTTAATTTTGCTTTTTTATCTTTTTTATATTTGGCAAATAATAAAATCTAATTTTTAGTAGCTTTATCTGCTTTTTGTACAGATTGAGTGCACTAATAGAAAAAACCCAAAATTTTTTTTTGTTAAAATTACAAAATATGTCTTAAAATATTTACATAAAAACTCTTAAAAAAACATTTAACACTGTAACAATTTAAAAACGGCTCCAAAGTCGAAAAAGAATGTTGAAAGTATTTGTTCCGAGTTTTTTTTGAGTAGATTAATTTATTAAATTTATTGTTTCTAAAATATTGATGTTAAAAAAATAGATAGTTTAAAAATGCGGGTTATTTGACATTCGAAAATTGAATTAAAATCGGTTTGAATCGGTTTAAAAAAACCCGTTTCGATCACCAGGTATATTTTTTGTACGTGTATTATTAAATAAATATTTTGTATTCAAAAATATTTAAAATTCATTAAAATATATATAAATTTGCTAGCTAGAAAATTTAAAAATAAACTGTTATACATTTTTTAAATTATCCAATATACCCTGTGTAGATTATCAAATTCTCCCATCCTCCTTTTTAGACAGTTTTAATTAAGTGATCAAAGTGAAAGGTTGCCAAAATGTTTATCGCGTAAAAATTTATCAAAAAAAAAGTGTTAATCAATGTTAATTGTTTAAAAAGTGTTAAAAACTTGTAAAAAAAAATGAAATTATTAGTAGTAAATTATCAAATAGTGTGTAAAAGTGTTTTTTATTAATAATTAATTAATAGTATAAAAAGCTGGAAAAAAAACTACTATAAAAATATAGCGACAGCGCAGTTAGTTTTTTTTTTTTTGGTTTGCCTTATGTTAGCTGCATACGCAAATGCAAATATGTTCTTGGCAGAAAAGTAAACCAACAACAATAATTGCAAGCAAATGCTCATTGTGGTACAGAGAGCGAATTAATAAAAAAAAGAAATAGATGAGTGTTTATTTTTGCTATAGTTAAAATTTATTTAATATAAATCGGGAAAGAAATTCCACTATTTAAAATTTAAGCAGTGCTGCCAGGCTTAACGATTTAGCATCAATTTGAAGATTTTTGGAAATAAAAAATAACTAATTAACGATTTGACGGTTTTTTCTTTTAAAATAACATTTTTTTTGGAAATAGCTTAAGTTGGTGAGATTTCATTTGTAGGAAAAAATCCATTTTTCGCGTGTAAGGAAAAACCTAAATTTTTTATTTTCGAGTAGATATAGGGAAATTTAAAAAAAGCAAAATATTTTAATTAGTTAAGTATCAATTAATTAAATATGACATGTACTAAAATACGTGGTTCAAGATCATGAAAATTTTGGCTGAAGTGCCCTTTATTGGGCGTTGCTCAAACAAAAAATGAGAAATAAATTAAAATATTTATAACTTGCCAGATAAAGATTTTATATTTTATATAGAACCTTGATTTAAATAGAAACTGGTATACAGTCTTTAAATTAGCTTAAACACCCTGTACTGTCAATCAAATTCTCCCATCCTCCTTCTTAAAACAGTTTTTATTAAGTGATCAAAGTGTAAAGTTGCCAAAATTTTTGTCGGGTGAAAAATTTATTAAAATAAGTGTTAATAAAATGTAATAATAATATGTTGATATTACAAAAAAAATCTTAATGATAGTAAATTATTAGGAAGCATAAAGTTAAATTTAGTAAATGCTTAATTTAACATATTAGTGTTTTTATTATAAAAGCGGCGACAGCGCTGTTTGTGCTTTTTTTTTGTGTTTGGTTATTTGTCTTCGCTGTATACGCAAATGCAAATATCTTGTTGGCAGAAAAGTAAGCAACAATAACAATTAAAAGAAAATGCTCATTGGGGTAGAGAGAGAGAGAGAGCTAAACAATAAAAAAACAAATAGGTGAGTGCTTATTTTTGCTATAGCTAAAATTTATTAAACATAAATCGGGAAAGAAATTCCACTATTTAAAATTGCAGCAGTGCTGCCAGGCATAACGATTTAGCATCACTTTGAAGATTTTTGATAAAAAAAAATAACCAAAGGTAGATTTGACGATTTTTTACTTCTATAAAATAGGGATTTTTTCAAATAGCTTAAGTTGGTAGCAGGATGTTATGCGTAGGGAAAAATTTTTGTGGGGATTGTTTTCTCTTTTTGTGGGGATTGTTTTCTTAAAATATCAGGTGCTAGAATCAAAATTAGACTATTTTTTTATTTTCGAGCAGATGTAGGGAAATTAAAAAAAATCAAATTTTCATAAAAAATATATGAAAAAATATTAATTTTACTTATATAAAAAATACGAATTTTGTTTTATTTGATGTTGTGTTTTATGTTGTTCTTGACGAGTCTGCCTTTTCTATTAAACATATATATCACCCTTGGTGTTCCCCCCTTTTTGTGTTCAACTCCCCGTCGAAAAGATTATTTTTTTATTAAAAACCTAACAAAACATTTTACACAGAAAAAAGTATCACAAAACTTCAAGTAATTAAAAATATTTGTTTATATTCAAATTCGATTTCTAACAATTTTTTGTTTGAAATTTTTGTAAATTATTATTTTTCATATAAAAATTTTTTGAAAATAAATATTTAAGTTACAAAAAAAAATAACAAAAAGTTTTTTGTATTTAAAAATTCCATTGTTGGTGCCTTTTTAAAAAAAAATTTTTTGTATTTACAAAAATATTTTATAAGAGTTGTTTAATATTACAAATAGAATTTTGTAATTTTTTGTGTGTACGTTTAAAATCTGAAATCAATTTATTAACAAATGTTTTTAATGCCTTTTTTTTTATTTTTTTATAAAATATTTGAAGAGTTTTTATATAAAAATTTGTATAATATTCCTTATTGAGCCAAAGATCCTTTATTTATAAAAAAATTAATTATAAATCTTTATTTATCCCAATATTTCGTCACCACATTGGGTGACTTCTTCAGGGGAAATTGTCTTTTTTTTTTTTTTTTATAAATTTTTTATTGATAAAAAAAAGACAATTTCCCCTGAAGAAGTCACCCAATGTGGTGACGAAATATTGGGATAAATAAAGATTTATAATTAAATTTTTTATAAATAAAGGATCTTTGGCTCAATAAGGAATATTATATTAATAGAGAAGATCGAAGAAAACTGAAAGAATTAATAATAAAAATTTGTATATAAAAAAGTCTTTCGTGAGACATCTTTTTGTTAAAAAAAATTTATTGAAACTATTTTAATCTTATTAAATTTTCACTGCAGTGTCATAAAAATTTCTTGAAGATATTTTAATATTTTTTTTTTAATTTTTCACTGTTATAAAATTTCAGTTGAATCCTTAATCGTTATTTTTTTAATTAAAAATTTATATATTGAAAAAAAAAATTATTTATAAAAATAATTTCCCATACCGGGAATCGAACCCGGGCCTTCTGGGTGAAAGCCAGATATCCTAGCCACTAGACCATATGGGATATGTGAGTGAACATGCATAAAAATGCACACAAACAGTTACAGCTAAATTTCCCAACAAAAATGAGGGTTGAATTTAGGTAGTAAATGATTGTATTTATGGCAGCTCTGGGTTATATGGATATATTTTGTTTTGAATTTTAACAAAGTCATGACAAAATTTTGTGATATGAACAGGCCCTTTTGGTATTTGGCTAGAGTAGAGAGTGCTTTAAATAAGTTTTTTCTACAAAATTGAAAAATAATTCTGAACTAAATTGTAGCTTCTATTTAAAGTATCGTAAATTGTTTTTCACTCAAACATTAATGGCCTCAAATCGTAATTTAAATTGAAACTATTAATATAAATATTTTTTATTTAAAAAAATACACGATCACAATAAACAAAATTCAAACAATTTACTTGAATTAAGTTTTCTTAAAAATTTTTTTTAATTGTAATAAAATTAAGAACATTTTTAAATTTAGTAAATTTTTTAATTAAATTTATTAATTTTTTACTTAAATCTAGTAATTTTTTACTTTTTTACTTTAATTAAGTAAATTTTTTACTTAAATTTAGTAAATTTTTTACCTAAATTTAGTAAATTTTTTTACTTAAACTTGTTCTAAATATAAATTTAAGTAATAAATTTCACATTTTTTTAAATGAATATTAATGAAAATAATTAAAACATTATTTTCGTTAACACATACAAATATTTTCAATTTAAAATTAATTACTAAAAATCTGATGGACTTGAACTAAATTAGAAATACAATATAAGTTATAAATAAAATTATTATTTTAAATGCTAAAATATTCTAAACTCTTTTAGGAATGCTTAAAGAAAACATTTCCTTAAAGTTAAGAAGTTAACAAACTTAGTTTAAAGTATTTAAAATGTTAGAACTAAATTTAATGAAGTTCCCATGTTGAGATTTTGTCTCTTCATACAATTTTAAATTTCCTTGGTTTTTGGTCTAAAAATTCTTAAGATTTAAAAAAAAAATAAATTTCCATGTACCCAAATTAAGAAAATGCCTCAATATTTTTAGGTTATGAACATTTTTTGGTAAACTAAAATAAAAAAGGACATTGTATAATTTTAAAAATTTTTAGTAATTTTCGAAAAAAAAAACACAGATGTTATTTTAATAAGGGGTAAACTTAATTTTATTTTATACATTTCTCTATGTGTATGCAGTAAAAATACATTTTAACCTTAATGTGGTTGATAGAGGGTATTGCATTCAAAAAAAGTTATTGTTATGGTTGATAGAAAAATAACATATTTTAAAGAAAATACTGTAATTGATTTTTTTCTCTGAAATTTTTTGTCAGAGATGCAGCTGATTTTCAAGAAATTAGTTCATAGAGGGTATTGCATATAAGATCTCTATATATGCACTTATGTCACAAAAAATTTAGAAATTTCTCTTACGAATATGGTGTAAGTCCATTAACCTCAATTAAAAATGGGTTAATTGACATGTAAAAATATTTTAAATGAAATATTTGGGATTGTAAAATGTGGTGTACACAAAAATTTCTATGATGCACTCAGACTTACGCTTCTTTTATTATAAAGACTTCAATCCATTTAATTTTTTATTTTTGAATTATAATAAAGCTGGCTTTTTTAGAACAATTTATTCACTTTCTTTTAATATAAACAAAATTTTATTTTATTTCTTTTGGGAAATTTCTATACAGCGTATTCCCACAACAAAACATCACAAATCACTTTAGAGAAAAATTTTTGGGTTTTGTATTCAATTGTTACACAAACATTTAATAGAAGTGTAAAAGTTTTGTTTAAAAAAAAAAAATACTACAACAACTACTGGTGTTTTGCCTGATGCTGCTGTAGCTGTTGCTGTTAAGAGAAAATCCTTTTGTGGTTTGGTAAACCACGTTTTGTAACTTAAATATCCTCTTGTATGTATTTAAACCATGTAGTTAACAAAATGCTTATATCCGGTTTTGGCAACATCGACAAAACAAAAAAAAAAAAAATATTCAAAAAAATAAGCTTCCAAATAAATTCAACTTCCAACTTCACTTATGCCTTTGCCACAGACATCATATATACATTACAATTTTAGTTTTATCCATAGATTTTAATACAATACAGTTTCAAAATTCTATGATTTTATTTTTTTTTTTTTTAGTTTTTGGCAATACGCATATCTAAATACTGCATACATACAAACGTTGAAAGTTGTATAGTGCTTTGTATAAAACGCATATGCAACGACGCGGTTTACCACATAGTTGGTTAAATCCTAGAAAATTATATACTTACACATACAACATAAACGAAAATTTACAGTAACATAAAAAAAGAGCAAAATTTTGTTTCTAAACTTCCGTACATGTTACCATTTTAAGTGGCTGTAAGTAAGTAATGCTTGGTAGCGTTTTACGTTTTAGTTTTATGCATTTTATTTTAGGGGAAGCTAAGTATATTAAATTTTTCCAAAGGTTTAAAAAAAAATATTGTTATTTTAATCTTTTGTAAACTTAGATTAAGTTGAAAAAGCGGAATTGGAATTGAAGCTATACTTCACAATCGACTCATGTCCGTCTCATATATGTCCTTACTTAAGCCCGGGTTGGCGGGTTTGCAGCAAAATCAGTTAAGTTTTTTTCTATAAAAGAGTAGCTATAATTTTCGAAAACCTTACTAGGAACGTATGAGTAATATAAAAAAGCACTGCATTAAATATCACTCATACGCTATGATCAATAGAAAGAATTTCTGCAAATAGCGGAAACTCTAGAAAAAGTGAGATTTCTAAAGCCAGACAAAGAAAATATTGTCTAATAAGTCAAAAATAAAGTAATACAGTTTATTGTAATTTTAAAAGGGCATACAAAAATCATTGTTTACCAATTTTATTACACTTAGCCTTAAAGTTTTTTTTTTGGGATTTTTTTTTTATTTTTGTTGGCAATGCAGAGATTTGTTGTAAACGTATTGGTTACAAAATCAAAATAGTAAATTTGCTTAAATATTCGATAACATTAGAACTCTACTATATGCATGGCTGATATTAATGGTTGCTGATTGCACCGCAGACAAAGGTGGAAAAAACTCTGACGACAGCAACAAGAATGACAACAAATTTGCATGTTCTCGATACTTGTATAGAATTTTAAATAATTTTTCTTTCTTAAAAAAGTAAATTTTAAAGGGAATATTAGGCAAAGAAATTACTTTCACAAAAATAAATAAATATTAAAGTTTTCCTTTTACTTATAAACAATACCCTGTAAGAAATGTCGATAGTGAAACTGTACTGATTGACTATTAACTTTGTCACCAGTACTACTGACTATTTATACCCCAGTAAAAGCTCTCTGCTGTAGACATTTAACATGTGCTTGTCATTGCGAATCTACACAACTATTGACTAGGTGTTGACATTGGAACCAGAGATTCACTAGTACATTTTAGTAATTCTAGTCGACACTTTTAGAACTTTTTCCTTAATATCCACACTAGGAAGGAAATAAGTTTAAACATTTATTTTGTTAAATTAGATATTTTATAATAAATTTTTTTTTTTATAAATTTTAGTAAAGTAAATAAAATTTTCGTGCAAATTTAATTTTGGAGCAGACATATCTTCAAAAGACTGCACAAAATCATCCACAGGCTCCGTAAAATCTTCATCAGTCTCCACAAAATCTCTAGAGTTGCAATTTTCACTAAAAATTGTTGCCTCTTGTTATTTTTATTTTTATACAAAATTGATTGTTTTTTTTCACAAGTTTTTTGTAATTTCTTTTATATTTTGTTCAAATTTGTATATTTACCTTTTCAATTAATTTTTCTTTATATTTTTATTAAAAACTTTAATTTTGCATGCAGCTATGCACATGTATTTTCAACAAAATAAAACAATAAAAAAATCAAGAACAAAAAAGGAATGTAAAAAGTATAGACATTCTGTGGACATGTCACCAAAAAGTCACCCAAAATAGTCGACAAAAGTGGTGATTTGTAGACACTTGACCCCAGGCTGGTTTAATAAATATATTATGTGTAAACAAAATTTGAATTGTCCTTTATTTTTGCAATTTGAAATCTTTTTGCATCAGTAATTAAATTAGTGTTAAAACCATTGTTCTTAATTAATTCCTGATTTTTCAATATGACTTGACTACAAACACAATTTAGTAACAACACCCAAACTTTTATACAAAATCATTGTCATAAGAACTACATCAATATAGACATATCGATGGCTTAATATAAAAAAGCCCTAACTCGATTTTTTGTTACTTGATAGGAGAAGGAAAAAACTTAATAAAATCCGTAAAATTTTAGATTAAAAAAAAAAGTTTTTATACAATTTCCAAAAATGTGTTGCTCTTTTTGTTAAAAATTGCATTAAAACTTTTTTTGTATCTAAAATTTTACGTATTTTATTCAGTTGTTTCCTTCTCCTGTCAAGTAACAAAAAATCGACTTAGGGCCTTTTTATATTGAGCCATCGATATGTAATATGCGTTCATGTGTTTATGTAATATGCGTTCATGTGTATTCAAAAATGATGATGATGATTATGACTACAATGCTGATTATCATGATGGTAAATGTAAAAAAAGCCTATTACCAAAACTCATCTACTACGTGTAGATAGAGTAAATTTGATCAGGCATAAGGTTAATTGCTGTCATACACCATCAATAAATACAATGCGTATTGCCGGCCACCCACCAGTTGTTGTATTAGCAACATGGGTTAGTACATACTACTAAATAGCCCACGAAAATTATGACAACAAAATCTGCAAAATATGCGGGATTCTAATGGCTGGCCATAGACAAACAATCAAAATTGCTTCAAGCATTGACATTATAAAGAGCGTCTGTCTGCATTGTATGCTTGAATAGTTAAATATACATTATAAGATTTTTTTTTTTAAATGGGAAAGGTTTTTTACTGCCATTCCAGCAAACGGATTATTGCTGACAACAGTCAAGTGAAAATTCAAAAATAACATAATTTTTAATTTTAGTTTTCTAGTCAAAGAGGTTTGAACACACCAATAACACTTTTTAAGCCTCATTTTACCACGGTACTGTCGAAATTTCCAAAAAAACACCTTTTCTGTGAAATATCTGGTAATTTTTTAAATGCATATTTTTAAATTAATATTTTTAGGTGTTTCAGGTGTAAAATTTTCCCACGATGCTGACGAATACAACAAAAAATTCTCTAAAGTAATAATCAGGGGATTTCTAGCGAAATATGTCAGATGGGCCGCCAAGAGGCAGGGTTTCCACTTTTGCCAAAAACCTCGGTTTGGTGGATGCTTACGCCAGAGGATTCTGCATGTAATATTAAAAGTTGCTAACTCCAGTAGGCTGGATGATTTGCCCCCCCTCCCTCCCTCCCTCCCTTTAAGACCACTTTTTATTGATCATTCCAAAAAGAATATCTTTAGTAAATTAGCCCGTCAAAATATTAGTAGTTTATTGTTTGTGTAATTTAATAAAAAAGTTTTCAGTTCTGTTAAAAATAAAGGAACATACATTTATTTTTCAAAGAAATATTTATTTTAACATTTTTTATACATTTGATCAAAATGATTTACTGGAATATATCGATTTTTCCAGTTTTATTATTTTCTTTTGTATTTATTTGAAATTTAATAAAAATTTGCCCACAAAACAGAAATTTGTGGTTAATTTGTTTCGGTTGCAGTTATTACAAATTTAAATTTAGTTTGCTGTCTGTTTTGAAAAAATTCTAATTTTGTTTTTTATTTAATTTTTTTTTGTGTATATAAAAAAATATTTCAATTCAAGTTTCAAAAACTTCATAAACACACACACACACATATAATAATTCACACAAAATGTGTCTATAGACTGTGAGAGTATACATTTTGTAGATTCAAAATTAAACAAAAATACAAAAAACGGAAACAATTTGAAATAAATTAATAATCAGTTATTTTTACGAAATCGATAGGTAAAATTTTAACATTTATTTTTAACTCATTAATCATTCTTTTTTACTGATGTGCTAATTGTTTAAACAACATTTGAATATAAATAACAAAAACCATTTGATTTAAATGAGAAGTAAATAGACCGATACTTAAATAAAATATAATTTCTTTTAAATCGTAGCTCTATTATTTTAACTTAAAAACTATTTTAGGTGCAGGAAAATGTATGAACTAAAATTAAGTTTTCCAGAGTCGAAGGCCTTAGCTGCTAGTACTCTTTACCTCTTTTTTTATATAATACCATTTATTGTATTATACGATTCTAATAAAATAAAAAAAAAATTAAGTTTACTTACTAATATAAAATCTATGAGTTTTTTTAAAAACTACGAAAAATTTTCTATTACTTAAAAATAGTCAGCATTTTACTAAATTTTTTCTCCTTGATTTGGGTTAATTAATGATCCTTAAAAACATTAAGAAACTTATTGCGTTTTAGTAAAATATTATAAACTAAAAAATAAGGAAATTTTAAATTGCAACAAAAGACAAAATCTTAATATGGAAACTTTTTCTTTAAATTGAGTTCAAACATTTGAACTAAATTTAAGGAGATGTTTTCTTTAAAAAATGTTTTACAATATTTTAATCTATCAAATTTGAAGTAATAGATTTTAAATTGAAATTATTTCAATGTATTAAAGAAAATAATGTAATAATTATTTTCCTTAATATTTATTAATTAAAAAAAGGAATGCAATTGATAACTTAGATTTTATCAGGCAAACTAAAATACTATTTATACATATACTATTTGAAAATTTGAACTTAATGAGAATTACAAATTAATATGTATTAATAAATAATTTACAAACTATAAATAATTTTTTTTTTTGCATTAGCTCAACAAGTTCAAGCGTCATTAAATTAAAAAAAAAATCATACTTATATGAAAATTTTTGCTAAACTTAAGAACATATTTATTCTTAATTTAAGTAAAAAATATACTAAATTTTAGTACAATTCTAAAAATATTGTAAGTCAAATTTTACTTACTTTAAGAAAAAATTTACTTTATTTCAGTAAAATGTTTGTACTTGTTTTTTTTTTTAAAGCTAAAGCTTTCCCAAATTTCCAAAAATACAGCTAAACAAATATTTTTAAATATACTTTAAATTTTAATTTTGGACCAGCCGTTTTGTGGGTGACCTTTCTTCTTTTTGAGCCCCCAAGTTTTACCACATTAATGGCCAATACTTTAAAATCTAAATTATAAGTTAATTACTCCAAACTCTAGAGGGCACATATTTTAAATTTTAGGTCTCCAGCTAAATTGAGTTGTGTAGGCGTAATGTGGGAAGCTTTTTCTCCTTTTCATCGCTCTTTTTTTGTCACGTTCTTGGTGAAAAATTTAAAAAGTACCTTCTCAGTGAGCTAGTTCATGCTTGAAAATATATATATGGATTTTAGTCAAACCGGTTTTGGCGGGCCGCTAAAGAGTGGACCTTTCCTCTTTGAGTTCCCACTTTTACCACGCTTCTAATGAAAATTCAAAGTATTTTTTTAATGAATCAGCGCTTACTCAGGTTTCTAGTCAAAGCGGTGTAGGCAGGATGTTAAGGAAAACAATTCTCATTTTAAACCCCATTTTTTCCATGTACTATTCAAAAAAGTAACTTAACAGTGAATTGGCCTTTACTCCAATAAATACATATTTTAAATTTTAGATCTTTAACCGAGTTGGTTTGGGCGGGTCTTTCAGGGAAGAACGATGCTATTCACCAAAATTTTCAAAAATAATACGGGATTTTTGGATTGGTTTTCTGGGCCGTAGGGGAAACCTATATGCTTAATTAAAAGTTCCTAACTCAAGCGATGCAGTCTAGCACGATCATTTCTGGTCAAATTTAGGTCAAAGGATTTTCCAGTTATAGCAGCTAAATTTTTAATAAAAATTTTTTTCCTACATTCAGTTTGGTGACTAGTTTAAAACTTATGTGCTGTGAAAATTTAGAGAACTATGAAATAGTAGCTAAACATTTCTTAAATTTAAGAGTTGTTAAAATGATTTTAAGTATTTGTGAAAAATTTTATCAGAAATTTTGTAGTTATAAATAAAAACTTAAAGTTTCAAACTTTTAGGTAAATGTCTGTAACTTTTTAATGCAAAAGCTCTGATAAAATTTTAAACAGGTACATAAAAATTAAAATAGCTTTTAAAAGCTTTAAGACTTTTTAAATATGTAGGTACTGTTTTCAGTAAATTTAAGCCAAATAATTTTAAAAATTTAACCTATATTGAGCAGACTGTTCTTTGATTAGTTGGGGAATTTATTTCCAGAATATTAAAAAAAAAATTAGTGAAATAATTCTTCAAAGCTCTTTAAAGCTATTTAACAAAATTTATAATTGGAAAAATTTAGGAGTTCTTTTTGTGTTTGTGGATTTTTTGATTTTTTTACTAATTTGATTTTTTTTTCTGTTAATCCAAAAGTTTTAAGTTCTTTATAAAGAACAATGTTAAGGTTTTTAGAAACTTAAATATAAATTAAAAGCTTTGAAAAAAAAAAACATAAAATACTTATATTAATCTTTTTGATTGATCCTTGATAACTTCACAGCCCATACGAAAGATGTGTACTATAAGTTTATTTTGTTTCTACAAATTTGCTGTTGTAATAATTCTTAGAAATTTTGGCAAAAAGATTATGGTTTTGTGTATGACTTTTGGACAATTAAGTGGATTTGTATGTTGGTAACTGGCAAATCAAGTACGATTGATTTGTACTTAACAACAGTATAAATGTGAGTGTGTTTGTGTTTGTTTGGGCTCTTAAAATGTAATGAACCTAAAACATATCAAGTACTCATAAAGCTGCTGACCTGACTGACAATCATCGTCATCATAATGTTGAACCAACATCAACATCATCAATACATTATATTGAGCTCTTCTTGTATCGTGTGTATGCATTAATTTTCGGCAACTGACAATAAGTATCTTAAATATACACCCCACTTTTCAAAACATAAGATACTTATTGATTTAATATTGGATAAAATATATGTATTTTATATGTATTACTTTTCTTTTTTTTTTTAATAGAAGAAGAAATAAAACCTAGAAAAAGCTTAAGTCTTTATAAATATTTAAGTATTTAACATCAAGTACTTCTTGCAACCACAACAATTAAATAAAGTTTTTTTTTTGTGCTAAATTGTAGTACAAGCTTTTCCTATAAAAGGTCTACATAAAATAATTGTTTTGGTATTATTTCCTAAATCTCTTTACGATGTAGTATGTCTAATTCTAATTTTAATTCTTCTTATTTCATTTTCATTTTGAGTTTGATTTTAATTTTGTATTTTGTTTAACAATAAATGCTTGTGTCAAATATACTTCATAGTAAATTAAATTTTGATTGGTAAATATCAAATTTCAATTGTAGAAATAATGAAAAATACACAGATATAAAAATATGTAATCTGTATATGATAAAAATTCATAGACAAAAGAAGCTTTTCTTGTTAAGTACTTAGGTTTCAACATTTTGTAATCCTTTTATGTTTTAAAGAATTTACAAAATTTCTCTTTAAAATTTTTCAAATTTTCAAGGTTATGTTTTATGCAGTTTTTGCTTTTATGAAAATCATTTTATATTCCAAAACTTGTTCTCCCTTTTCTATATAAATTTCAACGTTTTATCAAATCATATCACGTTTTAATGTAAATAATTTATACCTATTTTTTTCCCCCAAAAAGAATCTAAATCTCTTGCATTGACAATTGCAAATAACAAACTAAACAAATCTAAGAAATAAAATTTACCACAATTGTATAATCTTAACAAATAAACATAATCATTTCATATTTTGTTTTTTTTTTGTTTTGGCAAATCCTTAAGGTGTAACTAAAATGTAATGTTGTGACATAATGAGAAAACATATATTTTAATGTTAAGAAATATGAAAGCACAAGTCAAGTCTTCCATCTTGTTGTCTGTCCGCACTGATGGTCTATTAAGTACAAAAATAAGTAAATGTTAAGTAATCATATCCTTCATACAAACAATACACGCATTTTATACCCTTAAAAAGTTCATGTTGCTAGAGTGGTGGTAAAATATGTACAATGTTCTGTATGTATTTTTGCAACAGTGTGTTAAGCTTACTTGATTGCAACGTGTCCTTCATTTATAAGGATTATATAGTCAAGCTGACAAACAAATAACGTATGTGAGTACTGCTTTATTAGGGCTGCAGTTATTTTACAATTTTTTTTAAAAGCTCGGGTTTCTTAAGACTTCTTTTAGAAAGCTTTTTTAAGAGCTGTTTTAGAAAGCTTTTTTAAAAGCTTTCTAGAAGCTTTTTTAAAATTTTTTTTATTAAAAATTTGTATTACAAAAATGCTTGGTTTTCTTAAAGCGTTTTTAAAGCTTTTTAAACTATTTTTAAAAAATATTTTTAAAAGCTTTTTAAAAGCTTTTTTAAAAGCTTTCCATTAAAAATCTATTAAAAAGGATTTAGAAACATTTAAATTTATTTTTTTTTATTTAAAATATAGTGCTAAAAGCTTTTGAATTTGAAAGCTTTTAACCTAATTATAAAAGCTGGAAATATAATGCTTTAATTCGAAGCATTTGACAGCTATTTATAATATTTTGATTATAAAAATCTTTCCAGAAAATAAATTATATTTTAAATCACTGTCAAATACTTCAAATAAAAGCATTGTATTTACAGCTTTTATAAATAGATTAAAAGCTTTCAAAAATTTTTTTGGAATAAAGATTTTTAATAGAAAACTTTTTAAAACTTAATTTTTAAAAAAGTTTTTGCATTAAAAGTTTTTTAAAAAAGCTTTCTCTTAAAAATCTTTATTACAAAAAAGCTTAATATTAAAAATCTATTACAAAAAGCTTTAGAAACATTTCACTTTTATAAGTTTTTATTTAAAATATAGTGCTAAAAGCTTTTGAATTTGAAAGCTTTTAACCTAATTATAAAAGCTGGAAATATAATGCTTTTATTTGAAGCATTTGACAGCTATTGATAATATATTTTTTGATTTTAAAAATCTTGCCAGAAAATAAATTATATTGTAAATAACTGTCAAATGCTTCAAATAAAAGCATTGTATTTAAAGCTTTTATAAATATATTAAAAGCTTTCAAATAAAAAAACATTTTAGCACTATATGTACATTAAATAAAAATTTCTAAAAGTGAAATATTTCCTAAAAATTTTTCTGAAATAAAGATTTTTAATAGAAAACTTTTTGGAACAAGCTTTTTTAAAAAGCTTTTGTATTAAAATTTTTTAAAAAGCTTTTTTAAAAAAGCTTTGTCTTAAAAATCTTTATTACATAAAAGCTTTAGAAAAAAATTAAGTGCTAAAAGCTTTTATGTTTGAAAGCTTTCAATCTTATTATAAAAGCCGGAACAGTTATTTTTAATGTTTTTCCAGATTTTTAAAAGCTTTCCAGTTAAAAAAAAATATCGCAAATTGTTTACTTCAAATCACACATGGGACTTACTACTTGAGTGAACTAATGAGTTTATAATTTTATTATCATTATGATATCAATTTGAAAATATGATAAGCTTTCATTAAATATCTTCAGTTTTAATTTTGTTTTTTTTTTTGTAAAGCTTCATATAAATAAGTATCAGCCTAATACAAATTATTTTATAAAAAAAACTAACTAAACAACAAATAAATATTACTTGCATTTAATGCATTTTGAACAAAAAAATAATAAAAAACTATAAGTACAATGTCAGGTTATTTCTTTGTTATTCCAAAAGTAAGGGTTGTTTTTTTATTATGTTGTGTGGAGGTTTTTTTTTCTTCTTATATTTTTATGACTTAAGACTTAATACTTTGTTTTCATTATTTTTTATGATTTTTATTACTTAGACCCAAAATAATAAAACATAAAATATCCATTATAGTATTCGTGGGCCACTGATAATAAGCCCTAAATAAAACGTGTAATACATAAAACCAGAAAAAAAACATCAAAATTTACTTTAGTTTCTAAGCAAAATTTTTGTTGAGTGTTTAGAGTTACTTTAAATTTTTTTCCTTTTGTTTGTAATTAGTTTTATTATTATTTTAAATGTTTTTTGGTTTTTTGTTTTTCCTTAATCCCAAAGTCAAGTTATTTAAGAATTAACATATACAATTTTGTAGAATATAAATAGTTTTTATGTTTTTATTTTGAAAGCCAAACCACATTTTTTATGTCACTGTAAACCACAGACACATTACTTTGCCAAAAGATCCTGTATATGTATATATTATGCATATGTATTGGGGGGTTTATATACACATACTGTTACATTATAAAACATACTTTCTATAAATATATAAATTAATTGGTCGAAAGTGCCAAAAACTTTTACTTATCATTAACATTTTACAATTAATTCAGTTTTTAACACTTGTAGAGGTCGTAGTAAAATTAAATGAAATTTTTCCAATTATCTAAGTTTACTGCAAAAGTTCAAAACCGCTTTGATAAAATAATTAATATTTTGTATCATTTATATTTCGTTCAAAAATTAAAGTTTCCGGGCTGAAATATTTTAAACAAATTTAGAAATTTAGCTTTTAACGATTTTTAAAGTAATTTAGAATTTCATTTGTAGGTGGGTATGAGCATTATTAATAGTACTGCAATTAAATATAAAGTATACGCTCCAAATAAAGAGAGACTACTTTTTAAGTTGGGGTTTTCCTCACTTTTGTTTTCAGTATTAATTATACACGCAAAGAAAAAATATGATTGCTCCAATCATATTTTTGGGATAATGACATACTATAATATAGTTATCATATTATGATAATAAAATAACCATAATTTTACCATAATATGGTTCCTACAGTTATATTATGATTCGAAACAATAAAAAAGTTCTTTAAATTGAAGAATATTTCTTTAAGAATTGTTTTTATTTTTCAAGAAAACTTCTTTGATTCTATGGACCTTTTTAAACAAAAATACTTTAACAAAATTATTAAATTCTAAGAACTTTTTTTTAATAAAAAAATTTAGATTCTATGGACTTTTTAAAACAAAAATACTTCAACAAAATTTTTAAATTTTAAGGACTTTTTTTCAATAAAAAAAATATAAATTCTATGGACTTTTTCTAATAGAAAAATTCTTAGATTCTAATAACATTTTTAACATTTTTTATAGATAGTCCTCAGAGTCTTAGAATCTTAGAATATTTCTATTAGAAAAAGTTCTTAGAATCGAAGTATTTTGCATGATGAAAAGTACTCAGAATCTAATTTTTTATTTTAAGAATTTAAGTTTTTTTTAAATATATAAATTTTTATTTAAGAAACAGTTTGAGGAATCTGAGAATTTTACTTTAAGGAAAAGTTCATAGAATCTAAAAAATATTTCTATCAGAAAAATTTCTAAAAATGTAGTTTTTTTGTAAAGAGTGGTTAAATTTTAAGGACCGATGTTGATTTTGAATAAAACACAAATTATTTTGGAAATTATTGTTATTTCTTTTTATTATGATAATATGATATGGTTCAACTATGTATGGAACAAAATATCGGCCAAATGGACGCCGCGACCTCGGCGGCATACCTCCATCTGATGGTACAAATTTTCAATGACGCTGAGGCATAATTGAGGTTCTATGCCGTTAATGTGCCGAATTATCTCATCCTCTAGCTCTTGAATTGTTGCTGGCTTATCGACGTACACACTTAAAAAAGTTTGTAAGTTAAAATAACTGAAAATATCATTTAAAAGAAATGATATTTCATTTAAAAACCGGTCAACTTAATTTTCATTTAAATTAAATGTCATTTGTTATTTATTTTTAAATGTTGATTAATCAACTGACACATCCGTAAGAAACAAATGATATAATCAGTTAAAATAAATGTCAAAGTTTTACCTACCAATCATTAAAAAATAAATGTTTTTTTCATTTATTTGAAATTATTTCCGTTTTTGTATTTTTTGTTTTTTTTTAATATACTCGTACAATACAAAATGTATGTATGCATATGAAGCTATACACTTTTTGTGTGAATGTATTTGTGTATGTATGTGTGTTTATGAAGTTCTTGTAAATTGTATTGAAAAATGTTGTATATATACAACCAATTTAAATAAAAAAACAAATTGAAATTTTTTGAATATTTTTTTTTGAAACAGACAGCAAACAAATTTTAAATTTGTAATAACTGTTACGGACACAAATAAACCACAAGTTTCCGTTTTGTGGGTAAATTTTTATTAAATTTCAAACAAATGAAAAAAATAAATGAAACTGAAAAAAATCGGTAAATGATAGTAAATAATTTCGAATAAATGTATAAAAAAGTTAATATAGATGTTTCTTTGAAAAATAAATGTATCTTCCTTTATTTTTAAATGGAACGGAAAACTTTTTTATTAAACTACAAACAGTTAACTACATAATATTCTGAGTGCACCTTTTCTTTCAAATAACCCCAAAAAAAGAAGTACAACGGTGTCAAATCACATGATCGCCAAGATCAATTGATTTGACACCACCACAATTGACATCGCCACCACAGAGAGATAACACGGCCATTGAATTTGTCGCGCAAAAGAGCCATTTTTTCGTTAGCTGTGTGGCAAGTGGCACCGTTGTGTTTAAACCACATATCGTCCAGGTCCATATCCTCAATTTCTGACTACAAAAATTCCGCTATCATCTCGCACGACGACGAGTCGAGGTTAACGGCTCTTCAGCCACACTATCGCGAACAGCAGCAATATTTTCTGCAGTACGAGCTGTACGAGCATGCACTGGTGTTTTCACATCTCGACATGCACAATTTTTCCGATTGTACGCACATTTGGACGATTAAATTGACCGAAAAAATCACAAAGTGCACGATATGCGTTTTGATTTGAACTCCCATTTTCATTTGCTCGATTGTGTATCTTTCCATGGTTCAAATTAAGTTAGTCTAAAATTGAGAACTGTCAAATGAAATGCTGAAAAAAACTTGACATTTGGTACACTTAAAAAAGTTTGTAAGTTAAAATAACTGAAAATATCCTTTAAAAGAAATGATATTTCATTTAAAAACCGGTCTACTTAATTTTCATTTAAATTAAATGCCATTTGTTATTTATTTTTAAATGTTGATTAATCAACTGACACATCCGTTAGAAACAAATGTTATAATCAGTTAAAATAAATGACAAAATTTAACCTACCAATCCTTAAAAAATAACTGTTTTTTTCATTTATTTGAAATTATTTCCGTTTTTGTATTTTTTGTATTTTTTTTAATATACTCGTACAATACAAAATGTATGTATGCATATGAAGCTATTATCACTTTTTGTGTGAATGTTTTTGTGTATGTATGTGTGTTTATGAAGTTCTTGTAATTTGTATTGAAAAATTTTGTATATATACAACCAATTTAAATAAAAAAACAAATTGAAATTATTTGAACATTTTTTTTTGAAACAGACAGCAAACAAAATATAAATTTGTAATAACTGTTACGGACACAAATAAACCACAAGTTTCCGTTTTGTGGGTAAATTTTTATTAAATTTCAAACAAATGAAAAAAATAAATGAAACTGAAAAAAAATGGTAAATGATAGTAAATTATTTCGAATAAATGTATAAAAAAGTTAATATAGATATTTCTTTGAAAAATAAATGTATGTTCCTTTATTTTTAAATGAAACGGAAAACTTTTTTATTAAACTACAAACAGTTAACTACATAATATTCTGAGTGTATAAATCAGACTTTTTCTTATAATAATATTCCACCAGAAAGTCGTTATTTCACAAGAAAAAAAAAAGAATTTAAAAATATAAAATCTTTATATAGATTTTTTTTGACAATGAATTCTTTAATGAAAGATATTAAAAGGATTTTAGATCATATAATTATATTCTTTTTATAAATTGTTTTTTAGAATGAAAATTTTTATTAGTAAATTATAGAGAATAAAAATTGAAAAAATTCGTCAGAACTAGCAGGATAGAATACTTAGAATTTTTGAATGACGCTATACAACCCTCTTCAGTATCCTTGCCCTTGTTGGGTTAATGCTTTGATAATTCTCTATTTTATATTTGTGTGTTTGGAAACAAATTAACAAACCCAAAAACAACACACAATTATACTAACATCAGCAAAATTTAATCATTTATTTTCATCCTCTATTTTTTTTACAGATTTTTACAGTGATCATTAATTTTTACATGGGTGACTGAACTGATCTTATTGTGACTGTAAATGTAAGTAATATATATTTTTTTGATTTAAAATTCTTCATTGATTGTTGTCAGCATTTTATAGTTCTATAATTATTTTATTTTTTTCATAGTCAGAATTTTTGTTACCACAGTATGGTTGCAGCCAATCATGTTATAAAATAGATAGTGGCAAACATGAAAAAATTAAATTTTTACTATAATCATGATGGTAGCGACCATATTGATGCTTAGAACCTATTTGTAAAACAATAACTTGATTGTGACAACCATATCCGAATGCAGCACGCATAATATAGTAGCAGTGATCATGTAGTTTTTGAAACTTCCAATGAAATTAATAAAAATGTTCCCTTAGCCAGCTTAAACTGATTGAGCTAGGTAATTATGTTCTTCCTCAAATAGGAAAGAATTTTAAAAAAAATTTAGGGTGTAGGGACAAAGTGGGGAAATGTCTGCCAATTAAAAATCTGAAATTTAAAAATTGTGTCCCCTAGTGTATGAGCTAATTTACTACAGATTTTTTTTTTTTTGGAATTTCCAATAAGTACCCAACAAAAATGAATGGTAGTCATTCTGTGATTATAACTTCTTTCATTGATTTTTTGGTGTTATTCTAAGGCACTTACAAAAGCATTCATGTGTTCATATTCGAAATGCAGTGATCTGGATATAAACCCGGTGCGTATTTTAAAAAATCACTCTTCATTAATTCTAAAGCATAAGTTACAGGATATCGTTCATTTTTTGAATCTTAAGCATTTATTCAAATTGAGAAAATAGTTCTAATGAACTTTTTTAATTTTTTTTAAATCATTTTTTGTATTTTAGTTTAAAATTTCATGAGGGTTAGAATTTATGCATGTTTGCAATTTTTATAAAAGTTTTTAAAAATCAAGAAAAACAGATTTCGTTTGACATTTAATTGAAACTAGCTGGCCTGTCATTTGCATTTTTCAGCCTTAAATATTTATGACGACGCAATCTGTGCATTTTTGCATTATGTTTATTATTTAACACTACACCATTTCCAGTTTTAATTCAGAATTTACCAAAATAAGTTTAAAATTATGTAAAATTATTTCAAATTACCCAAAAATGTTTTAAAATTGTGCAAAAATCATTTAAAATTGTTCAAAAATATTTTAAAATTGTCTTAAAATATTTTAAAATTGTACAACCAGTTTTTGAATTATTCAAAAATATTTTAAAATTTGTCTAAAAATTCATTAAAATTTTTGAAAAATGTTTCAAAAATGCTTTTTTACTAATGCAGAATTATTTATTTGTTTTAATAAAGAGAATTTGTACATCAATGCATAAATTTCGCTTCTTTAAACTTATTTTTCTGCATTCTTATGAATTAAATTTTCATCAAAGCTTAAATATTACAAAGTATATGAACATTTTCCACTCATGCTTTAGAATACCTAATCATTGTATTATCATTGCTTTCTTAGAGTATAGTATAAGTAATGCTAGTAGCTACATTTGAATACTTCCATCCTATGACACGCTAATGTTAAATTTATCGATGAAACCATCAGAAAAGAAGTGATGCCTTTGCCATAGTAGTGATGCTTTTATTGCTTCTTTCATTTTTGCTGGGTACGGTTATATTTCAGATGTTATACTTTCCCATTTATGGGTTAATTAAAAAAAAATATATCAAAAACAAAACTTATTTGGCTCAAACACTTATATCAACTGTCGTTTTTTGGGCTTTTTGTTGAAAGTGTCGCTAATTTACATTAACATCTTTCGTTTTCTGGTTTGGTCTTTTAACAATTTTAATTGCTTGCATAAGGCCAACATATAGACTTTTTTATGTGAACATAAAAAAATTGTAAAACATTATATTTTGGCTGGTGTTGTTACATTGTCTGTGTGTATGTATATTTCATTTCCACAATTTTATTGCCAACAACATAAGCTTATATCCTTTTTTTGTTGTTTTTGCATTAACAATAGGAATATCTAGCAAGTACCAGTAGACAATTATATCTTATAGTAACTTTTAGTTAAGTTGGCCCCTTTTTTTGTTACTGCTGTCAGTTTCCTTACATCCTCTTGTCTGTTTCTCAGTTTCCGTCTCCTGGCTGCTTTTTATGCTTATTCTTATGGTTTGTTTTAATTTTTTTATGTTGCCACATCCAGCAGCAACAGCAGCACAACATAACATAATGTCGTTGGCTGTTCTGTCTCTTGTCTGTTTTCATTATTAGTGTTCTTTTGTGGTTAATTAGTACTTCCAGTTTTCGCACCATAAGGTTGTATTCTTTTACATTTTTGTTCATTGGATTTTATGTTTGTTTTTTTTTCTTGTGACTCCTTTTTTTTGGTATTATTATTGTTGTTTTTGTTGCTGCTGTGTAGTTTAGTGAAGCATCCTTTTTATAATGAGTTCTCTTTCTCGTTTTTGTTTTGTTTCTTGGATAATGGTTGGTTGTACTTCCTGATATTTGCAAAATTTTTGGCAGTGTTTTTTTACTCTATGGTAACAAGATCTGTTTTCGGCAACAGCCGTTTGCAAGTGTTGTTAGGTTTGTTTTTTATACATGTATTTGTGTCTTCTTTTGTTGTGGCGAAAAGTATATTGCTAATAAACATGACTTAATTGTGAAACAGCTTTTAGTGTTTGGTTATGTAGAAAATTTTGCATTTATGCTTCAACTAACATTCAACATATAATTTTTTTTAAAACTTAACATTAATAGTGAAGAAAGGTAAGCTTTTGTTTACACTCAGAAAAATGTATGAATTGAGATATAGTTTAGACCTTCCCATGTAAAAATCGAAATATATATGAACATACATGATCATAAATGGGCTTGTATATGATCATACATGGGCATACATGGTCATATACGTCCATACATGATCTCATATATGACCATATATCTTCGGATCCGAAATTTGAGGGTATATGGTGATATATGTGCATTAGACCGTACCACCTTATATGCAAAAAAAAAAGTTCACCGTACACCCTCAAATATAAAGTATTTTAACAAGAAAATTTCGAAAATGTTTTTTTTTTTTTGGCCGAACGTAGGGGTCGCCATTTTATATTTTTATTTATATCTTCGCCATTTACCGTCGGATCTTAAAGTGTTGTATATCAATGTTTTTTGTCTCGCGGAGCTCGCAAAAAAGCAATAAACTTTTGCTGGGAAAGTATTCCAATAATTCCAGCGGAACTATTATTTTATTTTTTTTTTTAATTTTTTTTGTTGTCGAATGTAGGGCATTTTTAATTTTTTTGTCTTATCTTCTGTATTTACAGTCGGATCTTAAAGGGTTATATATCAATGTTTTTGTCGCAATGATACCAATTTGTTACATCAAAAATCATTGACCTCAAGCACCCTTTTTACGTAGGTGTTACCCCTTAAGTAGTATAAAAGGGTGCTTGAGGTCAATGATTTTTGATGTAACAAATTGGTATCATTGCGACAAAAACATTGATATATAACCCTTTAAGATCCGACTGTAAATACAGAAGATAAGACAAAAAAATTAAAAATGCCCTACATTCGGCAACAAAAAAAATTAAAAAAAAAATAAAATAATAGTTCCGCTGGAATTATTGGAATACTTTCCTAGCAAAAGTTTATTGCTTTTTTGCGAGCTTTCATTTTAAAATATTAGGGTAGTACATTAAGGTGGTAGCAACTGAGATCTGGTGGGTTAGACCCCCGCACTGATAAGCTAGCACGCTTCCAACTAGCCTACCGGGGCGCTCCCACACAAGAAAGGAAATAATATTAAACAGGTAAATTTATTTTGTTAAATTGGATATTTTATTAATAAATTTTATTTTATAAATTTCATTAATGTAAAAAAAAAATGTTCGTGCAAATTTAATTTTGGAGTAGACAAATCTTCAAAAGACTGCACAAAATCATCCACAGGCTACGTAAAATCTTCATCAGGCTCCACAAAATCTCTAGAGTTGCAATTTTCATTTAAAATTGTTGCCTCTTTCTTGTTATTTTAATTTTTATACAAAATGGATTGTTTTTTTTCACAAGTTTTTTGTTATTTCTTTTGCTCATTATATATTTTGTTCAAATATGTACAGGTTGGTTGAAAAGTTCCTGCGCTCACCAAGAGATGGCACTGCTAGCTCCAAACTTTTTTTTTCTCAAGTTGGTATAACTGTCCTGAGAACACATGCAAAGTTCAAGTCATTCTGACAATTTTTTCTTTGTTTACAAGCCATTTGAAGTTGACGTGCCATTGATTTTTTTCAATATGGAAAAAAATGAATATCGTGCAGTCATTAGATTCTTTGTTTTGAAGGGTTTAAAAGCAAAGGAAATTTATGAACAATTGTTAGAATTGTATAAGGAGTCCTCACTTTCAAAACGCACCGTTGAATTTTGGGCTAGTGAATTTAAACGTGGTCGTACCAGCCTTAAAGACGATCCACGCGAAGGATGACTGAAACTGCAACCACAGCAGAAATCATTGAGCAGGTACATAATAAGGTTAGTGAAGATCCTAGTTTGACTAAGCGGGAAATTGCTAATGCCATAGGCATCTCAGACGAACAAGTACTCCATATCTTACATGAAGAATTACGTATAAAAAAACTGTTTGGAAAGTTAGTGGCGCACACATTAACAATTCAAGAAAAACTGGATCGATAACAAATTTCTCAGCGTAATTTGGATCGTTTTAAGCCGAATAAAACAGACTTTTTGCGTCGTTTTATAACTATGGATGAGACGTGGATCTACCACCATGATTCTAAATTGAAACAAGAACGTTTGCAGTGGACTGAAGCTGGTTGTTCAGCTCCAAAGCAGGTGAAGTCACAACGATCAGCAAAGAAGGTTATGGCATCAGTTTTTTGGAATGCAAAAGGAATTTTGTTGATTGATTATCTTTAGAAAGGTAAAACAATCAACTCTGAATATTATTGCAGCCTTTTGGATGAGCTGGATGAAAAAATTCGTGAAAAAAGACCTGGTTTAAAGAAGAAAAAAATAATTTTTCACCAAGACAATGCACCTGCTCACAAAAGTGTTTTGACGATGGCTAAATTCAAAGAATTAAAGTACGAATTGCTTGAACATCCACCGTATTCACCAGATTTGGCTCCCAGTGACTACTATCTCTTCAGAAATCTCAAACAATTCCTTCGTGGAAAGCATTTTTCGTCGAATGAAGAGGCCATAGCAGCCGTAGACGGTTATTTTGCAGAGCTTCCGGAAAACCATTATAAGGATGGGATACAATTATTGGAAGATCATTGGAACAAGTGTACAATGCCACCGTGAACTACACCGAATTTTTAAAAATAAAAAACAGCACAGATATCATGGGAACATATGTAGAATAGCAACGTGCAAATTTTTACTTAAATTCAAAGACAGTTTCAAAAAAGGATTAGATTGTTTCAAAAACTTTTGGAACTACTCCAAATGTAATTAATAAAGCATTAATTGTAATTCAAGAACACAAAATTAAATAAAATAAATATTTGTTGAATTTCAATAATTTTTTTAATTGTGTTAGATATTTTTGAATTTTAATTGATCTTTATAAGTATTGATTGCGAATTTTTAAATTTTGTTTGCAATTTTTGAATTTAAATTGTGTTCTTTTATTTCGTTTTTTTTTTTAATTTCAATTGTCATTTTTGGTAAATTTTTTGTCTTTTTTTTATAAAAAGCTTTATTTTTTTATCTCCATATCTATAACTTCTTGCTTTCATATATGGACTTCAGACGAACACAAATATAGCAATTATATTGTATGCCGTACTCTACATTTCATAACAAACACATCATTTATTTATTAGCTTTTGTTGTTTTTAATATTTTATGAAATAACAAAAAGAAAAATTTCAAATATTTTTATGTGCAAATAATTTCGTTTAGATTTAAAAGAGAAAAGCCAAGAATTGCCAAGACTTGGCAGCATTTTTATAAAATCTTACTTTTTAACTACTATAACTACATTAAAAGTCAATATAAGTGTTGTTAATTAAATATTTTCTGTGTACAATTTTATACAGACTACAAAGGTTTACGTCGCAAAAAACTTACTTTTGATATTTATATATCCATATTTTAAAGGTTCGGCATTTTGATTTGATTGATTTTTCCAATTTTCTTGAGATTTCAATTGATTTTTTTTGGCAAGTCCTATTACTTTTTAGCAAATTTCCCTGATTTTGAAATATTTTTTAAATCCAATTGGTAACCAGTTGGAAATTTATTTAGAAAAAATTTAAGTAATTTAAGTTTTTACTTGATTTAAGTTAAAATTTCTATGAATCCAAATCATTCCCAAATTTCTTAAAATTTAGTTAAATTATATTTTTTTTTTAAATCCGGCGGCAGCCATGAGTGAGGACTTGTTTCCAACGGATATTATCATAGTTGTCAGTTTTGAGATTATTTTCAAAATTTTTTTTGAACATAATTCCTACGATAGAAAGTGGGACTATAAGCGAAACATTTTCTTTGGTAATTATAAAATTACATAAAATTATAATCTGCATAATATATTTGAATTCTATATTATTTATTTTAAGCGATTGGTTTTCTGGGTGGGACATTATGGCTTCCCATCTACATTCCCAAAAAGCCGAGACAGACTAAACTTAGAACTTTTATTTTTACAACATATTCAGATTTTATCAATATTACAGTTATTAACAAATGTTTAAAAGAGACCCTAAGTTTAGTCTCGAATTCACCTGCCTCTTTAAGTGTAGTACAATAAAATATTTCACAATTTATTATTTTGACTTCAAATTAATCTTTTTAAAGCTATGAAATAAATTATAACCTTTTTGTTTAATAAAAAAAAATCCGAAATAAAAAAAGGAAAATTACCAATATAACCCCCCATAATAATTTATTACACTCATTAAGATGTCTCGCACCGTATTTTATATAACCCCATAGATTTTTATACAGATCAATAACATATTTTCTTTATGGCTTTAATATAATAAAAAAACAAAGTCAACCAAATCTTTAACCAAAAAAAAGAAAAAATAATAAAAAACTGTTATAGTTAGTTTGAGTAAAAAATGAAAAACTACCCCACAAAGCCACCGCACACCAGTGACCAATAAGTGTCAGCATTATCAGTTTTTTTTTATAGCAATTTATACGAATAAAATATATTATTTCAAATTCTCCTCACATTTCGTAATGTGTCAAAACAATCTGGTATTTTTTAGATTTTTATGAAAAAAAAAATTAATATTGTTTTTATATAGATTTTATATAAAGCGAAACATGTTGTGTTTTGCAAAATCAAACTGCAACATAATATATTTTTTAAAAAAGTGGTAACATACTTTTTAAATATGTGCAACATATGTGGTCAGTTATATAAACCAATTTGTTCTACATCGCGTTAAATGTAAAATTAAAAAAATATAGCATACTTTTTGGTAGATTTTTATTTATAGCATGCATTTAGGGGCTGCATAAAGATTTAACTGCAAAATAAAATTGTTTATTTAAAAAGTGGAGTATTTAAAATGCTTAAACCTTTGGCAACCATAGGCAAGTATGTTTGCTTAAGGGTTTTTGGCACTTATAATTGTCCAGGAAAAAATTACAGTTAATTTGTCCAAGGGTGATTTGTGCAAGGTTTGAGCAAAAACAATATATATTATACCTTAGAAGCACTTAAAGCTAGTCAAAAATTATTATTTATTTAAGGAGCGAATATAACTAAATCAATTTAACTAAATTTTAAAAATTTATGAATGACTTAGCTGCAATTTAATTTAAATCAAATATTTCTTTAAAATAAGTACAAACAGTTTATTTAAATTAAGTAAATTTTTTCCTAAATTAAGAAAATTTCTTCTTAAATTTTTTGAGTTAAGGATATTTTTTTTACTTTAATTTAGTATAAATTTGTGTTTAAGTTTAGTTAAAAATTTCTTATTATCAAGTAAATTTTTCTTAAATTTTAAGACGCTTGAACTTATGCTAATGCAGAATAAACTTTATTTTAAGTTTATAAATTATACTACACACAAATTTCACATATAAATATTATTTTTTTTGTAATTCTCATTAAGTACAAACTTTTAATTATATAAGTATTTTAGTTTGCCTCATAAAACCTAAATAATTAATTTTATTATTTGTTTTAATATATGAACGAAAATAATTATAAAATTATTCTCCTTAATATATAAAATTATTTTCAATTTAAAATTTACTACTTAAAATTTGATGAACTTAAACCGAATTAGTTCAATATAAACTATAAAACAAATTAGAATTGTATAAGTTAAAATATTCTAAACATTTTTAGGAATGCTTAAATTTAAGAAGTTAAAATTTACACTCGTAGAAAAAAAAAATTGCAAAAAAAATTTGTAAACTATTTTCAATCCGACTAAACTATTTTTGTACTGATTTTTAGTAACAAATTTTTATTTAGTAAACTTTTTTTCTATTTACATTTAACAAATTACAGAATTTTTACAAAATATTTACAAATTTTTGTTGCTAATTTCAGAAATCATTTTACAAATTTTTGATAACCGATTTGCTAAAATTTACTGATTCAAGGAAATGTTGCTTTTAATTAAAACTTGCACCTCCAACCTTAAATTTCCTTAAAATGTTACAAAGCTTAAAAAAGGGGCCGAAAGTTAAGATACCGACTCATATCTGAATATAGGACATTCAATCAGAATAGCACTAAAAAGTTTTATTTAGTTCTAAAAATCAGCCCTAAAAACAATTAAAATTTGACCTTAAAAGTAAAAAAAATTGTCAAAATTATTTTTCAAAACAGAATTTACCTTAAAAAATGATAAATTCGTTTATGTTTTTAAAATTTTGAAGCCTTTGATTATACCCTTCACCTCAGGTGGAAGGGTATATATTTATAAGTTTGTCATTTTGTTTGTAATTTCTACAATATTGATCTTAGACCCTATAAAGTATATATATTCTGGGTCCTTTTGAAGAGCGAAGTTGATTTAACGATGTCTGTCTGTGTGTTGAAATGGGTTTTCTGAAGAACCCAGACATGATGAGGACTTGATATTTATTTCTGTTAAATGTGATCCATTTCTGTTTGATATTGAAAATCAGACAGATCGGTTAATAAATGGCTGAGATATTAGCAAAAAACCAGGACTACCTCTAATTTTTTCCGTAAAATCCCTTTGTTTAATATGCATGTAGAATTTTACGCATAACAAACACATCCATTTGTTGAAATTCTTTTCTTTCATCTCCAACTTTTATACACAAACAACAAACACATACAAATATTTGTCATTTAAATAAAAACCAAACAAATCTCTAATGAACGAAGACTTTTTATATATGTACCTCTATTAACGATGATTTTGTGTGAGCTTCAACAGCTCAGTTGTCTAGACGCTATGTCACAAATACTTTTTTTTTTTCTCTAAGGCCGCGGGTTCGAATCGCGGCCAATTCACTTTTTTTTTGTAATTTTTTTTTTATTTTCTTAAGACTTTTTTTTTTTGTTTTTTTTTTAACATTTAATAATTAATTTATATAAAATTTTATATTAATAATTGAATAATCCATAAATAGGCTAAAAACATTAAAATTTTTATAAAAACCCTCTGATACAAACAAAATACAAACGTTTTTATTTATATTTTTTGCTCCGATTTAAAAGAATTTATAAACAGATTTTTAAACCATTTTATTTCTCATAAATTAAGAAATTTTTATACATAATTTCCCCTTGAGTGCGTGCAACTATTTAAGTTAATAACTTATAATAATTTATAAAAAAAAAATTGAAATTTTTTACTAATATTAATAATATTTAGTAATTTTTTTTGCTGATTTTAGCAAACCGATTTTAAACTCCACTTTACAAAAAGTCTACTAAAATTTAGTAGCGGCTACTAATTTTTTCTACTAATTTCATTGTACTACACGTCAGCAGACATGTGTTGCTAAGATTAGAAAAAAATTCCGCTGTGCTCAAATTAGCAAAATTTTCCGTAATAACAGCAAAATTTTTAGTTGCCATTACAGACTTTTTTTGATCAGTGTAAGTTTATAAATTCTTAACCTTTTTTAAGGTTTTTTTTTATACCCTCCACCATAAATGGTGAGGGTATATATCAGTTTGTCATTCCGTTTGTAACATGTCGAAATATAGGTCTAAGACCGCGTAAAGTATATATATTCGTGATCCTTATGCAATTTTAAGTCGATTTAGCGATGTCCGTCTGTCTGTCTGTCTGTCTGTCTGTCTGTCTGTTGAAATGGCGATCACGACGCGAAGACGTTAGCTGGGGTGCCTATTTTTACCCAGATTATTGTACATCCTCCCGAGCAATTTGGTATTGAAAATGAGCAAAATCGGTTCAGCGGTTAAAAAGTTATGAGTGAAAATGTGAAGATACCTCTAAATTTTCCATACAAATTGGTGTATTTTAGTACCATTTTATAGTAGCGACAGGTATATAATATATTTCCATCATATTTTTTCGCTAAGAAATTAATAATATTTTGCACACCTCAAATATTTTTCACCTCAAAAAATTTTTTTCACCACTAAAATTTTTTTTCACCACAAAAAATTTTTTTCACCTAAAAAAATTTTTTCACCTAAAAAATTTTTTCACTTCAAAAAATTCGTTTCCGCATCCAAAAAAGTTTTTCACCTCAAAAAATTGTTTTCACCTCCATATTTTTGCTTCAAAAGTTTTTTACATTGTTTGTATCAAAAACAATAGAGAACATTGGTGGAGGGTATTCAACACAGCCGAATTTAAGCTTTTTTACTTGTTACTAACTAGAAATACATTTTTGAACGTTTAAAAAATTTAGGAAAATATCTGACTATTTTCCAAATAATGAAAATTTGTTGTGAACTAAAATCATGAAATTTTTTTAATTATTTGAAATTTTTTCTTTTTTATTAATTTTAAGGATAAATTCATAGATTTTATTATACTACCCAGCAAAAACATGGTATCAACTATTTACCAGGCTATTTACTCGCTTAATTACTTTTTTCGCGATGTCCAAAAAGTAATGGGTACTCATTATTTTTTGGCTGTTCGTAAGCGAAAGGGTAATGACCACCCATTACTTTGTGTTTTTTGTAAGCGAGAAGATAATGACCACTCATTACTTTTGGGACATCGCGAACAAAAGTAATTAAGCGAGTAAATAGCCTGGTAAGTATTTGATTTCATGTTTTTGGCTGGGTAAAGATGTGAACTAAATTTTAGTTCAAAATCTTCAATTTAAAATTTAAAAATCCACTAAAAACAGGTTAAAAATCTGTATTTGAAGAGGAAATTCCTTAAAAATAATTTAATTTTCGGAATAATCGGACTATAAAGTTAGTTAAAAATATTAAACCAAATTTTTTCCTCCCTGTCATAAGAAGCTAGCGTTTAAGGAACTTATTTTTTAAGGTTCTCTGGAAGTCATTTTAACTCTCAAAAATGTACATCAATTTTAAGCATTTAAACCCTACTTTTATATTTTATTGAAAAAGTATTTATAAAATTTACACAGAAATATATTTAAATGCATAAAATACTTACTTTTCATAAAGAAAAGCAAATAATAGACAAATAACTTGTATACAATGAATAATGAAACAGTAAATGCATATGCAGCAACAAACCAAGGCTAAAGAAGAAGAGAAACGAAGTAGTATGCATACAAAAAGAATATAAAGGAATATAATTAAAGCTTGAATATTATATTATATTTACTTTTAATTAAATGGCAACAACAAAAACAAGGCAACATAAAACAAAAAATGGAAAAATCTTGCAGTCATGAAGACTAAATACTCATCAATATATGGAAAGTACGAATATAGGACTAAGGACCGTTAATACAATGTGCTGTTAAAATTTAATCAAGTTAAAATTTTTTTCTGGTAAACATCAACAACAAGTGTGTCAGTTAAACTCCCAGTTAATTGTTAACTGAAGATTGTATTAATGAACTTAAATGGTATAAGTAAATTAATAAAATAAATGAAGCTATAAAAGTGAAATATCAATGTTGAACTTATAATAAAATATCGTAATTAAATTGATGGCATATGAGTGGTTAATGCTCTGAAGAGTTCTTAAAGTTCTTTGAAAGATAAACTATTAACTTTTATGGAATATTGTGGTATATGCCATTTAAATTGTACCATTTTTTGTGCTATTAATTTTAATTAACGATCATCATCATCATCATCATTTAGTATTTTAAATTGTAATAACTATAAATTTTATATTTTATTATAGTGACCCTTAGACTATAACTCTTCATTTATACACCTTCCATAAAAAATTATTACTAAAAACATTAGAGAAGTTTTGGCGTTCAATAAACTTTTTTTTTTTTTTTGGCAAATACGAAGAAGGCCTACCGCATAAGTTTGTGTTATATTTTTATCACCTACCCAAAAATGGTGGGAATATTAAGTTTACAAATAAAATTAAGTTAAATTATAAGGAGTATAAAAACCAAAGGAGTAAATTTTTTATGTGCGGCTTTTGATTTTTAAATATATAATACACGATATTGTTATATTTCTAATTGACAAGGTTTTGAATTTTATTCTTATGAAAATCAATCACTGCCAGAACTCGAATGATAGTACACGAATCCCTAAGATATTCTTTAGAGCTCACGCAGTTAATAGGGTTCTTGCGGATCTCAACGTAAATACTTTTGCTAAACCCAAGAACTAGGCAATAACAGGAGTTAAAAATCAAAAGCCAATCATAAAGCCACCAAGTGAAGTTCATTTAATATGAGTCAAGTTGTTACATAGCCCTTGCTGAAACAGTCCTCTTCGACGCTATATCGTCTATTTGCTAACCTCTTTAGCTCTTCGTACTTTGCGGGAATCTTCACATCATGGTGGAAAGTTGCCAATTTTCAGCCAATCCCTAAGAAGGGTGCGGCCAATAACCTTGAAAACTATCGCTTTATCGAAATATGATGGAGGCAATTATAAATTTTCATCTTGCTTATTATCTTTTGTAGAGATCGTTCTACGGGGACCTGTTAGCATTTCTTTCGAAGCTTTGGAGCGGGTTTATTCATCAGTTTGATGAGGTTAATGTGGTTGCTCTAAATATTTCCAAGACTTTCGATCATGCGTGGCACAACGTTCTTTTATTAAAACTTATTACTATTGGTGCCGGTAATGACTGCTCTCGATTTATTTTAATTTTTCTAATAGATCGCACTATACGTGTTTTTATAGTTGGGATTTCATTCATGGTTACGACAAGGTTCGTCTTTATTAATGATTTTCTTGATTAAACTTTAATCAGTATCTACTCTTTCACTGATAACAGCAACATTTTTTATTTATTCTTCTTGGATGTTGGCGGCAAAAGGCAGATAAATGACACACGTGATATTTCGCCAATCTCCGAGTGGGGTTTTGATAATAGGGTCAGGGTCAATGCAAGTAAGGTACGATGTTGTATGTTGACGGGGGGATATGAACCAACAAATCTTGGGAACCCAAACTGGGGTCCCAGGTGTGGTTCACTGACGGCTGATCAATGGGGATACGGCTGCTGGTGTTTATGGATGCAATTTTCAACGTGTCCTTCCAAAGATCTTCGCCGCCAATGTATGTGCATCGGATTGTCTTACAAGGGGAACAAGGGGAGCACTGATTTATATTCTTTTGGACAGTCAAGAGGCACCCAGGGCATTATTGTCCCATTACGTGTCGTCTAGATTATCCTGGACTGCATTAAGTCTCTCAATAGACTCGGTGGCTGCAACAAATTAATCCTAGGCTGAGTTCCCAGACGAAATGGGCATGCGAAAAACGAATATAATTAAAGCTCGAATACTGTGGGGCCCGTAGTTACTTCTTTGGTCATGAACCTTTCTGTAGAATACCTGCAGGGTATATCAGAGAAAAACTTAACATTTGGAGGCAATTCAAGACCATTGAGTGCTGGAATGCTACACTCACAATATTGTTTCGTTAAAAAAATCTAAAATGCATATTAAATTAATCGAAAATACAATCAAAAAGAGGAATACTGATTTTTCATTATATTCAGCCCATTTTATTGTTTATTTTCAATCATTGTTTAATAATCGACATAAGAAGTAAAAGCAATCGAAAGTAGTTTAAAATAACCATCAATTTTTAACTGACAAAAAGTAGAAAAAAAAGATTTTTGTGGTTTGTTTTTCAAATGGAATTTTTTTTATTTGTATGTAATTTTTCAAAACACAACACACACAGATGTATATATATTTTTTTACATTTGAATAATTTCTTGTAATTTTTATTGAAATAATTTTGTATATATACAAACTATTTTGTTAAAAAAAAAACAATAAGGAATTATATGAATTTATATATTTAAAAACAGAAAACATAAAATTTAACAGAAAATATCAACTCCTACTGAATGTCTGTAAATTTTTATAGTTTGTTTGACTAATTCAAATAGTTAAAAAATATATTTCTATGAATTTCAATTGATTCTTCGTTTAAAAACAAACTTTACGCATTACTTTTTAAATAAACTACATTCGATTACGGAAAATATATTGTGAGTGTACCATTCGTCAGCGCCAGGCTAAGAAATTCATCGCTCCATCTGGTGGAAACTTAAGGAGACTTCTTTTTCTGAACAGGAAGGACTTAAGATTCTTAAGGGTATTTCTGATTGGACACTGTAATCTCAGGTGCCATTAAAGGACTAGAGGTCTGTCTGATTCGGCTACTTGTAGGTTCTGCAATTTGGATGATGAGACAGCGGCACATATACTCTGCGTAGGTCCTAATCTTCGTGGCAGGGTTTGGAGGAAATCCAAAACCATTGAGTTCCGGAATGATACCATTGGCTAGCGCTAAGAGATTCATCGCACCATCTGGTGAAAACTCCAGAAGACTTCTTTCTCTTAACAGAAAGGACTTAAGGTGATTTTTCACTGGACGCTGTAATCTTAGGTACCATTTAAGGACTGGAAGTCTGTGTGATTCGGCTAGTTGTATATTCTGCAAATTGGATGCTGAGACTGCGGCACATATACTTTGCCTATGAGCTAGTCTTCGTGGCAGTATAGTACAATTTTTTTCCCCTTGGAAATTTGTGCCTAGTAGGGTGATTTGCTGCATAGGAAGCCTTAATATTTAGGGTAAAGCGAGGCTGCACAACAGATCGATTTTTGGTAGCGGTGCATAAGGCCTTTCTGATCTTATCTAAGTGTCGGAAGAAGTATGCAAGAGTCTTGGTTTTCTTAAACGGTGTAAAATATACATCACTCCATACGATCTCCTTAGCAGTTATTTCACCTATATCCGACCGAAGGCGGAATAGAAATCCCATATATCTGCAGAAGCTTCAGAGTCTATTTTGGACCTTTTGTAGCGTATACAAAGGAAGGAAATGACATTTATTAATGACAGTAGGGTATCCAGTTCTATTGATTCATTAAATGTAGAATGTGTATCATTGTTGTATCAATTTTACTATGGGAATTGTTCTGCCAAGATAAGTGAACGCATTGTTAGAGTTTTTATTCAAAATACTCCCTTATCTACTACAGCTCATCCGTTTGTAGTCGGCAGTCCAGTGGATCGCACATCGCGTTACAGGGAAAATTCGCTTATCAGTCGTGCAAGTCGTATGTGGAATAAACTCCACACAGAGGTTCACAAACACTACTCGCTATTCCCCCTTCCCGTAATATGTTCTCCTGATTCCAACACAATCCCCTGCATTAGTAGGGACATGTCCCGAATATGTTGGGCTAACGTAGATCTTTGGTCGGCCCCAATTCTAGTCTCTCACAAAAATTCCTTTAACTTTTCCAATTTTATAGAGTACTTTAAATTCGTTAAGGGCCTATTGTTAGTTTAGTTACTTTTTCGTAACATCCATTAATAGACATTATCACCATCTTCAGGTATTTTTTTTTTCTGTTTATAGAAAGAGTATCCTTTTAGGTTGTTGTTAATTTTGTACCTTAAAATTGTATGTGGTTGTTTTTTTTTTGCCAACATTACTTGTTTATTTGATTTCATTAACCAAATGTATATTTCCTTAAATTTAGCTTTTTCCTTCGTTTTCTGGTACTCTATTAACATTTGATGTCTTTTGAGAAATTCTTGTTAGAATTTAGCTACATTTTCCTCTTATTACACTTTCCTACCTAAGAAAGACCACATAGAAAAAGATGGTCTATCTTAAGAAGCTATTTGCAATTTTCTTAATAACTGTTGCTTTTTTTTTGTATGTATAATGATTATGTTTAGATCGTTAAGGAATTTTTAAGGTTGATTTATGTGGTATATTTTCATTCTATCTATGTACAATGTTTATTTACAGGTATTCCAAATTGCTGTTATAAAAGTTTTAATTTAATTTTTGCCAAAGTTAGCAAAAAAGCAAAAAAAAAAAAAAAAAAAATTACAAAAACATACACATAATAAAATCATTTAATTATTACAATCAAATTAACACTAACAAATGGTTTTTGTAGTGAAAAATGTTATCAGTTAAGGAATTTTGATTGCTATTGTTGGTTAAGTAAATATTTATTAAAACCATTTATTATAACTAAATGAAAATAAATTTAATTATGTATGTGGATCATAAGAAATAGATGCAGGGAATTCTTCCGTTTCTAGCATTTTTTCCGGTAGATTGGAGGTAAAAATAATAGCCACCTCAGATGCAAACAGTCTTAGAGAAAATAATTATAAAATTTAACATAAAACTTATTTCTAAAATAATATTAGGGCAAATCCCTACAAGTATGCTCTTAACAATTTATATAAAAGGCCCTTAAAAATATGCAATGATTTTAGTAAATTACTTTTATATAACAATTTTTATATCCATCTCTTTAAGCTTTGAAATTTTTTAATTAGAAAAAAGGGGGTTAGAAATTTCTACTAGTAGAACATACAAAAAGCAAACTTTAAAACATAATTAAAATAAAACCATGCAATTTAAATCAATATTTCTACTTCAAGAAGCATAACAACAAGAATTGCAAAAAAAAGTGCGTCATATTGCAGTGTTGTTTTACAATAAAATACATTAGTCAACCCTTTTTTTCAACATTTTTAATGTACATTCTTTTCTGCATTTCTTCATTATAAAAATATGATGCATTTTCGAAGAAGTACATATATGTATAAATATGTATGTACTTGTATTTGTATACAACTTGTATAATGTGTATATAATAATATATAATACTTGACAATATGTGACATGTGTCGTATGAAATATAAATTGTAAAGAACACAAAAAAAAAAAAAAATAACGCTGAAAATAACAAGTGTATTTTATGAACATTCGTGCGTATTTCGTGATGTATTATAAGAGTTTTTTCATTCTTCTACTTTTCATTTTAACACTTTACACATTAAAAGCACAATTCCCCAATTTCTGTTTCATGGCCTACACATACATACACACACACACACATGCACTGCAGCAAAAGCAGCTGCTTATATGCAACACTAAGGCGAAGAAGTTTTTAAGATTTTGGTGTTAACAAACTTACATTTGAAATTTACTATAGAAAAAAATAGTTCGCTCCATTTATAACAAAATTTGAAGCATAGAATTGTCAAATGTTAGTTCTCAAAATTAAATTAAAAAAATTAAAGATGCAAATTTTTTAATAACAGTGTATTATGTTAACATTTGTTAATATATATTTTTTTTTCAATCCGAGATTGTCCCCAATTGTAAGCATTGCAGTCATCATCACCGTCAACATTCACCATCATCATCATCATCAACACCACCATTGTTTCATTTCATTTCAAAAAGATGAAAAGTAGAACAGAGTATGAAGTTTGTGTTTGCATAATTCTTTTTTTTTTTTTTTGAAGTGCAGTAAAAATTCATATTTTATATAACTTTTGTTTTCTTTGTCGTGCATTAATAAACATCTTTCTGCTGTATATTTATGTAGGTATTTATTTGAATTTATATTTATACTATATTTTTTAAAATGCATTATTGTTTGAATTTCTGTTGTGTTTTTTTTTTCTTCAAAATTATATACTTTTTTTTAATGCAAAAAAAAACAATGACATATTAAGCAGATATTAAATATTTAAAATGAAATTTGAGCTCATATGTTTATGAAAAAGCTTTATAGATATTAAAAAGACTTCAGGGGAAAAATTAAAATTTGTTTAAGATTCAAAAACATTGTTGCTTTCACCACCACTAAAGTCTATCCATCGAAATATGCTGAAAATATAAAGATATATCTTTTAGATTGCTAGTAGTAGGGATTTGGGCAGCCACGTGTTAAGTTAAAATTGTTTAGAACCCCAGTCTTAGTGAATAGCAGGCGGGAAATTTCAAATCTACGTTTTTATTATTTCTCGATCCATTCCATTTCATTCTCCGTGTTTTGTGTTTTAATTTCACTCGTTCCTCGTTCCATTCCCTTTCGTTTGCTGCTCTTTGATTTCAATTCCACTCATTATCCATTGCATCAATCAGTTTCAGTCCTTTAAAATTTTAATCTATCAATTTTAGTCCTTTACATTTCAAGTTTCTACTTGAAGCAACTGGAGCAGCCCTTTAAGGGCAGCTTTTTTTTCCCTTTTGAATCTCTTTTTTACCACATTTCTGATGAAAATTCCGAAAGGTTCCTTATTGGTAAATTAGCCCACACTCCAGGGAGTCTTCAGTCCTTTAAAATTCTAATCTATCAATTTTAGTCCTTTACATTTCAAGTTTCTACTTGAAGCAACTGGGGAGCCCTTTAAGGGCAGCTTTTTTTCCCTTTTGAATCTCTTTTTTACCACATTTCTAACGAAAATTCCGAAAGGTTCCTTATTGGTAAATTAGCCCATACTCCTGGGAGTCTATGATATAAATTTCCACACCTTGTGAAAATTTAAAAAAAGTGCTTTATCAGTAAATAATCATAATTTGTAAGGAGAACACCTTTGAAATTTCAGCTTTCTAATAAAAGAGGGGATGATTATCTTCTTTAGGGTCCCCATTTTCACCACATTCCTGTGGAAAATTCCAAAAAGTTCTGTATCAGTGAATGAGCGCACACATCAGGGGTATCAAATCCACTCGTTCCCCGCTATGTACCATTTCTTTCCCCTTGTCTAGTCTTTCGATTCATATCATTTACCATCTTATTCCACTTCGTTTGCTTTGTGTGGTGTTTTAATTCTACTTGGTCCTCCTTACATTTGATTTAATTTCTAATTTTCAATTCCAGTTGTTTTTTTAAATTCAATTCCACTTGTTTTTTTTTAAATATCAGGTTGTTAGGCAAAGCTATTTAAAGAGAGCCGTTTTTTCTTTTGAAGCCCTATTTTTACTATGTTCCGGGCGGAAATTCCAAAAACTGCCTAATTAGTTAATAAAGCCATATTACAGGGAACATAAATGTAAAATGTCGGCTTTTTCTACAAAATTTCAGGCTTCTAGCCACAGCCACACCCGTTAAGGCGGATACTTTTCCCTGTTTATACCCACATTGCTGCCGAATATACCAAAAAGTACCTTATCAGTGAATTGGCCCTCGCTTTAGACAGCACATATTTGAAATTTCAATTTCTAGACAAAGAGAATACTTTTTCAGGATACTTTTCCTCTCTTCTACTCCCCACGGGAATTTTAAAACTCGCATTTTAGCGGACGTATGTATTCCTAGATTTATCGGTATGGGCTGGACGATGTTGAATCAATGAGAATGTGAATTAAATATTTAATTTAGACCAATTAAACTTTTAATAATTTCAATTAAAAATTTAATTTAAAATCTTCAGAAATTTCAATTAAAAATTTAATCATATCAATTAAAAATTTAATTGATATGATTTGTTTAAAAATATCAAAATCCAAAGAGCAATGGCTAGAACAATCAATTCTTAAAATTTGAAAATGTTAACCTCAACCTTAACTAGATCGAAGTCAAAATAAAAATTTTCGTTGTCTATAAGAACGTATTAAAATAATGTTGAGTTAGCAACTGAATGGGAATTTAATCAACACATTTGTTGTTGTTGTTTACCCTATAAAATTTTAATTTAATTGTTTGTTAGATTTTAACGGGAGATTGTGATATCGGGCCCAAGTGTTTGAGGATTTTAATAAAAATTGTTTAGATTATTTTGCTGGCTTTGCGGAATTGATTTGAGAGCCAAATATTAATTTGTGAACCCCACGCAAACAGTTTACGGATTAAAATATCTTAATATTTAATTAAAAATCTAGGCATACTTTTAGGATTTTTATAAATATACCTATTAATTATAACATACTTTAAGGTTTTAATTACGTTTAACATTACAATTATTATTCATTGCTTATCTCAAATTCATTAAGCATATGTAATAACTTAAAAATTTATCTTGATTAAAATTTCACTTTATTTAACGAATTAAAACAAAAACTAAATGAATATCTCGTAATTAATATGCACATATCAAATTGCAATATTGCGATAATTAGTAAACGTGACTTAATTTTCAGTCAGTTCAACCCTTTGCGCTCCATAGACACATAACAAATCACAATGAAAAAACATAAAAAGGTTTTTGTTTTTTTTTGAAAATTGTTAAAAGCTAAATTTAAGTATAATATTTAAAAAATTTATATGTTGGCTCACATGACAACATTTACAATGTAATATGAATCTAAAATACAAGTTAAGTTCTGAAGTAGTAGGGTGTTTTAAACCAGCAATATATTATACAACTAACACATGCATGACTAACTCTACATACAAGAGGGTGTTGAAATATGCAAAAAAAAAAAAATACACAGAAAAGAGCTAAAGATAAAACAAAAAATAGCTGGTATAATTGTATAAAAAATTAGGGTGATATTTAATTCGTGGCCCAAACGCCATTTCCGAACTTCCGGACAAACTTCTCCCCTAAAGTTTAGCATCAAATTCGAAACAAAATTTTCTCATTGGTATTGGGTTAAATAACACATCTACCACTTGCAGTTTTGATATTATTTAAGATATAATATTTCAGTTTAATCTGAAAATCGAATTTTATATTTTTTACTACTGCAACTCATTACCGGGAAATATCACCAAGAAATTCCTGACAAAAGCCTTTACTTACCACCCTTATAATAAGTTTACGTGTTATTTTTGTAATGGTGTTTGTATGTAAGTGTAAATGTTTGTGTATGTTGAGAAGGTGAAAAATTTCAAACATTATACGTTGTGAATTTTAAATTAAGCAAATTAGAAGTGATAAAAAGTTGAGATGAATAACAACAGCACCAACAAAAATAACAAAAAAACAAAAAAAAAAAAACTAGACAAATTTTAGATGTATGTATGTTCTAGCACAAGGCTAAAAATATTTTTTTTTGGTATAATAATGTTTTTTTAACATACAAGCATCAAGAATTGTGTGTAATATTTCAAAAGATATTCTTTCCTTTTATTTTTTGGCAACTTTCTCCTCCTGCTACTGCTACTATTACAGACTTTGTTTTAATGTTTATAAATTAACCATGAGATTTCCTTTATTTTAACATAAAGTTATATGAAAAAAACAACTACAATACCTCTTACCTCACCTTAACTCTAAGCCAGAGCTTCTAAAGAATTCAATCCTTCATTGAGTTTTTAATTTTAATTGAGCTTTCAAAGCACTATTTTTGTGTGGTAATGAATTCTCTGATGGTCTCAAACGAGGTAATTTTAAAGAACTTCAATCGTTTTTCATGATTAGATTTATCAATCGCTGAATTCAATCGATTTCCAAGTATGGAAATTGATTGATTGGAAATTTTGTGAATGAGATTCGACTTTCATCATTTGATTTTAAAATTTCGAAAATAAATTAATTCGTTATTAATTTTAATTAAAAGAAATTAAAGAAGAAAAAAATTAAAAAAAACAAAAATTAAAAAATCAAAAATTAGAAAACAATCTAGTCAAAAATCAAAAAAAAAATGTCAAAAATTAAAACAAAAATAAAAATCAACAAAATCGTCAGTTTTAAAAAATCGCCAAAATTATAGATTCTTCAAAATAAAAAACTGATATAATTAAAAAAAAAACGGTCAAATGGAAAAAATCGTTCAAATTAAAAAATAATTTTAAAATTGAAATCAAAAATTAAAGTAATAATAAAAAAAAAAAATTATTAAAATCAAAAAACCGCTAAAGTTGACAAAAATCGCCTAAATTATATACGGTCCGCCAAATAACTTTTATTTTTGAAAATGCTATTAAAAAAAACTAGTTCTCAAATTTCTTTTTTTATAATGGAAAATAATTTCATTTAAATGGCTGCCTCGGCTGGCCATGCAGTAGCCTACACGATCGTTCCAATTTTTAAGCACATTATCGATTGTGTGCAGCTGTATTTCAACAATGGCTTCACGAATATTGTCCTTTAAAGCGTCAATTGTCTCTGGCTTGTCGGCGTAACACTTATCTTTGACGGCACCCCACAAATAATAGTCCAACGGTGTCAAATCGCAGCTCCGAGGTGGCCAAACGACATCAGCTCTGCGGCTGATAATGCGATCTTCAAAAACAGGGCGCAAAACATCGAGTGTAGCTTCGGCTCTGTGGCACGTAGCGCCGTCCTGTTGAAACGAAATGTTGCCAATATCCTCCTCTTCAATTTTTGTGAACAAAAATTCGTTCGACATGGCCCGATAACGATCGCCATTGACTGTAACGACCAAACAGTGACTCGTTTTGGGTGCATCGGCTTTTCAATGTATGCGTGCGGGTTTTCTGTGCCCCAAATGCGACAATTTTGCTTGTTTACATACCCGCCAAGATCAAAATGAGCTTCATCTGAAAAGATGACATTCTGCAACATTACCATGATTTTCAAAGTAATGTCGCAATATTTCCCAGCATTGTTCAAGCGTATACACAACTATATTCGTTCAGCGGAAGGATAAAACTAATTATTTGTCAAATCAGACATGATCTAAGTGTTACCATTCACGAAATAAGCACTAGCTGAAAAAAAACGTTAGATGGCGGACCCTATAGAAAACTGAAAAAATTGGAAAAAACGCTCAAATTAAAAAATAAATAGCGAAAATATAAAAAAAAACGTTTATTAAAAAAAATTTTAAAGCTCGCTAAAGTGGAAAATATCACTTAAATTTAGAACAACCAAAGTTAAAAACTTCTAAAATTCGAAAAAACAGATAAAATTAAAAAAAATCGCCAAAATTGGAAAATTCGTTAAAATTTAACAAATTGCTAAAATTGCAAAACTCAAAAAATAGGAAAAATATCACTTAAATTAAAAAAAAAAAAAATGGCAAAATTAAAAAAAGTTCTTCAATTCGAAAAAACCCTAAAATTTAAAAAAAAATTCAAAATTTAAAAAATTGATAAATTGATAAATTTAAAAAGAGCCGCCAATACCGAAAAAACGCTAGAATCAGAAAAATTTAAAATTAAAAAGTCGCCAAATTTGAAAAAGAAATCAATCGAATTGAATCGTGCATATCTCGAAAGCTAAAAGCGCGAAACTGAGAACCAGGGTTCTTCAGTTTCGAGTTACTTGGCTAGATTTTGGATTGCAGAGAGAGAAAGACGGCTATATTTGGCGATATGCAATTTTTTATATCAATATATTTTTATATATTTTTTTTAATGTTGGGCATTTTTTATTTTTTTAATTTAAGTGTTTTTTTTCTCAATTTTGTCTATTTTTTCCTTAATTTTGTCTATTTTTTTCCTCAATTTTGTATATATTTTTTTTTAATTTGGCGATTTATTGAATTTTTGAGATTTTTTAAAATTATGTCGATTAAGGCGTTTATTTTTGTTAATATGAGGCGGTTTTCCCCCAATTTGAAAGATTTTTTTATACAATTATAGCGTTTTTTTTATTTCGGCGTTTTTTTTAATTTAATTTGAGCGATGTTTTTCCAATTTTAGCGATTTTTCTAATTTTGGCGATTTTTTCCATATTTGGCGATTTTTTAAATTGGTGATTTTTCAAAATTTTTGCGAATTTTTTCACTTTTGACGATTTATTTTAACAAATTAGTGCTATTTAAATGTGAATGCAACAATTACTTTTTTTCTTCTTGTGTTTGATACTGATTTTCCAATTCTATCGAAATTAAATTCTTCCAGTTAAAAAGTAAATCGAACTCGATTTTTAGCGAATTCATTTAAAATATAATTCAGTCATTAAAGTTCTGCTCTAAGCCCCCCAAGCCTTGAGGTATTAATATTAAAGGGCGTCAGAGATATTATGTGTTCAAATTTTTAATGAATGACAGGCAACAGGTTGTTCTAGCAGACATTTGAAACAGTAGTGGCAACAGCAGCATTCACATATAACAAACATCTCTCCAAGAAGTTTTGTTATATGCGAGTGAGTGTAATATTAGTATTATTACAATAACCTGCCAAAGATGAACTTCTCAGGTGTGAAAATTAAAAGCCTTTTCATTTTCTCTAACTCGAACAATGTTGGGTTTTTTATTTATTTTTACTTACTGTGTTTTGTTCTTCTCTTTTTGTATTTAAATTGAAGTAGAACTTAATGAGCATATTTATTTTAATTAGTTAAGGGATCTGTGAGGTTGTTATAAAAAATAATTATATGATGTTATTTTTGTAATTTTTTTGAAGACTTATTTTTTATTGCGAGATTTAAAAAAAGGGATTACAAGGAAATACCCCTTTTTCAAATTTAAATGAAAGAAATTAATATTAATCTAGAAAATGAACAAAAATTAAAAAAAAAAAAAAAATTGTTGCCTATTTTTAGGGGTTTAATTGAAAACTATCTTTAAAGCAGTGGCACCCAACCTTTTATGTGCCATGCCCCAATTTGAAGTTTAATAAACTTCTATGCTATAATATGAAAATATAAATCAAAAATATATCGATGGTCATATGTTGGCATATCAAAATTATAAATTTTTTGAACTGGAATTTTTACTGAAGCCATTTAGTTCTATTTCTCATATTTAACCTAACAAAAGTTATTTCACAAAAATATGACTTCGTAAACCCCGTCGTGGCTCCTTAATTCGCTTGGCAAAAATAATTGGCGAATGACGACCACCAAACGAAAAAAAAAGGATCGAAATTCGCGGATTTTGAACTCATAAAATATATATTATAAAATATATTTTAAGTTTTTTTTTTGCTAGAGTAAACCCCTCCTTTAAAATGTATTAGAAAAATCTCTCTTTGGGTTTATCATCCCTTCCCAACTACTTTCTTGGAATATACATATTTATTAGTATTAATTAACTTAACAAATTTTATAATATTGTAGCATAAAATATTTTCCAAAAAATTAAACAATTTTTATTAGACTTAATTAATAAACATATCAAATTGTTTTTTTTTTGTGTTGTTGTTTTTAATAATTGTCCTGTTAAATGACATGTTTTTCGAAATATTTAACGCTTGGTTGAATTTAACATTTGGCTACAATTGCCCTTATAAACCAGAACACGTTTAATTTTGTTAATTGGTTACTAGTATTTGTAAACTGTGTGTGAATGTGTCCAAAACAACAATATTAACAGAAAAGTCCTTTGGGGGAGGAATATCATATTATATATTTTTGAAATAACGCAGAGATCATTACTAAAAACCATTAACAAATTAGATAAAATATATAAATGATGAGCGTACCAAAAAGTAACAGCAGGATTTTAAACAACAAAGAAATATATTTACCAACCCAACAAAATTTTATATTCCAAAGAAGCAGAACAACTCCCTATTCTTTGTAACCCAGTCTACGACGGTTCTAACAGCGATGATTTTTGTTTGAAATTTACCTAAAAGCAACAGGTTTTACATGTCCAAAGTAGAACTGGTTTACCTGGAATCAGTTCTGAAACTCAGTCAGTCAGTTTAAGTTCCATGGAACGGGAACTAGATCCATGAAATCGGAATCGGTTATAGTTGTGAACAAATTTGTAAAAAATTTTCCTGGGTAATTTTAAGAATTTAATGCGTAATTTTCTTTTGAAAATTATTAATAAATTGAATTCTATATTTACAAGGCACTCAATTTGTTTACGATGTTACCAACTAAAAAAAAACAGGAATTTTTAACAAAATTATCAATAACTGCAAATGACATTTTAATAATATGTGTTTTTTTTAGCAAATATTTATTTTGGCTGTAAAAATAACAAACAAATATATTTTAGTGTACTAAAGATTTTTAGTATAAAAGTTAAAACAGTCTATCTCGAGGTTTAGATTTTTGTTTTTATTTTATTAAATCTTCTTTATTCGGTATATGTCAGAAATAAAAATTGTCCGTTATAATTTTAATAATTTTGTTATTAAAAAATATTACAACACCATTAACTAACAATAGACTTTTAGACCTGGAGCCAAATTTTTATTTTTCAGACTATTTAAATTTTATAAAAAATCATCAGCAGTAAAATATTGTTCCGATTTTAACACCTCTTTATTTGCACTTAAACACAGTTGTACAATTAATTAAACTTATCGTCAATTTTAGTTTGCCGAGTTGTTGCCATATTAACGGTCTATATAAAACTGAGAGAATATCTCTGGACGCTCAGCTATGTATGTATATGTGGTTGCGTCATCTGCTAGGAATAAGGAAAAATATCTAGTTGTGTGGAAGTTTATAATGATATCGCCATCATATTGCACTGGCAATATTCAGAGCATGATGGCAGGTTCTGGTCTTTGCTATGTCGAACTTGCTAGTTAGGAGTTCCCAGAATTTGGGAATATCTGTTTTCACGGGTAAATGGAAATTGAAATGGATCGAATTTCTGTAACAATGTCATAAGAATACTATGAGTAGCTTCCACTAATTTTTCATTTTCTGCAGCAATTCATTATTACTGATTATCTGATTACGAATCCAGTCTTTAAAACTTTCCTTCTAACTTAGAACATAGTTTTTCACTCAAGCTTAAATTCAAACTAACAAAATTTTTCCTATTCCAAAAGTTTATATCTTTTTTAAACACAAAAGTTGAACATGCTCGAACATTCTTTATATACCGGTAGATATGACTTAAAAAACCAAGGTCGTGGTAAAAATGGGATATAAATGGGAAAATATCAGTCCCATGTTTGGAAATCTGAATTTTGAAATATGTGTCCCATGGATTATAGGCCAACTCACTGTTGAGACACTTTTTGGAATATTTGCCGGGAACGTGGTAAAAATTGGGATTCGAAATGGTTAAAGTTTCCCCCTTAACGGCCTGTCCAAACCACTTTGGCAAGAAATCTTATTTAATTTGAAATGTTTCTTCTTTGGTGTACGTGCTAATTTTTTTTATTCAAAGGTGTATATAAAATTTAAAATAAAAGCATTTTATATATGGGGTCAAAAAAGGAAAAAAGTTTCCTTCTAATCACCCAGCCCTAACCGCAGGAGTTGGGGACTTTAAATTTGGCATAAAGGTTTCTACTCCAGCGTAGACATCCACCAAGACGGGATTTGTGGACATTTTTTTTGGGGAGGGGCCATCCCCTTCTTTTGGAAATCCAAAATTTAAAATACATATTCCCTGGATTGTGGGCTAAGTTGCTAAAGAGATACTTTTTTCAATTTTTAAGAAAAAGGGCAAAAGTGTGTCCACCCATCCCAAACTGTCCACTAAACTGGAGTTCTGAAAATGATTATAGGGAGAGCAAATATGAGAATATTCTTGTCCAACCCCCTTCCGCTAGATATTTGCAAGCTAAAAAATGTTTTCTCGGGGATATGAAATAATTTGTACGTAATATTCAATAAGAACGTAGTAAAAATGGGGATAAGTAAGGCAAAAGTGTCCACTTATTTATCCTGTCCAACCATAAAGGTAGGAATTTAAAAGTTTGCAAGTAATCTCCTCCTTCAGCGTAGATATCTATTAATATGGAATTTTTGGAAATTTGTGCTGGTAGAGGCAACAAAGGGAAAAAAACTCCCCACTAGTGTTTTAGGAAATTAAAGTTCGTTCTTCTTTTGTAATTTCTGGATTTTATTTTCTAATGTTTTTTAAAACTAAATTTATAAAAACTCCAACAAAGTGTCTTCACAAGTGTCCCAACAAAAAATCATCAGCTAAAAATCTGACATTGGAAAAATGTGTTCCCTGGGGTTTTATTCCCTAAAGGAACACTTTTCCCTATATCCATTTAAAGAGTGTTAAAATGAATGTGACGCTTTAATTACTTTTGCCAGCCCTTCAATCTAGAAATTTGAAACTTGATATTTTAATATTCACTACAAAAACATTAAAAAAAATTTGTTTAAAGAGGACTATCCTCAGAAAAGTGAATTTAATTTTCTTCTTAATATATTATTGATATTTAAAATTATCGGTAGCGGAGTATCGAACTTATGAAGCTGTTCAAAAATAAATTTTAAATTGTAACTTATTCTATGTTAATTTTTTGCTATTTTGACTTATGCCATTTTGACTTTTTTACCCACATATACTATCTCTACTTAATATATAGTGTCTATATAAGTTTGATATTGATGACAATTGCTAAGGTAATGTTTTATTAAAGAAGCAAACATGCTGTGTTTGCCCAAAGATACCCAAAATCAATATTTAGCAAGAAAATTTGTTTGTTTGTAACCATCTTATAAGTGGACATTATACAGAGCAAAATTTTAAACATACGATGCTTTTGAATATGTACGTGGTTAGCTTAAAATATAAATGAGGTAGTAGAAATAATATACTATATAACATATGTGTTAAATCTTTAAAAGTACAGAACAGTTCCTTGTATTATAATTTTTTCTTAATTTTTTTATTTCAAAAATTCTATAGCTAAATTTAATGCATAAAGTTAACAAATTGAACAACTACTTAACATTATTAAAGAGAAATGTATAAAGAAAATTATATTGTACAAAGCTATTCAATCACATATCCTTTTTCATGATCTTTAACAATGAAAGTGCGTGTTGACTTTTGTCAATATTGTTCACGGTACTACCTCCCGCTTTCCTTTCTTCATGTTTTTATTTAACTTTATGAATAACTACATTATAATTTCTTTACGAAAGTTCAATGTTATTATTAATTTTGTTAACAAAAAAAAAAAAATAAAATAAAAGTCCGTTGAAACCGACTATATGATAACCTACACTAACTAGTCTGACTTAAACCTGCCTGGTTGGAGTCGTGGTTGATATTTAAGTAAGCCAAAGATATTATTAAGATATCTTGTAGAAATCTCAAGTCAGCCGGTCGCAAGCCCAGGGAAAATGGGGGGTGCTTGAGGTAAAGGAGTCGTCCTATTCTCAAAAAAATTCGCACCTACATGAGAGAGCACAACAAGCCAGACTAAAGTGGATATAAATCGTTCTTGAAAAGTCCGATTCCTCTTGTTCAACCTACCTAACTAGCCTGGGTAAAATTGTAGAGAAGCTTGGCTGCAAAATAAAAATGGTTTGAGCTGGACTTGGGTATCAGAGAACTGCATTTGCTGATTGCAAAACGTGTTTGCGTTCAAACGCTGAATATACTCCAACACACATATTTGTTGATGATTTTAAATCAATCAAATGACGTGCAAATTGTTTTGTCACTGATTTATAATCATCGGTCGTTGTTAAACCATTGATTTTATTCTGTTCATTCGAGCCAACAATAATTATTTTGATGTAGAATAAATCAGAAAAAACAACAAACAACGTGTATGAGTGTAATCATAATTAAAACAAAATAGTTTCTTATCTATAAAAAGGGGGTGGTTTTGCAGAAACACATTTCATATGTTATATATATTAGGGTGGGTCTAAAATAAGTTTTTTTAGAATTTTTATTAGGAATACCAAAAATATTGTACTTTGTGAAAATTTTTTTTTTTAATTTAGGTCGGCATCTCAGGCTCGCCCAATCCGGTTAAAGTTGATGAAAAAATTTAGACAATATTTAAATTTTTCCGGATTAGGCAAGCCTGAGATATCGACCTAAATTTGTTTTCCAAAAAAATATTTATATTTCACAAAGAAGAATTTTTTTTATTATTAATAAAAATTCTAAAAAAGCGGATTTAAGTCCCACCCTAATGTAAACAATATCATTTATGAAATGTGTTTCCATTTTGTTTTAATTATGAATAAACTCATACGCGTTGTTTGTTGTTTTTTCTGATTTATTCAACGCTGACTTTTTGTTGAGTGATTAAAATTGCAGTAAACATAATCGACATATGATTCAAACTGATCCGAATTACGCGTTTAGTAACATGATGCTGACTTTATTCTACAGTGAATTTTGTTAAATTATTTAATGTGATCAAGAATTTTTGTGTATTATGAAATCAAGAAAAAATTTGATTTTGCAGTTCTCTGTTGGGTATACAAATTTTTGAAAAGTCTGATTAAAGGTTGAACTATACAATTCCTTTTCCAAATTTCAATATTTTTGCTCATTTTGCATTTTTCAGAAAATCTCTAGATAGAAACATGGATCAATTTAAAATAAACTCAGTGGATATTGAATCAGTGTACCAATTTTTATTAACCCTTTCCCGGCCAGTGATGCTATATGACATTACGCGGATTAATTTAAGATTGTAGTCAGACCGCGTGCTATGAACACACGCGAACATATTCGGACCTGATTGTAGGTCCATATTATGCAGAAAAGTCTTAAAAAGAGTTAAACTAACCCTGTCAGAACTATTTTCTCTCGGGCGGGAACAATGCCCGCACCAAAAAATTAAATTTTTTAACTGGTTTAGATTCGGGACTTCCCATTAACTTATTCCACTAAAATTAAGCATCAAATTCGAAAAAAAAAATACTGACCAGTATTGGGTTAAAATATATTTGTATTTGAAATCAGTAGCAAAGAAACAAATCACAATGGTCCATTGTATGTAAATTGAAGTCAGTATACAAAATTCCGCCAAATTATCTTTATACTTGCGACCTAAAAATGCACAGACCGACGGACGGACAGCCCTAAATTCATTCAAAAAGTAATTCTGAGTAGGTATACCAAACGTTGGTGGGTCTATGCCCAATATTTTTGGTTATTAGAAATATCAGCACAAACTCATTATACCCTGACCATGTAATGGTGTAGGGTATATAAATCTAACTATTTTATGTTTGCATCATTGGGCTCACATCCGTTTTCGAACGTGTCTTGACATGTGTATTCAACCGCTGTGGGTTGGTTACTTTGGTTGGGTTATTCGTAACACAGTGGGCGTCATAAGTCAAAATGGTTGTAGTTGAGATAATAATAACCCAAAATTTTATGTTTTTTTTTTCAACCGAGTGTTTATGACAACAATAGTTGAAAGGATAATGGAAAAAAATGTAACAATAATGTAATTTTTTTAAAAGTACACATTAAGGACATGAAAAATGTAGTTAAGGGTGGTGTTTCAAAGAAAATTTGTTATTAGAAGAAACATAAACAAACTGTAAATGACGGCCTAATGAAAACTTAATTTAAAATGCATTAATAATGCAATATATGAAAGGAAAATGTCTATACAAACACGTGTCGATTAATAATAATTACAGCTTAAAGTGTTTTTTATTTAAAGATTTTATAAAGAAAAAAACACGGGTGGGAAAAGAATAATAAGAAAAATTTTTAAGTTTTACTGTGATTTTTTAAAAAGGGGAAATATTTCAAGAACTTTTAATAAATATTGCATATAAACAATATTTAAATTTTTAAATATTGCATATAAACAATATTTAAAAATATTTATTTTAAACCTGCTTAAAGTATGTTTTAGTTTTTTATAATAAAAGTCACTTATTTTTTGTAATGTAACCCAGCCGAAAGATTTTTGAGCGCTTGGTTATTATGACTTTTTAAAGGCTATAAGCTATGCTCAAATTTCGAAGTCATTATTAAAACATTACTGACTTTTTATTATGAGACTTTTTTTTAAAGTTTGAAAGCTTTGCAAATTTACTAAATAATACAAAAATTAATAATAAATGGCTCAGAAACTTTTAAAATTTCTTTTAATGCTCATATTTTATGAGTCATAAGAGAACACTTGGATAAACCTTTATTGGTAAAGAACAACACTTTCATCAGAAGGGTTTTAGTACTCTTGTATACGTTTTTTCGGATTCCATTTGTAAACTGGGTTGTTTTTAGTAAAATAAATTTTTAAAATATATATTTTCCAATTACAAACTCCTTAAACAATTGCCCCAAAAAATAATATACTTCTAAACCCTATAACTATGCTTAATTTTTTTTAAATCATTCCAAATACTATTAACTTTTATGTTCAACAACATAGTTTGTGATATAACAAATTTATGTTGGCCAACAAATTTTTCGTTTATCCTAAACCTTTTGTTTGAATCCTTTAAAACCAATCGTGCTTATAATATTTTCTATAAAAAACATTCCCCCCCCCCTCCCAAAAAAAAAAATAACAGCATCTTCTTAATTTGAAAATCTAGTTTTCCTTTTCGAAGAAAGGATATTATTTAAGATGACCTTAGTAATGTTAATTTTATATGTATTGGTCTCTAGGTAAAGGTCAATCGTGTGTGTGTCTTTTTTTGTTCATCTCGACAATATGGAATTGTGATAAAATTATTTATAAAGTTTCTGACAAATAAAAAACATATGTTTTTATCCTGATTAGATGAATGAATTGGTTTAGAAGTAATGGACTCAAGAGATTTAAGAGAATAATTGAAATTAATGAAGTATAAATAGATTATAGAGAAATTACCAATCGAAATAGGAAAAAAAAGGATAAAAATGTAGAGAAATGGAACAAATTATTCAATAAAATTTATAATTTAAAGGTTATACTGGGACTGCGAAACAATATTTGAGTTATTGCCGCCTTCAAAAATGGAAGTCCAATATTTACAGTATTATGCCTAATATTCACCGCCATATTGGATCTGCCATTTTGTATTGATAATTTTAAGGTATCAAAATCGTGGTGCAAGAGTATTTACAAATGCGTATTTTCTATCCAAAATCTGCGACCGCCATTTTGTATTCGATATTTTGAATTTTTGAATTTTGATCTTAGATTCGTGATCAGCAGCCTCCTAATTTTCCTATGTGATCTTTTATTCTTTCATATGACCCTTAATAGGTCCTCCAGCTTTTTTCAAAGGGCTCGATCCATTGTGGGACTCTCTGACTGACTCATCATCGCACATCCTAAAACGTTTGAGCTAAGAATGCTTCCCCTCAAACGTAAATTTCTGCTAATTTTTTACGGGCTGGAACATAAAGTCCCCCCTGACGGTCTACACGTGGCAAATGTGGTGGTTTAAAGGGCAAAAAGTCTCCATTATTGACGGCCTGCCTATTTCTAGAATCTTGAAATTTAAATCATGTGCTCCATGGATTATATGCTTATTTAGCGTTAATTTCCTTCAGGAATGTTGTAAAATTGTGGATTGAAAAAGCGGAAAAGTCCTCCTTTAACACCCTGTCCAAACCGCTTTGCCTGGAACCTGAAATTTCAAATATGTAATCCCTGCTGTAAGAGATAATTCATTTTGGATTTTTTTTTGACAGGAACGTAGTAAAAAGGGGGGTTCAAAAGTTGCCACCTCAACAGTCTGAAATTTCAAATAAGAATTCCCTAAATAATGTATCAGTTACTTTCAGGAATTTTCATCAGAAACGTTATAAAAATGGAGGTCCCAAAGGGGAAAAACATTATGACAAAATTCTTTGGGCTAGAAATCTAAGATTGTAAATACATATTACTTGTGGTATGGGATAATTTAATGAAAAAATACTTTTTGGAATTTCCAATAAGAACATGACAAAAATAGGGGATAAAATGTGAAAGAGTGCCTCCTTAATCTCCTTAACCTAACTGCTTAAGGTGGGATTTTGTGAAATTTATAGGGAGGTGGAGAAAGGGGGAGGAGAAAAATTCCTGCATAAATTCTTTTGGCTAGAAAAGTAAAATTTAAAATATATGTTCCCTGGAGTATGGAGTCTAACACATCAGCTGAAAAGTCCGTAGGATAACCAATAAAACAATTTTTTGTTTGGCAAAATTCGACTTTATTCATGAACATAGGGTCTCCTTCAGGAGCGATACAACCCCTCCAACGTCTTTCTAGCAATTCGATACTTTTTTTAGAGAATGAATTTTCGTCGGGCTCAAAATAGGCCCATTTTTTGGCATTTAGCTCTTCATTTTTTTACGGTCTGAAAACAGGAAAAAATCGCTGGGAGCTGGGAGAAAAAGGTGGGGGCGAAAGCAATTGAAATGTAATTCGTGCAATTTGGTTATGGTAGCCAACAACTTGTGACACGGTCAACAACTTGGCAAACGTGACACACATTTCGAAAACAGCTTTCTCATGTACAAATGTTTATGCAAAATTAAGCCGACACATTCCTTCGATATCTTTAAAGTATCAGCTATGTCCTGCAACTTCACTTTACGGTCTGTTAAATGTTTTCCGGCATCACTACCTCTTTGGGGCGTCATCGGCGTTTGTACGACAAACTGCAAACTGCTTTTTTACCATTTGTCTCGATGAAGCAGAGTCCGAATAAGGCTATCAAGCCAAGCTTTCGCATAAAAAGGTGTCTTTTCCTATTAAATGATAAATCAACACACAAAATTGCTTTGAATCGAATGTTTTCAAATTCGCAAAAGTAGCGTCACTAAAACAGCTGTTACTTGTTCACTAATAAACGAATTGTCAGTAAAGTTTGACAGGTATCATCTGAAGGTTGGTAGTTCCAATAAAACATTTTTCATTAGTGGTGCCACCTTTGTGTTATTTTTCAGCCGATGTGTTACTTCACTAGTATCGTATAAGCTGGGATTTTTGAAAAAAAAAAAATCCCTTTGGCTAGGAAACTAATATTTAAAATAGGTGTTCCTTAAGAACGCCTGATGTCGTTCCTTTTCGGAGCGTTGAAGTCAGCTTATTCACCGATTTGGTGGAAAAATCTGGTTGCTCAGTGGTTCCCACTAACTTTTACTTCACGGACCCCTTGATACATTTTTACTGGCTGACGGACCCCCATATTTTTAAATTTTTTTTTTTATATAAATAAAAACATTTCAATCCAAAAATAGTAGTAGTAAAAAATACGAAACAGGGATAAACGCTTTTATTATTGTAGATTTTACAGAATTTAAGAGATTTACCAGATAAACTTTTTAGCAGAATCTTTCAATTAAATTAATTGAAAACTCTAGGATTTTTTTTTCGAATCAAGAAAAGTTTTCTTTAGGAGAAATAAAAAAATGTCGGAGTCTTTTTATCAGAGGTTATTTTTAAACCACACATAATTATTTCCTTTAAAATTTTTGAAAATCGCAATATATTAATTTTTTTATATACAATTATGGCAAGAGGATTATATATTATTATCTTCTTATTTTTGAAGAACTTTTTCTGAACTCTTCTGGGACCCTTCTGTCTGAGCTACGGACCCCCAGAGGGTCGCGATCCCCCATTTATGAATCGTTGCTCTAGATACTTTCAAAGCATTCGATTGTGTTTGACAAAGCACTCGTGTCAAAGTTTAATGCTTTTGGTGTAGGTGGTGAATCCTCTCGATTTCTTAGGCATCGCACTATAAGAGCTGTTATAGATGAGCTCTCAGTTGACGAATTTATTTTCTTTAGATTTTTTTTTTTTAAATTAACAAAATACATTACTTACAATCACATCGTACCATTTGCAATTCATTTGCAAAACAATAGGACATCATCATTTACAAAACCATAACAATGATGACTATAGCATTGTGAAAATCATGTTATAAACAATAGAACAAATACCAAGGTAAACCATGGGCATCAAGAAAAAGAAGAAGAAGAAAAAAGAAACTGAAATAGCATAAAACACCCCAATTGATAATAATAAAATTAATGAGCTACATTACTACAATTGCGCCAAGTAGTAAGTATTTGAGCCTTATTTATAAAGACATGAAAGACAATACAATATGAGTAATTTTTATTTTACACGAAGTTACTATTTATTTTAACGTGCTTGCTTTTTCTTTTTTTGTTATTGACTTTTTGGCCGCATTGAAAAATCGTCCCCATTATGTCTGTTGCAGCATACAACACAATACGTTAAGGCTTACAAGCTAAAATGAATTTGACCCACGTGTGTATGCGACAGACTGTTGTGGTGGATATTTTACCTAAGAGTGTACCTTAACTGATACAAGAAGGGTCTTTAGAGTATTTACCGCAGTGATCTCCTGTGGCTTTTCATTATACATCGCGTATAGTTGATACACGTGTCCTATCAGTTGGGTTTTTCATTTTGTTTTTTTTTTTTGTTTATCTCTTTATACACTAAAACAAAACTTTAGTACATGGTAGATGACAAGTTTTGTGAAGAGGCCAATACACCTTAGTTCGTGTAAGTTTATATATTGTCGTGTTGTCAGTATAGTATGCCCAATTTACATTCGTTAACCTTGTGTAATAATTTTTATTTATATTTTTTGTTGTTGCTGGCTTTTTTAATTTGTTCCTATTTATAAATATATACGATACTACCACCCCACCCCTCTTGACATTTTTGTCTATCTTTACAATTATGATCATTGTCATCATTTACGTTTTTTTTTTAGTCAAACCATTCCTTGATTGTATTCTTTCATTTGCCATTGTGTGTGTTGACATACAATTTTTGTCCTGTTGTTTATGTCCTGTAACTAATAGGCCTCATTATGAGGTGCATTAACTGTTAAGCACCTTTGTTTTTTGTTGTTGCCTTCAAAGATTGTTGCTTATTTGTTAGCTTGTTGTTGTTATATCCATCCCCCTTACTAGTTTCATTATTTTTACTAGTTTTTTTCATTATTCAAATTTCTCATCTGGTTTATTGTCCTGTTTTATTATTATTTATTTAGTGGAACTATCTTTAGATGTATTACATCATTTGCTACCAACAACTATTTAAACAATGTTTTCGTAGCTTATTTTAATTTTTACATATTAATTTAGTTTGTGTGTTAATAAAAATATTGTACATTTTTATGATATGTTTTATTGTTAGGAATTTATCAAAAATAGTATCAAACATATGACATTTAGTTGTATGCATGTATTTAAGTCATTTGGTTTTATATCTTTGATTAATTTTTTTTTGTTTAATATATTGGAGGGGAGTGTTGGTCAGACGGGGGTGATACATTAATTGGTAATATTTAATATGAATTTAAAAATAAATATAATTATTTCAGGTAATTAGTATTCAAGCTTAAGGTCTATCCAATATTTCGCTATCTCAATGGATAGCTTCTTCAGGGATTTTTTGTTTTTTAATTTTTAACAAATTTTGGATAACAAATAAATAATTTTGTATAAAATAGACCTTAAGCTTGAATACTTATTACCTGAAATTTGTATTAAAAAGGTCGAAGAAATTAAACTGAATAATTTAAATATAATTATATTATTGTTTGAAATGAGCTTAACATCTTTTTTTAAAAAAGTTATAATTATGTATTTATTTTAATATTTTGTCTTCAGATTGGGCGACTTCTTTAAGGAAAAGTTTTTTCCTGACGAAAATTTCTGGAGAAGTAATTTTTTACATTTCACGATTCTAAGCAAAGCGTTTTGGGTAAACCGCAAAGAGACGTACTTTTCCCCTTTTAAACAAAAGGTTCATTATCAGTGAATTAGTCCATGCTGCTGGGAACTTATATTTTAAATTTTAGATTTTCAGCCCTAGGAATTTTGGTAGGACGTTAAGGGAGATTCTTTTCCCACCATCCGTACAAAGTTACAAAAATAACGCCCCAGTAAATGTCTACAAATCAGAAATGTAATTAAAAAATCGGAAGGTTAATTAATTGATAATTTTGTTCTACGAGGGCGGAACAATAAGTCCGTGACTTTTCGAACTTCTCTCATAGTTATATGAAATGCAACACTGATCCCATTAAGTACCACCTGTTAATAGACTACTTTCAAATTTTGAGCAAGTTCCGTCATTTACTTTGCGTTTAACAGCAGGATTTTTTGAGGTCAATAAAATAGGCATTTGTTTGATCAAAAATTTTATCGTTGGACCTAAATCTCTTTCCACCGAGACATTTTTTAGGTTCGAAAATAGGAAATACTCACTGGGGCTAAATCCGGAGAATAAGGCAAATGAGAGGGCATTATGTAATCTACTTCATGGATTTTTGCCATGGAAACTAAGCTGTCACACGATTCCATTGGTGGTCGATTGTGAGCAAACGTGGCAGCCATCTTGCGGAAAGCTTTCTCATACCCAAGTGATCGTTCAAAATTGAAACTACTGAGCCATGTGAAATACGTATGTCTTCCACAATCTATCGCACATTCAATCTCCATATCGTGAATTTTTTTTGTTTTGGGAGTAGAGACCTCAACTGGGCGTCCAGAACGTTCGGCATCTTCCATGCTTGTAAGGCCACAATGAAAGTCAGTAAACCACTTTTTTACCACTAAAATCGATGGTGCAGGGTCCCCATAGTATTTACCAATCTTTTCCTTGGTTTGATTGACGGTTTTTTTCGCAAAAAAAAATTTTAATTAGCACTCGAAATTCACTTTTTTCCATTTTTAAAAAATGCACGAGGTTGGTATGTTTTGAACAGCTGTTAAACGCAAATTAAATGACGGAGCTTCCTCAAAATTTGACAGTAGTCTATTAACAGGTGTACTTGTTGAATTTAATATAACTACGATGGAAGTTCAAAAAGTCACGGACTTATTGATCCGCCCTTGTATTTCATTTCGTTTCCTGTGTTAAGTTTTTCAATACCACTCGTTCCTTGTTCCATTCCATTTCTTTTCCCTTGTCTAGTGTTTTATTTCCACTCTTTCCCCATTTTATTTTCTTCTCCTTATCTTATGTTTCAATTACACTCGTTCCCCGTTCGATTCCACTTCGTTCCCTTATACAATGTTTCATTCCCATACCATTTGGTCATACCATTCCATTTCGCTCGCTTCAATCCCGGCTGTTTCCCCTTCATGCCATTTGGGATTTGTTCCATGTTGAATTTTATTTCCAATTTAAGTGCTTTTATTTCACTCGTTTTTTTTATTTCTGGTTTCTAGCCAAAGCGGCTAGAGTAGGCCATTCAGTATTTTTCCCCTTTTGAAACTTTATTTTACCACGCTCCATATTTTAAATATTAGTTTTCTAGCCAAAAGGGTTTAAACAGAAAAGAGGGAGACTTCTATTTTTTAACTCCCAGTTTTATCAAGTTTCTGACAAAAATTCCAAAAAGTATCTTATTAATGAACAAGCGCATATTCCAAGAAACATATATCTCAAATTTAAGGTTTCTAGCTAAAGGGTTTGGGAGGGCCGCTAAGGCGGTTACTTTTCCTTTTTGAACCCCTTTCTTGCAACGTTCCTTGACAAAATTCTTAAAAGTACCATAATAAACATTTTACCTTACTCCATAGAAGACATATTTTAAATTTTAGGTTTCTACCCAAGGGGGAGACTGCCCCCTTTCCACTCCTCATTTCTACTACGTTCCTAGCAGAAATACCAATATGTACCTTATTAGTGGATTAGCTTATACTTTAAGGAATACATATTTAAAATTTGCTGTTTCTAGTGAAATGTTCTTAGGCAGGCCGTTAAGGAAGAAAGTTTTTCCCCTCCTTCCCCCTACAAAATTTCAACTTCCTATCTGCACTAAGTCAGGCAGTCACGTTAATCTTTTATATATAAAAATTATATATTAATTGACTATTTTATAACCTTTTTCTATATGATAATCCTTATTTTAAGATTTTTATTACAAATACTGTTGTCACGTTTTAAATATAAAATCCCCATTTTATTGTTTTACTACTAACTCAAACTAAAAGCTTAACACCTTTATACCATTTTCATGAATTTTAAATTATCAACAAGTTTTATCGAAATACCTTAAAATATTGTATTGTAACCTTTTTATATATTAAGTAAAATATTTTACAAAAGGATTCTTAAGACTATATATGTACATACATATTATGATATACTATAAACCTGTTTATATATGACCTAATGCTATAAGAAATCTTATATATATGGCATGTAAAAATGTTGTCCTCAAGCTTTACATGTTGTAACCTATTTAACATTGTGCTTTTCTAAACAGATTTGGTTGTCTTAATTCCTTAAACATGAGTGCAGATTACTATTGTTGTATACCTTATATACTCGTACTATGTTAGTAAGCGAAAGTAAATATCAAATACAATATTATCAAAAAGTTTAAGGAAAACTTTATTTGGATTAAAATTCTTCTTCTTATTTAATCATATATTTTAAGCTTTTAAACGATATGTTATTTGTTAAGAAATATTGCAAGGAAAAAATAAATAATTAGAAAAGGAATTTTTTTTTAATTTATATTTTTATTTTCTTATTTTTTTAAATCAATTAACTCTTAAATATACGTATTATTTCAGAATAGAGTTGTATTATTATACCATTTTTTGTTACCTTTTTTTTTTGTTAATATGATTTTTTATATTTTGTTTTTATTTATTGTATTGTTTTGTTGTGAATGTGTGATTTATCATTGCTAACAAAAGACATTTGTTTATTATTTCTTGTGATAAATCTCTTTCTGTCTTTCTATATTATTTTTGTCTGTATTAACATACATTTTTTTCTTCTTTTTTTGGCAAAATATTGTTACAATTTTCTAGCAGCATGCTAGAATAGTTCAGAGGATAGAATTAAGAAAAAAGTACATTGTTCTAATTGAAATAAAAAAAGTACCAGAGTATAGACAAAATAAAGTGATGCAACTGATAATGAAAGTTTTCCCAGAAGAACTTTTAAATTTTGATGAAATTTGTATATGAGAAACAGTGAAATATTAACTAACTTTACGATATTAATGCCATTTCGTGTATTTAGGGACTGAAACAGGGCGAACAAATTTGCCAGTTTTTGGTACCTGTATGGAATTTGATAAAAATTTTAATTTATTTTTAAAGGAGAGACTTCAGTCTCAGAAACAATTCACATAGACAATTCGCTTTGAAATGGGGTGGCAAAATTTTGAAATATCGACTTAAAATATTTCTTGCTTTTACACCACACGAGGAGGACAAAAAGGGGAAGTCTACCTCTTAATGGTCTTCTCAAACCTCTTTGGTTAAAAGCCTAAAATTTAAAACATGGGTCCGCTGGAGTATGGGCTCACCTACTAATAAAGTACTTTTTGCATTTTTCGCCAGGAATGTGCAAAAGTGGGGCTTAAAACCAAAGAATTCTCTCACTTAACGACCTGCCACAAACGCTTTAAATATAAATCTCAAATATAAAATATGTGTTTCTATGGAGAAAGGGCTAATTCATTGACAAGACACTTCTACAACTTTTCTTCAGGTGCATTAAAAATGGGGTTCAAAATTGGTAGGACCTTCCCGATTTTGCTAGAATCCTGAAATTTGAAAAAAGGAGTGAAATTGAAAGAGAAACGAAAGACAATGGAACGTGGAACCAGTAGAATTGAAACACTAGATAAGGAGATCAAAATTAAATGAACAATAAAACAAGTGAAATTTTAAAACTTTATAAGGGGAACGATATAGAATAGATCGGGGAATGAGTGGAATTAAAACATTAGACAACAAAATGAAAAAGAACGGCGTACAAGTGGAATTAAATTGAAACAACATGGAATAGAACGCAGAAGTAGTTGAATTTAAACACTAGATAATAGGAACGAAATGGTATAAAACGGGGACGAGTGGAAATGAAACACTAAATACAGGTAGCAAGCCTGGATTTTAGGAATATTTAATAAGTTTAGGTTCCAGGTTTTTTAATTTTAGCTATTTTTATTTTAGTAGATGTTCTTTTACTCTCTGGCTTAACGTCCTATCATAACCCATGGGGCTAAAAATCATAAATTTCAAATATGGAGCATAAGCTAATTCACTGAAATTTTGCCAGCAACGTGGTTGTAGTAGTTATGTCCTTTAATAGCTTGCCCAAACTGCTTAAGCTAGAAAACTGAATTTTATTCTGAAAATTTTTACTAGTACACTTAAAAAAGTTTGTAAGTTAAAATAACTGAAAATATCATTTAAAAGAAATGAAAAATTCATTTAAAAACCGGTCTACTCAATTTTCATTTAAATTAAATGCCATTTGTTATTTATTTTTAAATGTTGATTAATCAACTGACACATCCGTAAGAAACAAATGATATAATCAGTTAAAATAAATGTCAAAATTTTACCTACCAATCCTTAAAAAATAAATGTTTTTTTCATTTATTTGAAATTATTTCCGTTTTTGTATTTTTTATTTTTTTAATATACTCTCGTACAATACAAAATGTATGTATGCATATGAAGCTATAAACACTTTTTTTGTGAATGTATTTGTGTATGTATGTGTGTTTATGAAGTTCTTGTAATTTTTATTGAAAAAATTTGTATATATACAACCAATTAAAATAAAAAAACAAATTGAAATTTTTTGAATATTTTTTTTTTGAAACAGACAGCAAACAAAATTTAAATTTGTAATAACTGTTACGGACACAAATAAACCACAAGTTTCCGTTTTGTGGGTAAATTTTTATTAAATTTCAAACAAATGAAAAAATAAATGAATCTGAAAAAAAAATGGTAAATGATAGTAAATTATTTCAAATAAATGTATAAAAAAGTTAATATAGATATTTCTTTGAAAAACAAATGTATGTTCCTTTATTTTTAAATGAAACGGAAAACTTTTTTATTAAACTACAAACAGTTAACTACATAATATTCTGAGTGTAGGAGTGTCCAATTCAAACCGCTTCTACTAGAAATCTCAGATTCTAAATAAATTTTCGCGTAGGTATAAACATATTCAATTTCGAATTCAATTTTAAAAAAATAGAGAAAAGTTGCCCCTTAATCACCCAGCGTGATCCACATCCACTGAGTTCTTAGAAATTTCTACGGCGAAAAACTTAAAATGTCTTGAAAGTATTTTTCTACATACACTCAGTAAAATGTATGAACCAAAATTATGTTTACATTCTACTGAAATAAAATCTACAAGTTTTTCCCTAAAATTAAAAAAAATAATGCATGATTTTAGTTTATGAAAAATTTTTATTAACTTTTCTTATTTGCCTTAATTTTTCTTACTTGATTTGGATTAAGCTTTTTAAAAACATTAAGAAATTTATTTCTTAATGTAAGTAAAAAGGTCTTAAATTTTAAGAATTTATAAACTAAAAAATAAAAAAATTTAAAATTGTATGAAAAGACATAACCTAAATATGAAACTTCTTTAAATTAAGTTCAAACATTTTAAATTATTTAAACCAAGTACGTTTAGTTCTAAAATTTAAGAAAATTGTTTCTTTATCATTTTTAAGAAGTTTTAGAATATTTTATCACATACAATTCTTATTTGGTTTATACACTCAGAAAATTGTATGAACTAAAATTAAGTTCACACGTTACTAAAATAAAAGCTATACATTTTTCCTTAAAATTAATAAAAATGCTTCAAAATAATATAAATTTATTTGATTTTAGTTAACGAAAAACTTTCATCAACTTAAAAATAGGGACCCATTTTCCTTATTTTTTCTTTCTGTATTTAGGATAATTATTAATTGCTTCTTAGTAAAAAATCTTAAATTTTAAGAATTTATAAATTATAAAATAAAATTGAAAGAGAATACAAAATATAAAAGTTCCATTCTTCAGATTTAGTTCAAACATTTTAACTTATTTAAACCAAGTATGTCAACTTCTTAAATTTAAGAAAATATTTTCTTTAGCATTCCTAAAATGGGTCAATATATTGGTTTATAGTTTTTATTGTATAACTAATTTAGTTAAGACTAATAACATTTAAGTAATAAATTTCAAATTGAAAATATTTGTACACTCAGGATATTATGTAGTTAACTGTTTGTAGTTTAATAAAAAAGTTTGCCGTTCCATTTAAAAATAAAGGAAATTACATTTTTTTTTCAAAGAAATATCTCTATTAACTTTTTTATACATTTATTCGAAATAATTTACTATCATTTACGGATTTTTTTCAGTTTCATTTATTTTTTTCATTTGTTTGAAATTTAATAAAAAATAACCAACAAAACGGAAACTTGTGGTTTATTTGTGTCCGTAACAGTTATTACAAATTTAAATTTTGTTTGCTGTCTGTTTGAAAAAAAAGTATTCAAAAAATTTCAATTTGTTTTTTTATTTAAATTGGTTGTATATATACAAAATTTTTCAATACAAATTACAAGAACTTCATAAACACACATACATACACAAATACATTCACACAAAAAGTGTTTATAGCTTCATATGCATACATACATTTTGTATTGTACGAGTATATTAAAAAAAAAAAAACAAAAAATACAAAAACGGAAATAATTTCAAATAAATGAAAAAAACATTTATTTTTTAAGGATTGGTGGGTAAAATTTTGATATTTATTTTAACTGATTATATCCAGTTGTTTCTTACGGATGTGTCAGTTAATTAATCAACATTTAAAAATTAATATCAAATGGCATTTATTTTAAATGAAAATTAAGTAGACCGGTTTTTAAATGAAATATCATTTCTTTTAAATGATATTTTCAGTTATTTTAACTTACAAACTTTTTTAAGTGTATGTATTAACGAAAATAATATTCTAATTGTTTTCGTTAATATTCATATACAAAAAAAAAAAAAAATTAAAGTGATTACCTAGATTTTATGATGCAAACTAAAATACTTATATATCTAAAAGTTAGAACTTAATGAGAAGTACAAATTAATAAATATTAATAAGCGAAATTTGTGTGTGTGTATTTTGAATGTACATAACATGAAAATAATTTATAAACTTAAAATAAAGTTTATTCAGCATTACCACGAGTTCAAGAGTACAAAAATTTAAGAAATATTTACTCGTTTACAAATAATTTTTACTGAATTTAAGAACAAATTTATACTAAATTAAAGTTAACAACATACTAAAATTTTAGAAGAAATTTACTTACTTTAAGAAAAAAAAAAATTTACTTAATTTAAGTAAAGTATTTGTACTTGTTTTTAAGAAAAGGGTATACTTGACTTAAGTTAAAATTTCTTTGGAGCCAAATCATTCCCAAATTTCTTAAAATTTAGTAAAATTTCTTTATATTTGGTAAATATTTTTCTGAGTGTAGTTTATATTGTATAACTAATTTAGTTCAGTCTATCAAATATTTTGTAATAAATTTCGAATTGATAATATTTTTGTGTATTACCGAAAATAATATTAAAATCATTTTCGTTAATATTAATACAAAAAAAAAAAAAATGCAATTAATTATTTAAATTCAAATATTTATATATTTGAAAGTTTGTACTTAATGAGAATTACAAATTAATAAATATTAATAAGCTAAAAATATATGTGTGTATTTTAAATATACATAATATGAGTGTAATTTATAAACTAAAAATCAAATTTATTCTGCATTAGGACACACAAGTTCAAGCGTCTTTAAATTTAAAAATAATTTACTTGTTTACAGGAAATTTTTACTAAACTTAAAACCAAATTTTATACTTAATTTAAATAAAAAATATGTATTAAATTTTAAAGCAATTGCAAAAAATTTAAACGAAATTTTTTTTTGCTTAAGAAAAAATTTACTTAATTTGAAGTAAATTGTTTGTACTTCCTTGATTAATGTAAATTTTTTGAATATTATTTGATCTATCTGTTTTAATTATATATGTTTAATTTTATCAGGCTCAAGATCATAATTTTTTTAATGATACTAACGAATAGTAAACACTAATTTTTTTTTTTTATTAAATGGAAAAAATTGTAAGGATCAGCGCTAGAAGAAGTGCACACTTTCGATCCGAGCGACCAGGTCATCTTTCAAAATTTCTTAAAATTTTATTCAATTAATACATGGTAAATATATTTTCTGAATTTTTAATGCTTGATTCAAGTTAAAATTTCTTTGGAGCTAAATTATTTCCAAATTTCTTATGGTAAATATTTTTTTTTTAATTTTCAAATTTGTAAATTTTTTTCAATAAAACAAATTCCTAATTTTTTTTCATATATACAGTCCTCGCCACTTGAATAGGACACCTCTAACAGTTTTCCTAAAAAGTTGCTTAAGAATAAAAGCGTGTAATTTTTTCTAAGTTTCTTTTGTTCTCTCATTCGGTAAATTACACTTGTTCTCTTTGAGAGCCTTTTTTCAAGCTTTTTTGAAGTACCGTTGCTTTTTTAGGTTTTCTTTTATAGATGATCGAATCTCTTGCAATTTTTAGCGCCACTTGAATAGAACAGTCTCAGTTGATACGAGTTTTTTAAAAGTTCACTTGGTTTCAAAATTGTTGTTTCTTTATACAATTTAAGATTTTTTTCTGACCGAAGCGGGGAAAAAATACAAATATTTAATTATTCCGGGAAATCTGTTAATCAATCGCCAAAGAAATTGGTAGAAGTCGCCATGTCGTGTCTAATTTTATAAAAAATAATGAAAACTACGGAAAAATATGAAAGGCCGTACAAAAAGCGTGCTTTCACTTGCTGATAAGTGAGCAATTCTTAGATAAGCCTCTAATTCCCAAGATACTGTATCCCAAAGAAGAGCTAAATCGGGTGTTTCCGCCAATGTAAGAACTGTACAGCGTGTTATTTCCAAAGCTAGACATTTGAAGCAGTATCTCTTGGCTCGCTCGAAAGGTTTACGCTTCCGGTAAGCAGTACAATTCCAAGGAGGAACTTATTGAAGCGATCAAAGCTGCTTAGTCTTAAATTTCCCTCGATTATTTGAAATTCTTATACGACTCCATTCCAAATTGTATTTACGAAGTAATCCTTAAAAAAGGTGGCTCAACACATTATTAGTATAGCCTTAGAACATTTAGAATTTAATAAAATTTAAATAAAAATATTTAAATTTATTCAAAATTGTGAAAAAAAAATTTTTTCTAGAGGGTGTTCTAGTGGCGCAAAATCTTAAGAACTTTTTCTTCAAAAATAATTTTTGGCTCGGTACGAGGCAAGGAAATAATTATGATTGATACATTTTACAGGGTATTAAATGTGCCTTTAATAATTAAAAAAAATAAGGTTCTATCTTTATTAGTTTAGAAGTTATTAACGCATAAATTAATAGAAAAAGGGAGGAGTGTATATGTATATTCCTTTTTTTAAGTTTAGTACCAAATATTAAACATCTCTGATAGCGATATGTGAGCTTGTATACATGTATTACAGTTTTTTGTTAGAAAGCAATTCTTCAATTTATAATTTTGCGTGTGTGTTTTTGTAGTTGTTTCTCTATTTTTCTATGAATGCTTTATATCCGTTTCCGTTTTGTTGTTTATGACTGTGTAGGTTTGCGTCTATGACATACATTTTTATTGTATCGTGTTATGGTGAAAAATTGTGGGCAATTTTTCTTCTTTAGAAATGATTTCGTTGATAGTAAAATTTTGTTATATCAGCTACTTAGCTGATACTTTGTACTTTGTATCTACTCCTGAAATAATATAAAAAAATATTTAATTTTCTTAAAGAAGAACTGCTACATATTGTTCATTTTACCAACAAACAAAAAATTTTATTTTAAATTCATTTATAATTTTTCTTATTTATAAATATTTTCAATTTTATTAAATTTTAATAAAATTGCTTTTAACAATCTCTCAATTGTCTCGTTGTCAAGGACTTAATGGTGGGTACTTTATGCATATGCTATGATTGAACTTTTCAAAATAAAAAAAAGAAGGCATAAAGCACGACCTAACCATCATCCATTGCAGCAGTTCAGCCGGTAGTAACTATGCATATCTACTTCATATAACTATATGGTGATAGTTGTTAAAGTCCTAGACAAAATGTCATCATTGTCAACATGTCTGGCTTGTACTTTATACGTTGTTCATATTCACAACGTATCTAACTGCTATTTTTATTTCTTTTTTTTTTTGGGTCTGCATCATATTGTGATGCAGATTGGCATATTCGATTTATTTTGTAGTTGTCACAAAAATACTATATGTATGAATATGTGATGAGTATATTATGGAACCAGGAAATGATTGTCAAAAGTGTTTGACAAAAATAAAACACGTGTTTAATGGCATTGATATGAAAAGGAAGTAGAAATGAAATAAAAAAAAAATTTGTATAAACTTAAAGTTATACAAAAATAGTTAAAACACAGTCGCCATAAATTTTTTATAAATTTTTTATTAAAGTTTTGTTAAAAAAAAAGATTTCAATTCCTAAAACTTAACTAGAGAAAAACTCTTCATAAAATTGACCACTTTATAACACCATTTAAGTTTTTTTTTTTTAATTAGTTTTTATGATTAAAAGCTTTTTGCTTAGTTATCTTAATACAAAGTAGCCTAAAAGTAGGCTATAAAATGTAGGGTTATTATAACTCGTTATCAGTGTTAGTTTACTGTTACACTTTCCCTTAAACAAAATATGTACAAAACAACTTGACTTTACAACAACTTTGTTAGTAAATTAAATAAATTATTGTATACATTAAAAGAAAATAATTACCTACTCGTATAAATACGACTCTTAAGCAAGTGCTAATGAAAAGATAAGCTTTATGACATCTAAAAAATAAAAACCAAACAAAAAAAAAAAAAATTGCATAATTTGTTAAGCTAATGTGTTAGTATGTATATGTTTCTGTTTAGAAAGAAATAACAACAAGACTATATAATTTTACATTTTATATACTCGTATGTATAAAAACTTGAATTACAGGGAGTACAAGGTAATTTTAATTAACTGAAATGAAAATACGTAGTACCTATATTATAAATTTAATGGGTATGTTTTAATTACCAACAAATTGTTATCTTTATAATACAGCACCAAAGGAGTAATAAAATTAAGTGGATTTGTTGTAAAAGTATATTTTGATAGAGATGATGTAGAAAAATTCAACACTTTTTGTTGTAGAAATAAATTACCGCAATAATGTAATATAAATATTAGTTTGTAGCATACTTTTGGGGGAAGGTGAACAATTTTAATTATTACACAATACTTTTGGAATAATGGTGAAGCTGAATTTATCCATTTTTTTTGCTCTTCGATTTGGAGAGAATTTTTTTTACACAAAATTTTATAGATATATTAATGGGTATATAAATTAGATTGTCCAAACTTACATAAGGATAAATAAAGTGTAGGATATTGATCGCATTTCTTCTATAAAAATTAATATGCGTGTAAAACTATGTCCCCTAAAGAAATTAATATATTCTTTTATGCTGCCTACGTGCGCCATCGGCCCTAAAATTAAAAAAAAAACGGCTTACAAAGGTAGGATATGAGTTTTTTTGTGTGTTAATTTTTTTCAAAAATTTGGGTATTTTAAATAAAATTTCCATGAAAAGGATTACAAATCCAAATTTACAGTTAATAATCTTTCTAATAAGACAGTCAAAATTTAAACAGCGAAATTTTTACAATTTCCCCCGTCAACTGATATTTCGCTGACTAGTTTATCAAAAAATTTGAGGCTAAATTTTTGAAATATATTTATTTATACTGAAATATTCAATATTCATATTTCCACTCATTCCCGTTCCATTCCATTTGTTCCTTTTGTTTAATGTTTTCTTTCCACTCGTTCCTCTTTTCATTCCATATTGTTCCCCTTGCCTAGTGTTTCAATTCCACTCATTCCCATTTCATTTGGTTCTCTTTGTTCAGTGTTTCAGTTCTACTCGTTGCCCGTTACTTTTTATTTTGTTCCTCTTGTCTAGTGTTTCAGATTTACTTGTTCCCGTTCCATTCTATTTCATTCCCTTTGCCTATTGTTTCAATTCCACTCGCTCAATGTTCCATTCCATTTCGTACCCCTTGTCTAGTGTTTCAGTTGCACTCGTTCCCCATTCCATTTTCTTCCCGTTGTCTAGTGTTTTGGTTTCACTCGTTCTTCATTCCGTTTCCCTTATATACACTGAGAATATTATGTAGTTTACTGATTATAGTTTAATACAAAAATTTAAGTTAAAAATAAAGGAACACACGGTTATTTTAATTTTTTTATACCTTTGTTTAAAATGATTTACTGTCTTTTACCGCTTTTTCATTTATTTTGTCCATTTGTTTGAAGTTTAATAGAAATTTACCCACAAAACGTAAATTTGTAGTTTATTTGTTTTCGTTACAGTTATTACAAATTTAAATTTTGTTAAAAAATATATGTATTCAAAAAATTTCAATTTGTTTTTATTTAAATACAAAAATATTTATATACAAAAATATTTCAATTCAAGAACATCATAAACACACGCCCTGCGGAAAAAGAACCTATCCCAGGACACGTAACCGGTTCATTGTGAGAGGGACCGGTCACAATTCCCGTCCCCTCCGAGGGTCAATGTGCCCTCTGTGACATGTCACAGGACTGGTCTAAAAGAACGTGCCATGACTTTTAAACCGGTCACGTGATATGTACTTTAGGAAACGGTCCTCTTTTCACCTATCCCGTAATATTTATTTTCGGAATTGATCCATTTTTACACCTATCACGGAACAGGTCCCAATCCCCAACTTATACCTTTTTTCCCGCAGGGACACCTACACACATATGGTAATTCACACAAAATATGTATAGACTGTGTGAGTATACATTTTGTAGATTTAAAAAACAAATAAGAGAAACAATTTCAATGAAATGAATAATCAGTTATTTTTTACGGAATTGCTAGGTAAAATTTTAACATTTATTTTTAACATTTATTTTTAACTGATAAATCTTTTGTTTTTTTTTTGATGTGTTAGTTGTTCAAACAACATTTAAAAATAAATAACAAAAAACCATTTGATTTAAATTAAAAGTTAGTAGACCGGTTTTTAACTGAAATATCATTTCTTTTAAATGTTATTTTTTCTTATTTTTAACTTACAAACTATATTAAGTTTAGTATTTCAATTCCTCCAATTTGTTTCCCAATTTATGTGCTTCAATTTCACTTGTTCCTTAAATTTCAAAGCGGAATAATCGATCTACCCTAATATAGCTGTATTTATAATAAAAACAACTACAGTAATCCTTTTAAATCCTTTTTCATTGGAAAACATAGCTTTAAACAATATTTTTGTTTAATTGAATTTAACTATTTTTTCATGCAAAAAAATGCATACAAAAATAACATGACATTCTACACAAACAAACAGGCAATCCCTAAAAATCCAAATAAATTTTGCCAAGAGTATGTAATAAAGTGGGTCATTTTGACAAAATAAAAAAAAAGGGAAAAATATTAAATTGTTAGTAAACAAAATAAACACATCAAATAGTAGAAAAAAAAACTATGTATTACTGCTGTATATATAAAGATAATCTATGAAGTATTGAAATAAATTTTATGAATATTTAACAGTTGGAAAAATGAATTGAAAAAGTAAAACTTGGTTATCAAAATATTGGAAAAAAAATTATTTAAATTAAAACAAACCTGCAATATTAAGTGAAACTCTAAAAATTTAACATTTTAAATATGCATATTTTTGCAAAATTGAAAAATGACTAAGTTTATTTATGCTGATGTCAAATTTTTTTTTATTAAATAAAGTGTATTCAGAATACATTCATTGTATGTAAAAAAAATATACAATATCGTATATTTTATAGCAAACAGCTGGGCCTAAAATATTTAGTATTTGAATATATCAATATTTAAATAATAATATATCATACTTTTATGACTTACAAACTCAAGCTAAAAACAAAAACAAAAAAAAAGGAATATATCAATATGTATGAATGAAGAGCAAATATTAGCAACAAAAAAAAAATCGGTGACAGTGTAACATTTTCTAATTTTCAGTACAGTATTTATGTATTTATGAAAGTAAATTTCCCAAAAGGTTGACATTTTGACAATTTTGTGTTTTTTCGTTCAGTTCAGTTTAGCTTTTTTTTTGGTAATAAAGTGTGTTACATGAAAATTTCAAGTTAAAAAATAGAATATTTATATATTTTATACTTGTTTTACTTTCAATATTTATCAAGGATAGAGAAAAAAGCCACATATGTACATGTATTTCATTTGTGCTGGTAGTATATGCTGTGGTATATCATTAAAGTTTATATGCCCCCTAAGAGCTGTTAGTAAATTTTTAATATAATTTCATTTTATGTAAAGAATTTGTTTTTGTAAAAACAGAAATTTTCACTTTCTTAAAAAATAGATTATAGAAAAAGTAATGAAGAATATAACACAAAATTTGTTAAAAAAATTTAAATCTTAAACTTGAATAAAGATATAGTTTTTAATGATGATTGAAGATTTTTTTAAAATTCATAAATATTTAGAATAAATCTTATTAAAGAATTTTTCGGGTTCGAGATCATAATTAAAAGGAAATAAAAAAAATTGTAAGGATCACACTTTCCACCTGAGCGACCAGGTCATCGTCAGTCTCGTTTTGAACCACCACCCAATCCACAACACCTCATGGTTTTAAATATCAACCACTTAAAGAAAAAGGAATATGCGAAATTACTTTACCACAGGTCATGAATGATTATACGAACAAATGAGCTTTCTTAATCTATTTTTAGAATTTACCCATATTTGAATTTCAAAGCATTCATTTACAGGGTTGCCATACAATAATACATAAAATTTTTTATGCCAAACCAACTATGTACAATTCCTCTAATTCTAAAAATGGTTTAGAAATACTTTAAAAATATAAAAAAAAATTTAATATTTTGGGAACAATTCAAAAAAGACTAAAAAATTGTATTTTTTCAGTAATTATGAATAAAAAAAGTACCTTGGGATGAATCATTTTCATATGGATCTTTTGAATAAACTACTCTCATAAACTTTTGGTAATTTAGTTTGAACACATTTTTGGTTGCTGGATTGTTTTATTTTAAAAACTTTGTTAAATTTGGAAGATTATTTTTAATTGGTACCCAGGCTTAAAATATGGATAAAACATCAAAATTTAAGATAGAAATTACTTTGGATACTAATGTATGAAATTTCATGGTAATCCAGGCAGCTGTTAAGAACCCAGAAAAAAGTAAAAATCCAAAGAACAGGTTTCAGTACAACTTAGCATAGGTTCTAATTTATATTCTACAACCGGTTCTTCATTAAAACTCGAACAGTTTGCTTTAGAACCGATTCTAGAACCAGTTATAGAACTGGTTATTGGACAGTAAAAATCTACATTTTGATTTCAAGGAATTAGTTCTAGAAGTTGTTTCATGGGATCGGTTATAAATGAACCTATTCTGGAATAGATTCAAAGGTAAGCTGTTCTAAAAAATTTTGCTGGGAAATTAAAAAATATTTCCAAAATATTTTTAATCTGTCCCATTGTGTACTGAACAGTTTTTATAACCCTATTAATTATTTTTATAAGTTCGCTATTTTATATGCTTTTATGTTTTTGTGCATTTAAATAAAAATTTGTTTAAAAGTAGTATAATAAAAAAGTTTTTAGTATTGGTTAAAAATAAAGGAAAATACATTTAGTTTTCAAAGAAATATTTATTTTAACTTTTTATGCATTTGTTCCAAATGATTTACTAATATTTACTGATTTTTTTTTGTTTCATTTATTTGCTTTAATTTTTTTGAAATTTAATACAAAATTTACCCACAAAACGGAAATTTGTGGTTTATTTGTTTCCGTTACAGTTATTACAAATTTAAAATTTGTGTGCTGTTTTAAGAAAAAAAATGATTAAAAAATATTAATTTTTATTTAAGTTGTTTGTTGTTATATATATAAAATTTTTTCAATTCGAATTAAATTTTTTCAATTCAATTATCATAAAACGCACACACAAATAAGGCTATTCACACAAAATGTGTTTATAGACTGTGGGAGTCTACATTTCACAGATTAAAAAACAAACAAACAAAAAAAAAACGTAAACATTTTCAAATAAATGAATAATCAGTTATTTTTACGGAATTAGTAGGTAAAATTTTAACAATAATTTTTTACTGACTAATCATTTGTTTTAACTGATAAGTCAGTTATTTCAACAACATTTAAAAATAAATAACAAAAACCATTTGATTTAAATTAAAAGTAATTTGAACGATTTTTAAATGAAATATCATTTCTTTAATATAGTATTTTCTGTTATTTTAACTTTTAAACTATTTTAAGTGTACTTTTCTGGTTCCATATTTAAAATCGATATTTTTTTTTGTATTTTCTTTTCAATGTATAAATATATTTTAACTTCTCTTGCTTTTACTGCTACCTACTACTTTTACTGATTGCCTACTTTTAGGCATTTTATGCACACATATAAATTTTGTGAAATTATTATTACATTTTTCTAACCTTGATCATCATAACAAGTGATATTTATGTTTAGGCCATTCATGGCAAATAACAGCAACAGCACAGAGAAAAATATTAATATAATAACGGTATAATGGCATTACAATATCGATGACAATCACAAAGTATATAAGTATAGAATGGGAAATTGTTGCAAAACAACAATAAGATAAAAAAGAAAAAAAAATCATTTACATTTTTATGGGCGTTTATTAACAACAACCTTGTTTGGCTTTGATATTTTTTCTTTAATGCAAAACGAATTTAGGTTTGTTTTCTACTGGTCTTTTACAAAAATAAAAACAAAAATCCTTAATAATATACATAAAATATAGGACAGAATTGTCACAACTAAATAAAGTGATGCTATCATATCTGCACCTATTTTTTATTATACTAATATATTTTTTTTTTCGTAGAAAAAAATATGAAAATATATTTTACCATAGGAGCAAAAAAAAAAAAATAATGGTCATATGTCAATAACTCTCGAGGATTGTTTTTAAAATTTGAGATAATATTCTAGAATATAAAAGTCATTTACAATGGTTTAGGTCAAGTTTAAGAAATATTATTTGTCAAAGTATGACCATTTTTATAGGAAATAATGTCATATTAAAAACAAACCTCTAAAAATTGTTTACACATATTCCAAGATAATGCGTATGATATTAATATCAAAAGAAAATAATGTTAAATTTATAAGAATATTTCTTTAGTGCAAATAAAGGACCAGTAGTATTCTCTCAAAAGATAGCAAATATGTTTGGTATTTTGCATATTATGTTTATATTAAAAAATATAACGAAATATTTGTTTTTTTTTTTTTCATCTTAAAATAACAATATAAAATACTTATGATAAACAGTCATGTGTTTATCGTAGAAAATAATATAAATATATTTATACTTAGAAATAAACGAAATTGTCCCTTTAGTGTGTTATAGAGAATATTGTTTTCGTTTTGTTTTCTTCTGTTGACTTTGCAAATTATTTCTTTCTTTTATATAATCTCTCTAAGGGTTTCTTTGTATACAATTGCTTAACATACTCACGCTTTGGAAACAAAATATGATAGTTAAGTGGAATTTTTATGATGACATTTTTATTAAAAAACGTTTTAAAAAATATTTCCATAAAACTAAATTGGTTTTAACTTTTATAAGTGATATAAAAAATAAGCAAAGAATCTAAGAAAGTTTTTTTTTGGTAGAGAGAAGAAGAAAAAAAATTGAAATGTTATAATCTCATATATGACGGCTTAAAATATTTTGCAATGCCCTATAACGTCATATAAAAAATAAATAGTCAATGCATTAAAATATACTTGTAAAATAAATAATTGCCAGTTTTTATCTTTAAATACATTTTTTATGAGTTTTATAAGCGAAAATTTGAAATCCGCATCTCCCCAATTATATTATCAAAAATGGTAATTTTGTTTGTTTCATATAAAACAATATTTGATTGATGTTTGATCGACGCAAAAAGTGATTTTGAGTCGATTTGTTATAGATTAAGTCGGTCTAAATCTAATATTTTTGGTACACTTAAAATAATTTGTAAGTTAAAATAACAGAAAAGACCATTTAAAACAAACGATATTTTATTTAAAAACCGGCCTTCTTTCATTTAAATCAAATGGCTTTTTTATAAATGTTATTTAAACAACCGAATCATCAGTAAAACAAATTATTATTCAGTTAAAAATAGATGTTAAAATTTCACCTACCAGCTGGTTAAAAAATAACTGATTATTAATTTTTTTGTTATTGTTTCCGTTTTTTATATTATTGATTGTTTTTAATCTACAAATATACTCACACAGTCTATAGACATATTATGTGTGAAAGACCATATGTGTGTATGTGTAGGTTTATGAAGTTCTTGTAATTTGAATTCGAAATGATTTTTTATATAAACAAACAATTTACATAAAAACAAAATTAAAATTTTTTGAATATTTTTTTTTAACTGACAGCAAATTAAATTTAAATTTGTAATAACTGTAACGGAAACAACTAAATAACAAATTTACGTCTTGTGGGTAAATTTTGTATTTAATTCCAATGAAATGAAAAAATAAATGAAACTGAAAAAAATCCGTAAATGTCAGTAAAACATTTTAAACAAATGTATAATCAAGTTAAAATAATTATTTCTTGGAAAAATAAATGTATCTCTCATTGTTTTAACTGAACTGAAAGCTTTTTTTATAAAACGACAAACAGTAAACTACATAAATTTCTGAGTGTATTTACAAACTTTAGCACAAGCTTATTATGCCTTGACAAATTTTATATTAATTAAAATTTTTTATAAATATTAAAAGTTTGTATCTCGAAATCGGAGAGAACTAGGGCAAAACGAAGTCTAGTGGAGTACTGCACTCAAAATAGTTTGTAGTTTAAATTGACTGAAAATCTAATTTAAAATAAATGCAAAATCAATTAAAAACCGGTCTACTAACTTTTCATTTATTTTTAACTATTAATTAATTAACTTACAATATCCGGAAATAATAAATTAACTAATCACAAAGCCGTAAAAATTAACGATATTTCCTTCCGTATAAAGTAAGAAATTTTCCTTTATTTTGCTTTTTGATTGTCATCAAATTAACTACAAAATCCCTTAAATAAATAATTTTTCTTTTTTTTTAAATTTTCCTAAAAATAACTACAAAATCTCTAAAAATAAACGACTTTTCAATTATTTTGTTTATTTTAACTCTCTAAAACTTAACTATGAACAATGTAAAAACATTTTTTTTACAAATCACTTTTAATAAAAATATTTACTTATGCATATGAAAATGTCTTTTTAGTCTGGTTCGAGATCATACAAAAGTTTTTTCCAAATGAAAATTGTTTTTCCTTATTTTTATTTAGTAATCATGGAGAATACACAGATGATTACTAAATAAAAATATGGAAAATATTTTTAATTTGGAAAAAATTTTATTTGATCTCGAACCAGACTAAAAATACATTTTCATACATATAAGTATTAAAAAGATCAACTATAAAATATAAAATTCACTATTAAAAATATTCACTGTAACAGAAAATCTGTATTTTTATGTAACTAGCGGATGAAGGCGTGCTTCGCTACGCATGAATCCACAATGCGAGTAAGATGAAAAATAACCTTAAAATGATCACTCACTGACAGCTGTCAATGTGTATGCGTGTATGTGCTATATCGTGTATTTACCGTGTGTATGAAGTCAGCACACAGTGCATATACCGCACACGCTCATGGGCGCCCACGTTGTTGGACAAAATCACATGTTGACATGAAAAGTCGTAACTCACGAACGCGTTCGATTTCGTTTCATCTACACGACCATACGAACAAACCCTAAATATTTAATCGAATTCGGTTTAACCATTCGTGAATTATAAAGTCACAACACACTTGCAACAATTTTTTATATATATAATGGCTGATCCATTTCGAGGTTCCCTACTTTTTTAAAGAAAAAAACTACAGAAAATTCAAATTTAATGGGAAATGTTTATTATCATTTGAAAGAACATTCTTTGGCATTTATTTCTTTGAGGATTATGTCTTTAAAATGTTGGCCGTTGCTACGTCGCAGATGGTCCATCCGTTGAGTCAAATTTTTGATGACTCGTTCGAGCATTTCGACTGGTAACTGGCGAATGACACGCGTGATGCTTTCCTCCAAGGCCTGAATCGAAGCGGGTTTGTCCGCATAAACTTTAGACTTTACATATTCACACAGGAAAAAGTCTAACGGTTTGATATCACACAATCTTGGTGGCCAATCGACCGGCCCAAAACGTGAAATTATGTGCTCACCGAAGTGTTCTCTCAATAAATACATTGATTGATGCGATGTGTGGGAAGTGGCGCCGTCTTGTTGAAACCAAATGTCGTCGAGATCACGAGCTTCAATTTCAGGCATCAAATAGTCGGTTATCATGGCACGATAACGGTCGCCATTAACGGTTACGTTCGCACCGGCATCATTTTTAAAGGAATATGGACCGATGATTCCTCCGGCCCACAAAGCACACCAAACCGCTGTTTTTTCTGGATGAAGCGGCAGTTCTTGAATCTCTTCAGGTTGCTCTTCGTCCCAAATGCGGCAATTTTGTTTGTTTACATACCCATTGAGCCAAAATTGGGCCTCATCGCTGAACAAAATTTGCCTCGAAAACATTTCTCACAGAACGTGAATTTTCGTAATAAAGTTAAACGATTTGTAAACGTTGTTCAGGCGTAAGTCTTTCCATTATGAAATGCCAAACAATACTAAACAAAAATAACATGACAGCATAACACGACTCACACGCGATCTGTCAAAAAATGGATATTGGAAAAAGTATCTCTACTTAAATCACCCTTTAGATTTATTCTTTAAATAAATGTAAAAAAGGCGTGAAACTACCCTGCGGGAAAAAATGAGTCAGTTGGGAATTGGAACCTGTCCCGGGTAGGTGAAAACTGAACCGGTTCCGAAAAAACATATCACGAGATAGGTTTTAACGACACGACTTGTTCTTTTAGACCAGTTCTGTGACATGTCACAGAGGGCAATTGACACCCTCCTAGGACAAGCCCATGCTAAAGTGATCGGTCCCGTGACCGGTCCCTATTACAATGAACCGGTCATGTGACGTGTCCTGGGATAGGTCCTTTTCCCGCAGGGTAACTAACTTTTTTAAATAAACTACAGTTAGCTACTTCAAAAATATTTTGAGTGTATTTATCTACTATGTTATTTTTGATTTAACATTAAATTTTCCTATAAAAAATTCTAAAAGTCTAAAGCAAAATTTGTTCCTTCGAACTTTTCATCAAAGGAAATACGACTTTTGAAAATTCAAAAATTTCTATAAAAAGTCGATTCGATAGAATCCTATTTTTTACTAAATAATAGGATACAATATATTAGATGCCCTTTTCCAATAACACCACCTTTACATATAGTTATCTTGGCTGAGATGCTAAACAAATTTTTAAAAATTAAAAAATAATGTGCCATAATTTGGGCGCCATTTTTCCCCTTATGATATAGGTAATATATTATTCGTTTAATACCAATTTCCTAAATTTGTTTTTACATATATGTATGTTCCCTAAAGAAATATGTATATAAACTGTTTTTCAAAAACACATTACTATTAATACATATATTGTATTATATTTTTATTGTTAAGTTCCTTATAAACTTTCCAATCTCCATATTAAGTTCTCTTCTACCCAAAGTTGACTTTTCTAAACATTTTTGTAATAAATTTATTTTAAGAGACAAATAGTTTTAACCTTCCTCTTTTTTCATTCATATTTAAACTTTTAAAATATACTACTGTATGGCATAAGCAAGTGCCAAACTTTATATGAACACCGGAAATCCTTTTAACACTTTGGAAAATGCCTTTTTTCTTAGCTTTGCTTTGCTCTAAACATACAAAAAAAAAAAAACTCACTTTGAAGTAAGTGTAATGTGTTGTTAGTATGAATGTGTAGTTTGTTGGAACTCATTCACATGAGGGTGTCTGTTTGGAGTTTCTTATATACTTTTTTTTTCATGTGTGTACTTCAAAACTATTATTGTCTGTGCATTGACTTTATTTCATATAAACTGCAAAATAATTTTATTATTATCATAATTTAACAATATTTATGTTATTTTTGTTTTTTATTTCAAAAAAAAAAAAAAAACAATTTTTTTTTATGTAATTTATTTTGTTGTTGTTGTTACTTTGGCTTTGTATTCTTATTGAAGTTGTTTAAAAAGTTTATGTCAGGACACAAACTTTTTTCTTCTTCTTAACTATAATATAAAAACTTATGCAACAACTATTACAACAACCGTTTTTGGTGTTATTTTTGTTGCTGTTGTTGCTTTTTTTTGGTTTATAGCCAAAATTCATTGAATATAAACTCGTATAAGGTTTTAACTTATAAAAAAGGCCATCCTAGGGTAGCGGGGTCGTTTTAATCGACTAAGTAAGGCTGCCATGAATCTTTTTTTTTTTTGACAAATTTCGGTAAGAAAATGTTTAGGAATTTTCAAAATAAATTAAAATTTTGTTCCCCATTTATGACTCAAGTTCACACTATATTATTCTTATTTGGAAACAGTAACAGTTTTTTTTTATATTATCTTGCAATATTGCAAAAATTTTTAAGAAATTAAAATGTGAAAACTAAATTCTAAACTTAAATGGACTTTCTTTTATTTAAGTCGTGTATGCGGATTTTATTAACAGCAACCGTGAGCTTGATTATTTATATGCCTGTTTACATCGCATTTACACAACCCGCTAACCCTGTAGGTGTGGGTTGAGATCATAAGTTTAAGTTGACATTTCATAAAGTAAGAATAAAATAATAAGAAAATTGTACTTGGTTTTCCAAGTAACTAAAATTATGGTTAGGTTTATTTTTGTATACATATTATATTATTTTTAGTTATGATTGTCTTAGAGGGGGGATTGTCTACGAGGAAAAACTGTTTAATGTAATTTTTCTAAAAATAAAGTTTTTTTGTTCTTGAGGTTAGTAAATAATGTACAGGGCAAGAAATTATGAATTAAAGTTGAACAAATTTGGATGAAATTGAAGTAGAAAATAAAATTTTTAAAATTACAGAAATTTGGCGTTGAACTGTATAAATGTTGATGAAGTTACGGACTTTGCAATAATTTTGTTTAGAAAAGGGGTAGACAAGATGTGAATATAAAGAGTGGTTAAATTTTAAGGGCCGATGATGATTTTGAATAAAACACAAATTATTTAGGAAATTATTGTCATTTCTTTTAATTATGATAATATCGGCCTCCATCCGATGGTCCAAACTTTCGATGACGCTGAGGCATAATTGAGGTTCTATGCCGTTGATGTGCCGAATTTGATCATCCTTTAGCTCTTGAATTGTTGCTGGCATTACACATTTTATTTCAAATAACTCCAAAGAAAGAAGTCCAACGGTGTCAAATCACATGATCTTGGCGGCCAATTGACATCGCCACCACGTGAGATAACACGGCCATTGAATATGTCGCGCAAAAGAGCCATTGTTTCGTTACCAGTGTGGCAAGTGGCACCGTCCTGTTGAAACCACATATCACGCACATCCATATCCTCAATTTCTCGCTTCAAGAATTCCGTTCTGATCTCGCGATAGCGAACACCGACGGCGAGTCGAGGTTGACGGCTATTCTGCCACACTATCGCGAACAACAGCAATGTTTTCCGCATAACGAACTTGGCGAGCATGCACAGGTGTTTTTTTATTTCCTACAGACCCGATTTGCAGAAACATGTGCACAATTATCCCGATTGTGGACACATTTGGTCGATTATGCTGACCAAAAAAATCACGAAGTGCATTTCGATTTGAACGCCCATTTTTATAATAAGCCTGAATAACTTTAAGGCGTTGCTCGATTGTGTATCTTTCAATGGTTCAAATTGAGTTAGTCTGAAATTGAGAAATGTCAAATGAAATGCAGAAAAAAACTTGAGGTTTAGGTGTAGTTCACATTTAACATCGGTCTTTTAAATTTAACCAACCTTTATATAAAAAAAATATATTTGTAAAGTTCCAGCGAAATCGAATCGGACATATGATTTGGGCTTTTCATAAGAAAATCAAAAATTTTCGAACAAATGATTTCTTTCTCTCTTATTAACTAGGAAAATCTCAGATTTTCCTAGCGCAAATCTCAGATTTTCCTAGCGCAAGTCAAAGATTTCTAAAAGTATTTTTGGAATATTTTTCTTCTAAATGTCAGCATATATATTTTGAAGCAAATGGCATCAAATTCTATCCACCACTCAAGGGTAACTTAGAATTCACCCTACAGAATCTATCCTGAGACAGGTTCACCAAGGCACAGTGAGTCGAGCCTATGCGTAAAGAAAAAGCAAAAAAAAAAAGAAAAATAGCTGGAAGATAGATTAATGGGCTTTTTACATTTAACAACATCTTTGTGAAACGCATGGAAGATGTTGAAAATGTGAACATGTGTTTACATTGGCAACATCTTTTATCTGTTATTTATTCAGCTTTAAAAAACCCATAATTGTTTTTAAAAATAAAAAATGGATTTAGAGAAAGCATTAATCATTGGAGTAGTTGTTGTTTTGAAAGAACAAAAACGAAATTTAATGCAATTCATTCTGGAAGAAGTTGATGATGAAGATAAATTTTTAGTAGACATAAGTATGAAATTTTTACATGTGCCGCTCATTTTGCTTTGTTAAACAATTTTTTTTTGTTTATTTTCTGCAATGTCAGTTTGCTAGTGATGGCACAAAGAAAATCGATTTTTTTTGTCATGTTTTTAGCGATGACACTTAAAATAAGGAAAGATGTAAGATGGAACAAAATGGGATAGGATCATCTTTTGTAGATGTAGAAAAATGTAGAATTTTTGGCCTGTTTAATTCTAATGGGAAGATGTTAACATCTTTGCAAATTGATGAAAGATGTAAGGTGTAGCTCAGTGGAAAAAGGCTATAAGGCTCATATGAAAAAAAAGGGAGAACATATAGGAAGTTTTAGAGGCTTTTACTCACGAATCCAAAATGGCGGTTGTGAATTTTTAAATGTTTATATTTTGCATCTACAAAAAAAAACACATTTCTAAAATAACTTTGGCTAACTGATCGAGAATCTGAAATAACAAAGTTTATATAGAAAATGACTGATCCAATATGGCGGTAAACATTTACAGTGTTATAAGAAATATTCACCTCCATTTCAATTTTTAATTTATCGCTTCAGATTTGTAATCAGTGAATTTTATTTTTTAAATCCACTTTGAATTTTTGTGAATTTTTTTTTAATTTAAATTTATGTTTCCACACTCGTGATCAGTGAATTTTTTTAAATTTCACAACCAACAGCTTGGCTCTGCCATTTTAATTTTTTTTATGTATTTTAAATTTGTGGTTTCAGATTCATGATTAGGGAAATTTTTTAAATTCTATCGCCGCCACTTAGGATCTGCCATTTTAATTTTTTTTATATTTTAAATTTTTGATTTCAGATTCGTGATTAGGATTTTTTTTAAATCACAAGACCGCCACTTTGGATCTGCTATGCTTGATTTTTATAAATTAAAGTTATAGTTTCAGTGATTAGGGAAATTGTTTTAAATTCCACAACCTCCACTTTGTAACTTCCATTTTGATTTTTTTTTATATTTTAAATTTATGGTTTCAGATTCATGATTAGGAAAATTTTTTAAATTCCACCGCCGCCACTTTGGGTCTGCCATTTTAATTTTTTTATATTTTAAATTTATGGTTTTAGATTCTTGATCATAGAAATTTTTTAAATTCCACCACCGCCATTTTGATTTTTTTTATATTTTAAATTTATGATTTCGGATTCATGATACGGGTTTTTTTGTAATTTACCCGACCGCCACAACCGCCATTTTGGATCTGGCATTTTGAGTCTTTTTTTAATTCAGGTTCGCAGTTAACACTCTTTAAAACTTTCCACGTGATCTCTTCTTTCATGGTTGGTAATTTTAAATTACTTTGGTAACGGTATTTATTTTGGTATCGGTAGCTTAAGAATAACGGCATTTCACTTCGAAAGCGGCATTTTAAAGATGACGGTATTTCGGTTACTTCAGTATTGATATTTTAATTTTTAACAGTATGTATTTCAGTATTGGTAACAGTATTTTAAGGCCAGCGGTCAGTTACTGCGGTGCATTCCGATTTTTTTTAACAAAGATCAATATTTTTATAACTGTGGAGTGGTGGTTATAAAAATAAATCCAAAATTATAGTTATTTTTTCGGTGTCTCAATATTTTCTTTTGTATTTCTTATCCTTTTAAGAACATTTGTGCATTTTTTACACAAACATATTTGCAACAGCCATAGAAAAAAGTTTTAATTCAAAAGGAATAAAAAAAATTATTTACAAAAGTTATTTGCAAAAAAAAAAAGAAAAACATAAACAGCAGGCGGAAAATAACAACTAACACGCATATTGTAAAGATACCTAAAACGTACATTACATTCAAATGAAACTGACATTTTGCCACATATACCGCCGCTGCCAACTAAAAAGGACTACCACTTCCCGGTACCATTTGAAAATATTTAGAACAAATCCCGCAAAAGTATAAATTGAAACTCCTTAAGCCACGCCTGTATATTTAATACAATTATATATAAACTCATACCATTTTAGCAACAATGTGTATATTGTTTTTGTTGTTTGACTTAAACAATTGTCAGCTAAAGTTTAAGTATTTGCAAGGGACGTTTTGTGTGCTTTTTACAAAAAACCCTTTTTAAATTTCTAAAGGATAATTGTTCCAACTCCTAGAAAAGTTATGGCAAAGGTTGGTAGAAAAAAAAAACAAGCGTGAATAGTAGGAAAACTCCATCATTTAAAGTGTCCGCTAAATAGAAAAAAACACGGGGTTTTATAATCAGTTAAACTAAATTACTAAACAAATGTTAGCGTTTCAAAATATAATTCTTAAATGCATAACTATGTATGTGCAGATACATACAATGTGGTAAAGCCAGTTGTTTAGTTTACTTGTTTTGTTGGTTGCAGCTACAATATTCAAAAAAAAAAAAAAAAAGGTTAAAACGTAAACTGTCAAAACGGAACTCTCATTTCCCATTTAAATGCAGACAAAATGACAGTACGACAACGTTGTCGTGTGATGATGACGGCTGTTTTTCTTCTTCAATCTAAAAACCAAACAACACAATGAAATCTGAGGTTTTAAGGCCCCAAAATAAAATTTGGAAATTAAGAATTCGATTTGCACTCAAATGTGCAGAGACATTCAACTTATGAGCTCAAAGCTTTGCATGAGATAGATTTTTCAACACATTTTTTTGTTAAAACACTAAATTTAGCAAACAGTTTAGTTATCTTCATTTAACACAATACTAAAAATCTTCAGTGTCTTAACTAATTTTGAATGATAATTTTTAAAATTATTTATTACTTATTTTTTACAACCCATTTGTTAAATTTTACATAAATTTTTTTTAAACAGTAATATTGTCATGTCTCTACACCCTTTATAATCCATGCAAAAAAATACAAAATTATTGTTAAAACAAAGAAGTCTTTAGTAAAATTAAATAATTTTTCGTTTAATTTACAATTTTTTTTTGATAATTTTCACTTTTATTTTTTATCAGTTTATATGTTACTACCACGGTATTCATAATTTTAAAAAAGGTGCTATTTCGTTTCCTTTCAAATTTTTGAAAATGCTCATATCTCGCAAACTAAATGGTTACGAATTTCGGCACTCCTATTTCACCTTGGTGTGGCCTTGGACCCTAGGAATTTATTCTAAAAAACTTGTATTTTATAAAATAGAGAACAAAACGAAATAACGCAAAAAGAACAAAATGTTTGCTCTAACAGCGAAAAAAAACGATGCGACATTTTACGAAATAAAAATTTTGTATATTTTACGAAATTCAGTTTAGTCAAGACAATTTTACAAAACTAACGAAAATGTATTCGTTAGTTTTGTAAAATTATCGTATTTTGATTTTAGATTTTTATAGATTAATAAAACTTTTAAATATTTTAAAATAATATTTTAAATATAAAATTATCTATGCAATTGTGAGCCAAAAATTTTCATTTTGAATATTGAAATATCTTCATTAAAATTACTGCCCTTAAAATAGCTTGTTAGTTAAAATAAATACAATTTAAAAGAAATGATATTTCATTTAAAAACCGGTCTTTGTTATTTATTTTTAAATGTTGTTTAAGCAACTCACACACACACCATTAAAACCAAATAATTAATCAGTTAAAAATAAAATGATTATTCAGTAAAAATAAATGTTAAAATTTTACCTACCAATTCCGAAAAAAATATCTGATTATTTATTTATTTGAAATTATTTCAGTATTTTGTGTTTTTGTTTGTTTTTTAATCTACAAAATGTATATTCACACGGCCTAAAGACACATTTTGTGTGAATTGCCATATGTGTGTGTGTTTATAAAGTTCTTGTAATTTAAATTGAAATAATTTTGTATATAAAAAAAAAAATTCAAATAAAAAAAACCAAACAAAATTTAAATTTGTAATAACTATAACTGAAACAAACAAACCACAAATTTCCATTTTAAGTGTAAATTTTTATAAAATTAAATGAAAGTGAAAAAAACGGTAAATGACAGTAAACCATTTTAAACAAATGTATAAAAAATTTAAAATGAATATTTCTTTGAAAATGAACTGAAAACTTTTTTATTAAACTAGAAGCAGTAAACTACATAATATTCTGAGTGTGGTTTTGTAAAAACATTACCTTTAAAAACTACTTTTATAAAATCGTTTCTTCAAAAATATCATTTTAAATTAAAAAGTTCCTTCAAAAATTTAATTTAAATCTACTAAAAAAATTTCATTGATTTCGTATATTTTACGAAAAAATTTTTTGGTGAATTTTTGTATATATTATGCATGGATTTTTTTCCAGTGTAGTTAATGAGGTCCAATTATTGTGGCCCCGAGTTTCTATAATTTAAACAAACTTTACACCTCAATGCAATTACAAATAAAACTGTAGTTTCACAATTTTTTTTTGTTAAATTTAAGAAAATTTTCGTTATAATTAACAAATCTGATTTAAATTTAAAAAACAGGAATAAATTTTGTTAAATTAACAAATTTTTCTGTAAAGTCGATAGATATTTAAAAAAATTCAAAAATTTAAAATTAAAAACTTACTTTAAATTTTTTTGTAAAACAAATGAAAATAAGTTAATTTTACGAAAAATTTTGTTGTTTTGACAGTAATTTAGTATGTTTATGCAAGAATTATTATTAGTGATGTTAAATAGTTTTGGGGTAACCGGCCTTCGGGCGCGCTGAAGAATGTTCTTCGGCTTCGATAACTAAAGTTTTTCTAAATTATTTAAAGTTTTGTTGTCTTAAAATCATAATTATATAATTCTGCTATTGATTCAATTAAACAAAAATATAAATGATGACTATTACTTGCGGAATTTTTAATATTAAACAATTTTCAATGGAATTAATCACAAAATTAATTGATTATGATTTTTTTATTCGACAAAATTTTTAATTGGATGAACTTAAGCGATATTTTTTTTGAGTGATTGGAAGGATTTTTTTTTATTTCGGGTTTAAGATATGTAACTACTTTAAACAAGTTTTAGTATTTAGAATCGTCTAAAAGTCGTTTTTTGATGAGTATTTAATTTGTTGTTTTAAACATATTTTTGTAATAGATCTTCCCAAATTTTACTCCATTTTTAATTACTTATTTTAATGCAATCGATTTTGATTAGATTTTATTAATTATTTTTTTTTTAATATTAGAAACAGTCTGAAAATTTTTCCAGAGCCCTTGCGAATACCCAGGCCCTAAATTTGTAAGTTTATTTGCATACATATTTCCTTTTAAAACTATAACGGCAACAAAACAAAATGTAGCAAAACCTCATCATAGTCATATCTTAGTCATTATTAACACATACTACGACTATAAACCTACAACTGTTACAATAAAACTCCCTGTGCAAAAATAAAGTTGGCTTAAAAGAACGGAAATGGGGTAAAACCTTTTCAAGAAATAACGTTAGTTAAAACGTGCATGACATTTGCGTTTTTAATAAAATTGTGTTTAAATGTGTTGTATTCTTTTTTTTTTTTTTTATTTTCCTTATAAACTCTATTGCATAAAGTTGGGCTTAGTTAAAATATTATGATGGTTTTTCTACCGTATGTCGTTCATATAGCACTTACAATATATATATATACTAGCTGACCCGGCAAACGTTGTTCTGCCTAGGAATAGGATTACATTATTATCTAGGTAGCTCGCACAAAGTTTGAATATTCTCACAATAATAGTACCCCAGATATGCAATAATAAATTTGTACTTCGTATGGGAGGTGCCACGCCCATTGCTTGGATCCCCCATATTTTTTGGAAGATTATGAATATTATTATCAAAGAAGCTCACACAAAGTTTGAAGACTCCCACTTTAATAGTACCCCAGATATGCAATAATGAATGTTTTCTTCGTATGGGAGGTGCCACGCCCATTGCTTGGATGGCACTCATTTTTTTGGGAGATTATGAGTATTATTATAAAAAAAGCTCACACAAAGTTTGAAGACTCCCACTGTAACAGTACTCCAGATATACAAAAATACATTTTTACTTCGTATGGGAGGTGCCACGCCCATTGTACCCATATAGGTCAATTGTGAATCTAAACCATTCAGGGATCAAATAAAACAGACACAACAAATTTCATCGAAATCGGCCCAGCCGTTAAGGAGGAGTGCAGTCACTAACACACGTACAGGAGAATTATATATATAAAGATGTATTACTATATAATTGCTGTGATTTTCAAATTTAAAGGATTTGTTTATGCAGGTTATACCACCACTCTTGAAGTAGACTACCGCAAAAAACAACAGAAACGAAGTAATATGAATTGTATATTTCTTTTATTTTTTTTGTTTTATTTTTTAATGCTACTTGTGGGTAATTGTTGTTATCCGTTTCTATTTCTTGCCAGTTGAAGTAAATTTTATTACTTCTACTTTGCATGGTTACGAGGAAAAAAAAAAGGAAATAAATACAAAGTAGTACAATAGTATTTATTGCATATATTATTTTTGGGGTGATTAAAGTAAGATTAACAATAATTTTAAAAGTAAACAATAGCAGACATGCAGGCGGTATAAGATAAGATTTTTTTAAGCATACTTTAAGGGTTTATAAATTATGCAGCATTTATGTTCTTTACAATACAAATTTTAAAACATCATTATTAATTTCCTTCAAATATGTCATTTATGCCATAATTCTTCTTATTAAATATTTCTTATTTTCTTCGTTATTTCTTTTTTTTTTGATCATTATTTAATGTGGGCATTTAAATTTGTTAATTATATTTTGACAAATGCCACCACATTATTATCTTAAATGTCTTTGTTTTTTTTTTTTCATTTTTCCTTTTGCTGACTTTTGGGGATTTTATATGAAATTCAAACAAATCTCTGACTAATGGAAAAAAAAGTCAACTATTAAAATATCGAGGTCAAGGTTTTGTCGGTTTGAATATGTCATCATAATGAAAATGGAAAGCAGTGTTTGCAAATTAAAAAAGTTAAATTAAAAAAAATAACTTTTTTTTAGAAATGCCAACTTAAATTTATTTTTAAATTAAGAATACAAAATAGATTTGGTTATGCTTGTAATTATAAAAGATAACACAATTTTAAGCAATTGATAAATTCAATTAAATTCGGCATATTTTTATATAGAAATCAGCCTCAATATAAATTTGAATTTGGTTAATAAATATTATGTGATTATTCACTGGTATTACAAAGAGAATTCTCTGATAAAGGAGACAAATCTCAACGACTTGAATTTCTTCCTTTCAGTCCAATCGTACGTATAATTGGAGGTTAAAATGGCGGAAAAAATTTTCATATTTCTTTAACATCAACTATACTTTTATAGGAAATGTCTGTATAAATTTATGCTAAAGCTACTAAAACTTTGTAAAAAGGAGCGCTTTAGAAAAAAACTGCTGAAATTAGAAAAACTGTTTGCTTATCATTACTAAGCGTCATTTCAAAAATTTTCAAAACGGGCTTCGGTTAAATGTCTATGTTTATCATTAAAAATTAGAACATATATATTTCACCTACTGGGCTGCCGCAGTTTACACCTATGGCTTTTTTTAAGCAGTATATGGTCACATCGGCCTTTGACATTCTGGTCTGGGTGTTAAGATTTTTATAAAATATAAAATATAATTCCCAAAAACTCTCGGAAAGTGTAAGCTCAAGCCCGTTCAGCCTCGGCAGTTTGAACTTCCTCATAATACTAGTGAGAACTCTAATTTGCTCGGTTTGCCAACTACTTTCACTTCTAGAGAGAAGTGAGATCCGACGGAATATCCGTATATTTTCCCGATATTTCAATTGACACGAGGTCTGCATAAGCAACAGCCTACAGTCTATATTATCCAATTCAACGAGTGGTCCATTATTGGTCGAATTATAGAATAGTACATCCCTTTCGGGGTGCCTCTCACTACTACTTTGGACACCGTTGGCTCGCAAAGTGTAGATCGGATTATTCTACAATTTAGCAAGTTCCCGATGAACTCGGTGATAGTATCATCCAACCCTGAGCATATCTGATCGCATAAGGATTGCCGTCGCTGGAAGCGCCTTCTTGAGTGTTGTTTTGTAGTGGTTAGTGCGTTGGACTTTTACACATAAGGTTGTGTGTTCGATCCCCAGTGACGGCAACATCTATTTATAAAAAATATGCCTGTACGAGTTTTCTTTCATACCTATCGGAACTCCCTACATAACGGGGCAATGAGCTAAAATCTCCATCATCTCGCATTACAGTGTTGCCAAATTGGAAGCCCTTTTTCTTTCATCTCTCCAGTATCCCCTTTTCAAAGAAAGCAACACATTTATTAGTAGAATGAACTTCCTGAGTGTTGCTTCTCTTTACAAAAAAAAGGTATTCTCAATATATCCTAAGAGTGAGCGCAGTGCCCTGTTCACTGACTTGCGCTTATTATAGGCATGTTGGGAGGCGGATAACAGGCGCGTTTCAATCGACATCCTAAGTTGTACATCGATAGTCCACTCCAAGGTCATTAATAGAAAGGAAGATGTATTTATTGGTCTACAATTCTTCGGTTTTATATAGGATGTATTTAATCCCTTGGAAAACATTACTCACGGTCCATTCCTTTGGAATGTAGGAGAATTTTCAACAGACCACGTATATGCTGGCAAACCATGGTTTAAAAAGTTTAGCATACCTCTGAAGATCAGCTGATAGGAAGTATAATGTGAGGGCCCGGATATATATATAGGTCAAAACTGTCAAGCGAGTCTCCTCTCCGCTATGGGTAGGGTTACTGCTCTAGATTCGTTAGCATTGGGAAAGTATTCTTGGGCAATCACTAAGATGAGAACATTCAATGACTCTCGGCTGTACGTGGTCAAATTACCGTATTATCTTAGGATATAGCTGGGTGCAGTGGGGGTTTAGATAGGATTTTCTGAAGGCTACTGCATTCAGAAGAGCTTTCCACACCGCAACAGGAATCTCTCTTTTGCATAGTTTTCCTGATGGGGTTCATGAAATTATTTACCGATGGACTAGTCTAATCTTTTCGTCTCATTGAACATTTTTCGACACCCAGTGTGAGTTTTGGAGGCTTCTGGAGTCAGTGGAACACAGTAAATGTTTTCTTTTATTAATTTACAAATCCCTTTCCCGCTTTGCAATGCCAAACCAGAAGTTAATTACTGAAAGCTCCACTTACGGACAGATCCCGCAGACGAACAGTTCTCATAGACGGACAAATATGTTGGTGCCTTCTTGGAATTTAATAGTAATAAAACTATGCTGTAGGTGGACATCTTCCGTAACTGGAAAAAATCAGCGCGACGGTCGGTGTCCGCCTGCGGGAGTTTTCACTGCATATTAATGAATTGAGAAGAAAACATCCATTGAAAAAATCCATAGAAAATTTTGTCAAACAATAACCTTTAATAAGTTAAGTCTTTCAAGTTGTTTACTACGCAAATGAATATTCTAAGCTCATTTCACATTTTAATGACCCTTGAAAAAAAATTCAACTTTTCCTTTTAAAATTTTTTAAAGTTTAATTTGTTTTGAAAATACCTGTTATCTTGATTTTTCTTTGAACTCCTTTATGTCTAGCCAAAATTCTTTTTAAGTAATTTATTCAAAATATTTGGTTAAATTTGTAAAAATTCCTTTAAGAAAATTTTGCGTGTTTTGCTAACATTTTAAGTTTTATATGTGAAAATGTTATGGCGAACTTTTTTAATATGTCACTTTACTGGCAAGCTATTGCCAATTTTTAAGCAATATATTTCTATTGCCTTTTGTGGATGGTTATTTGTTTTTTTCGCTCATTTGTTAAAAGCAAAAAAAAAAAAAAAAAAAAACACGGTGTACAAAAAGTAGTGATATTTTATGGAATCAAAATATAAGCAAATTGTTGATATTTGCTTAAAGTTATTATTACTGAGTGACAAAGTTTAAATTTATTTAAGAAAAGATTTTTTTTTTTAATTTTCCACCAATGAAAAGTTTACTCATATATATGAATTTGTTTATTAATATAAAGAAACATTTCATAGAATTTTAATTAAGGTTTTCATTAATATTATGAAGCTTTTTTTGGAACTTTTATTTCTTCAAACCATTTCAGTTTTTATTTATTTTATCTCAATATTATGGTTGTTAATTGAATGTTAATAATTATGGCTTTTTATTAATGTCCTTTCCCGATATTTACAAATGTAATATGGTTTTTTTTTTGAACAACTTTCTGACCAAACTATTGACATAACAAGGTAGGGATTAAGTAAATATAAAAGAGGCATATATGCAAATAAAATAGCGATTAAATATATGAGAATATAAAACAAAAGTGGTGGTGTGTGAAAATGTTTAAAATTCACGCAAAAAAAAAGAAATCTAAAAAAAAACATAGAAAAAATGTTTGCATGATATGGAAAAACAGAAAAAATTTCACAAGGAGTGTCAACTAACCATAGTAAATAAAAAAAAAAATTATAACTAATGTATGTTTTAAAGCCTACTTTAAGGCTTTTACGAAAAGTAGCATTTTTAAAAAGGATTTTATAAACAACATTTAAATTTTGTGTTAACGTTTCTTAACTTTGCGTCGTCGTTGTTGCTGTCATAGCCCAGTTACGATTTGTGTGTGTCGTTGTTTACTTTTAGATTTATGGTATTGTTGAGTTTAATATGTTAACGTGTTCGTTGTTGTTTTTTCTTTTAACTTGTTTTTTTTTTTGTAGTTATTTTTGTTGCTGTTGTTTGTTTTTTCACATGATTTTAAACCGATTTGCGTTTATTTATTTTCCTTTTTTTTCATTGCTTCGTTTATGGCCTTTTCGAGTTTACACTTAAGGATTATCCTTAATTTTAGACTTGAGTGCTTTTCAAGTGATTTGCATGTGCCTGTGTTTGTTAGGAAAAGAAAAAACAAAGTGTGAGTATTTGGCTAGTAAAGTACAAAATGTCAGAGGCGTTGCAGGAAAATTTAATAAAATAATAATTAAAGTTTCTAATACGAGCTCTACATAATCGCAATGGAAGCTTACAATATAATACTTATAAAATCACAATTAATAAGCTTAATAAAGGGTGGTTAAATTTTAAGGGCCGATGTTGATTTTGAATAAAACAAAAATTATTTAGGAAATTATTGTCATTTCTTTTTATTTTGATAATATAGTATGGTTCAATTATGTATGGAACAAAATATCGGCCAAATGGTCGCCGCGACCTCGGCGGTACACCTTGATCCGATGGTCCAAATTTTTGATGACGCTGAGGCATAATTGAGGTTCTATGACGTTAATGTGCTGAATTATCTCATCCTATAGCTCTTGAATTGTTGCTGGCTTATCGACGTACACCTTTTCTTTCAAATAACCCCAAAGAAAGAAGTCCAACGGTGTCAAATCACATGATCTTGTCGGCCAATTGACATCGCCACCACGTGAGATAACACGGCCATTGAATTTGTCGCTCAAAAAAGTCATTGTTTCGTTAGCTGTGTGGCAAGTGAAACCACATATCGTCCAGGGTCATATCCTCAATTCCTGGCCACAATAAGTTCGTTATCATCTCGCGATAGCGAACATCATTCATGGTAAATGCTTGGCCGACCTCATGACACACTATCGCGAACAACAGCAATGTTTTCCGCAGAACGAACTGGGCGATCATGCACAGGTGTTTTCACAGACCCGGTTTACCGAAATTTGCCTACAATTCTCACGATTGTGGACACATTTGGTAGATTATTCAGACCAAAAAAATCACGAAGTGCACGATATGCATTTTGATTTAAACGCCCATTTTAATTAACGCGTTGCTCGATTGTGTATCTTTCCATGGTTCAAATTGAGTTAGTCTGAAATTGAAAAATGTCAAATGAAATGCAGAAAAAAACTTGATGTTTAGGTGTAGTTCACATTCAATATCGGCCCTTAAAATTTAACCACCCTATATCTAAATAAGAAAAAAGCCTGATTTCATCTTAAAATCCTAATTAAATACTCTGCGAAAAATGTATTAACTAAAATTAAGTTTACACCTTACTAAAATAAATTCTATGTATTTTTCCTTAAAGTAAATAAAATTGTTTTAAAATAATGCAAATTAATTTTAGTTTAAAAAAAATGTTCATTTACTTACAATAAAAATAGTGAAGATCTTTCCTTAATTTTTCTTTATTGATTTGGGTTAAAGAAAGGTAAAGACATTTAATTCCTGTTAGTGTTAAAAAATAATTTAAATTATACAATATGAAAAAACAAAATCCAAATATGGAACTTTTTCAAATTTAGTTCAAACATTTTAACTAATTTAAATCAAGTATGTTAAGTTGTTAAATTTAAAGTAATGTTTTTTCAACATTTTTAACATATACAATTCTTATTTGTTTTGGTCCGAAAAATCCGTAAAAATGCTCAATTTTTATATAAAGTATTCCCCAAACTTTTAAGTTATAAAATGATCTATTTAAAATATATAAAAATCAGAGATCAACAACTCGTTAAAAAAATTCGATCAAAAAGTGTTAAAAAGGGGGAAAAAATTACATGAAAATTATGTCCAAACAACAAAATCTTGCGTAAAATTAACGAAAAATTCTTAATTATACCAAAGATTTCTAATGTTTAAATTTTTTTGAGTGAAATATCCGAAAGTATCAAAAACTAAACGTGCTAATGATAAAATTTTTCACATAAGGTAAAACCTAAATTGGCCAGATTCTTAGATCAAGCTTATTTTTAAAATAGTTTGAAATATTTCTTCTATTAGATGATATTAATCAAAATGGATAAAAGTTTTGACCCTGAGAAAATGTCAAAAAAATGCCCTTCATTTTTATTTGACTAACACGCTCCTGTATAACATTTCACTGTTTCTATTAAACAATTAGATTATTTTGAAATAAAAATTGTTGCATATTTTTTTTTCCAAGAACCTAAAATTTTCTTTAAATAATCTTAATTATCAAATAAAAGCTTTTTGACATGACCTAAAAACTTGTTTTCTATGCAAAGAATTATATCGTTAAAAGCATAAAAATTAAGATCGTAGCATGCAAATTTATTTTTTTTTTTTTACCAACAGTTGGTTGGAGCAAACTTGCCAATGTTGGCATTACGTTGATAATTCAAAAAATGTCATGCATTCCCAATACCATAAATACAATAAATTCTGTAAAAATTTTATTAAAAATTAATATTCAATTTTTTAAAGCTAAAGATCTTTTTTTATAAAATTTCTTACTTTATTTTCGATATTTCGCTAACAATTTGTTAGCATCTTCAGGAAAAAAAAATTTTAATATTTATAAAAAGTTGACAAACAAAAAAATATTTAACATTTAAATATAAAAAATATTAAAGATTTAAATATAAATTAAATTAACATTTAATCAAATAGAAGTGGTCATTTTATAAACAACATTTTCCTGCTAAAGATCGTAAAAAATATTTTCATATTGGTTTAATACTTTGGTTTATGAAATTTAACATAATAAATGTTGTTTATAAAATAAAATAACATTATGAAATTAAATTATTATAGTTATTAAAAACATATCTATACATTTAAGTTTCCTAATTTTTTACTAATTAAATATCTATAATTCTGAGCTAAATTTTCTGTGTCAGCTTTAAAGTTCATTCTCTTTGTCAAAGGTGTATTAATGATTTCTAACATTTCTAACATATAACGTTTTTTATAATTATTTTCTGTTCTTAATATTGAAACATTTTCAATATTATATTTCCCTGCGGGACATGTCGCATGACCGGATCATTGTGATAGGGACCTGTCACGGGTCCTAGGAGGGGGTAAAAGGACATGTCGTGACTTTTAAACCGGTAACGTGATAGGTACTTTAGGAACCGGTGCTCTTTTCACCTATTTCGTGAATTGTTTTTTCGAAAAAGGTTCAGTTTTCACCTATCCTGGGACAGGTCCCAATTCCCGCAGGGATGTGATGAAAATGTGAAGGTTTTTATTTTAGTACAATTTCATATTAGTGTCCGGTGAATAAAACATTTTGTCATATTTTTCACCAGTCGCTTAGAGGTGAATAAAACATTTCGAGGTGTGTATTAAATTCACCTCGAAATGTTTTTTCACCTCAAAATTTTTTTCACTTAAAATTTTTTGTTCACCTCAAAATTTTTTTTCACCAAAAAATTTTTTTCACTTAAAATTTTTTGTTCACCTCAAAATTTTTTTTACCATAAAATTTTTTCACCTCAAAAAATTTTTCACTTCAAAAAATTTTTTACCACAAAAATTTTTTAATTGCAATATTTCTTGATATTTTCTCAATTTAATATTTTATTTTTTCTGTATAAACAATTCTTTAAACCCAAAAAAGATTTTACTTGTTTTTGTATGGTCACCTTATTTAGTGGCATTTATCAGCTGGATTCAGTTCGCTTGTTTGCTATATAAGTCTAAAGTGTAATCTTTAGCGTCTACTCAAAATACGTCACATGATTTTACCGGGGGAATTTCTTTTAAATGACTCATTTTACTCGTTAATGTTATTGTTAAAATAATACAAAAAATCAATTTCTAAATATACGCATTTTTTAACTTAAAACACTTTTATTTACATGCAATCAATACAATAATTTTGAAATGCCGTAAAGATTAGATAAAGCTCTTGAAATCTTTGATGAAAAATCTAATTTTTGCATTTTTTGTTTTTGTATACATATCGATAAATTGATAAGCAAAATATTTACGCTAACACTGTGAATAAATATACATTTTATAAAACAATATGAAGTAGTTTATAACTACAACTTGTTAAAAAAAAAACACATAAAATTTATATTGACAATATGCCACATCATGGTCATCATGGAGGGCATCAAGGAGGATTTCACTATCATCATCTTGGAAGACACCACCACAGAGTAATTTTTTGTTTCTATTTTAAATTTTATTAAATTTTAATATGTATTCATTTAGCCTCATCATCATGGACCTGCTATTATAATTGGTCCCCATCATCATCACCGACACCCTAGACCTGCAGTATGTACAATATTATAACGGATTTAAGGTGATTAAAGTAAAAAGATTGACATACCCTTTGCTAAATTGATGATTCATTTATTTATTTTATTTTTTTACAAACAAATCTCATGTTGAATTTATTTCGTTTTGTAAAACATGTTCGTTTTACAACTTGCAAAAAAGTTATCTTTGTAACGCTAAAAATATTAAAAAAAAGATTAGATAAAGCCTAACTAATCAAATTTGCACTACAATCAATATCAATATAAGTTCTAAATAACATATTTGCTGATAAATGAGCTATTCAAAATATTTATATGAATATATTTCTCATTTTCTAAAAACTGAATTAGTTTAATACTTGAACTTAGTTTGTAAACAAGTAATTTTTTTTTAACAATTCAAAAAGAATAAAATGCCACCACCACCACAACATGGGCACGGTCATGGAGGAGGTTATGGAGGAGGTCATGGCCATGGAGGTCATCATGGTGGACCACCACATCATGGTGGACCACCACATCACGGTGGACCACCACACCATGGCGGACCACCGTACCATCATCATCACCATCACCCGCGTAGGGTAGTTTGCTGTTGTACAATTATGTAATAAGAATATTTAACCAATACATTCATAAACAAGGACCTGTTTTTACTTATTTATAAAATTAGAAAACAGAATTCAAATTTTTGCTATATGAATTTTAATACGAAATAGTTTATTTTAACAAGAATCATATTTAATTCAATAAGATTCATACTTAATTTAAAAATGTTCGTAAAAGTTAAAAATATCAATTAAAATTGATTTAACTACGATTTTTTCTCTTCGTGTAGTCACTTAATTTTATAGAACACTTTTTGTACAGTGCTTTAAGGGACTAAAGTAGGATTTTTTTAAACTTAAAAAAGTTATCATAACGGTCAATTGTAAGTTAAGATAGTTTTTTTGTAAAATATTAAGTAGATGAGAATTAAAAATAAAACAAATAATTTTTTTACCAGTTGAATAGCATTTTTTCTTTGGGTGTAAAAAATAGTTGTTTAAAATTGGCTTTACCATAACTTCATACACCCAAAAAAATATTTACTAATTTTTAAGTAATATAAATAAATTTTGTTAATGATTTGGCTTGTTCTTAAAAACAATTACAAACAATTTACTTCAATTAAGTAAATTTTTTCTTAAACTTTCAAAAAGTTTAAAATTTAGCAAATTTTTTACTTAAATTTAGTATAAATTTGTACTTTAAGTAAGTGACTTTGAATACAGAAAACTCCTCAGAATTTAAAGCTATTGAAAAACCCTCTGATTCGGAGGATATTTTTCTATCGGAAAATGTACAAAATTTGAGAACTTTTTCTCTTTGGAAAAACATTTAAGTTTCACAAACTTCTTATTGTCATTCTGTTGAAAAACCCAATAGATTTCGAGGACTCTTTTTCTTTTTAGATTTTCTTTAGATAAATCTTCAAATGCTAAGAAGCTTTTCCAAATAAATATACTCTGCCTTTGACTATAGAAACCCCTCAGAATCTGAGAATTAGATTTTCAATATTAAAATTTGAAAAACCTTCAGATTCTGTGGAAAAATCTTCAGATTCTAAGAACCTTTTTCTATAAAAAAAGACCCTCAGATATTGGTGACTTTTAAAAAAAATCTTTCAGATTCAAAGGACTTTCTACTATGAAAAATTCTCAAATTTTAAGAATTTTTCTCTATCGGCTACTCCTCAGATTTAAAGTATATTTTTATATAGAATAATCTTCAAATTTTGAGATCTGTTTTTCTATAGAAAAATCCTATACTTGAGAGTAGCTTTTCCCACTGAAGAGACCTAAAGTTCTGATAACTTCGTTCTACGAAATACCCCTTGAATTCAGAGGATTTTTTTCTTTTAGAATACTACTAAGATTCTGATAGAAAACCCTTTAAATTTTGGAGACATTCTATGGAACAAACCTCAGATTATGGAGGGGTTTCTCTACAGAAAAACATTCAGATTCTATTGGATTTTTCCTATAGAAAAACCTTTTGATTCTTAAAACTTGTGTGTTTACAAAAAACCCCTTAGATTCTAAGGAATTTTTGCTATGGAAAACCAACCCCTCAGATTTTAAGAACTGTGTTTATGAAAAATATTAACGGGGATAGTGAGGTGGGCCGTTACACGTACAAAATTATTGCTGTCAATTTTTCTCATATACTGTATGTTGAAATCTCTCTTGAAAGCTGTGACGTAGGCTGCACGCAATCTGAATACAATTTCGTTTCCAAAACGCCTTTATACAAATTGTTTTACAGTGGCATCGTTATATTATAGCAGAGTATTTGTAAAACAAAACATAAGAATTTATTTACAAGAGTTGTGATCAGCTGTTAAAATTGCTTCTCAGATTGCCTCACGGCTTGAATGAGAAATTGAATACCATCCAGTTTTGAATTTCAAAAGTTGTGAGTGTGTTATTAAAGTGTGATCGTGTTGCAAATTGAGAGAAATTGAAATCAAGAAATTGAACGTGTAACCCCCGGGTTAGTGATGGATTGCATAGAATGTGAATATGCCGTTTATCAATATCTCGTATCATATCTGTTATATCCAGTATTGACTTTGATCTGTCTGCTTATTTTTCATACGAAAAATAAAAATGTAAATATTTTTTTATCGTTCTGCTCAATAACAAAATTTTTTTTGGCATATGGGTCAAACCGATAATAAGACGACGTATTGTTAACTTTGACTAAATGGACTAAAAAAAATTAGATTAAATTTATTTATATAATTTTAAACATTTTATGTATGTTATCACAAAAATTGTAAAACTAATTTAATCTAAATAATCAATTAGCAATGGTGATGTCCATTGTACGAAGGACCGTGATGTGGAGACCCGTGATGTGGCGGGCCGTGAAGTGGAGGAACATGATGTGGGGGACCGTGGTGTGGAGGCCCATGATGTGATGGTCCGTGATGTGGGGGACCATGATGTGGATGTCCATGATATGGATGTCCATGATGAGGAGGCCCGTGGTGATGTGGCGGACTATGATGATGTGGAGGATTATGATGATGCTGAGGCCCATGATGATGATGGCATGGCGGCCTTAAATGTGGAGCTCCATGATAAGGAGGACAATGCTGACAAAACGATCCGTGCTGTGACATTTTTAAGTTTCGTGCTTGTTTAATATTTATCAGTAATGTAATTCAGTTGACTTGATAATTTAAAGGTTTAACAAATACTACGTGCTAGTTCTAGCAATTAAGAGAATTTATATTAAAAAAAATAATATTTTGTAAGATATGGTTATTTAATTTTTATAATCAATATCTTATCAGCAATATAGTTTATATGGGAGAGTGGGCTGAAGTGGATAGTGGAATAAAGTGGACAGTGATATGTAGTGCAGGGTGAGTGGACGGTGGAGTGGTTGGAGCAGTGAAGTGGACTGTTGGGTGAAGTAAAATATAGTCATTTTTCCAAACACTTATACTATGTCTTGCTGGTCAGTAACATTTTAGAACTTTTAGCAATCCACATTCTATATAGGGTGATCCATTTCTAGATACTTTTTTCAAAAGCCTTTTTTTGACAGATCACGTGTGAGTCGTGTCATGCTGTCATGTTATTTTTGTTTAGTATTGTTTGGCATTTCATAATGGAAAGACTTACGCCTGAACAACGTTAACAAATCGTTCAACTTTATTACGAAAATTCACGTTCTGTGAGGAATGTGTTTCGTGCACTTCGCCCAACTTATGGTCAACATAATCGGCCTACTAAGCGTACTATTCGCAACACCATCACCCATTTAAGACCCAGCATTCATTATTGAATAATGTTCGACCGAATAGTCCACGTCCATTACGCTGTGAAGAAAATATAGCGGCCGTAGCTGAGAGTGTATACGAAGACCATGGGGAGTCGATTCGACGCTATCGTGCCATGATAACCGACTATTTGATGCCTGAAATTGAAGAATGTGATCTCGGCAACATTTGGTTTCAACAAGACGGCGCAACTTCCCACACATCGCATCAATCAATGGATTTATTGAGAGAACACTTCGGTGAGCGGTCGTTTGGCCATCAAGATCGTGTGATATCACACCGTTAGACTTTTTCCTGTAGGGATATGTTAAGTCTAAAGTTTATGTCGACAAACCCGCTTCTATTCAGGCCTTGGAGGAAAGCATCACGCGTGCCATTTGCTAGTTACCAGTCGAAATGCTCGAACGAGTCATCGAAAATTGGACTCAACGGATGGACCATCTGCGACGTAGCAACGGCCAACATTTGATAGACATACTCTTCAAAAAATAAATGCCACAGAATGTTCTTTTAAATGATAATAAACATTACCCATTAAATTTGAATTTACTGTGTTTTTATTTAAAAAAGTAGGAAACCTTGAAATGGATCACCCTATATAACATTTTAGATTTTCGCAATTAATTAAACATTGTTAAACCAAAAACCCTTTGAACCAGGATGAACAAACTACCAAATTTTTAGCCACCCATGATGCCAGGATGCCAAATGATGCGACTACAAAAAATTATTCGCCAAGACCACAACATTCTTAGCCGATTTTCAGAAAAACTTAGCCTCTAACAAGGGTTGTAGCGCAAGTACAGTGATTGTGATGTGAATATATACATGTTTGAATTGGTACAAACCTTGCTAGAGGCTAAGTTTTTCTGAAAATCGCCTAAGAATGTGTTGTGGTCTCAGGCTAAAAAATTATTTGTAAAGATTTTTGAAAGCTACAAAAAATTGTTACCCTCTTCCACCCACCCTGCCCTACTAAATTATTTGTTTAGAATACGAAAAACAAAATAAAATAGAAAACAAATATAATAACGAAACTTGCGTCTAGAATTTCATAAGAAGGCCCATAAAAATATATATTTTCCACTGTTAATCCCCTATCTTGAAATAGGTGCGTCATAAATAGTTTATATATCACAAATGAGTCACAAAATTTTAATATAGAAAAATGTTCTGGTTATCTTTTTTCAGAAAATTTGTCAAAAATTTTATTTATAAAAAATATTTAAATTTTAATACTACTAAAACTTATTTTTAAAAAATTTACACAATGAATACATTTAAAAATAACACGCCGAGAAAAAATCATAACTAAATCAATTATATCATATTTAAATTAAGAACTAATTTTTTTACAAACTTTTTTAAATTGAGTATGAATTTTATTAAAGTAAATATGATTCTAGTAAAAATAAACTTTTCCATATTTAAATTAATATTTCAATATTTTAGAAATTAATTAGAAATTATATTTAAATTAAAAAGGAAAACATACTTAATTTAATTTCAAGGCTGTGTCTATTTAATTTAATATTGTTTCTGCTTAATGTTAAAACATTTTTTTCTGTATGTAAAATTAGTTTTATTTTGTTTTAAATTTTTTATTATTTTTTTTAAGTGAAATAAAAAACCTCATATCTATCTTTGTTATAAATACATAGAAAAAACAATTCTGTAAAATAACTAATACTACTCTTAAGTATCGTAGTAAAGGCACTACAGAGCTTTTCACACGAGTTACAGCTACTACACTATAATTTAGCTACTCGTACTATACAAAAGAACTAAACTAAAAGCCATTTTAGTATACAATATGTACAGTACATGCAGTAGTAGTAGTACTAAAAAAATAACTCTAGTAGTAGTGGTGATGATGATGACGATGGTAGTATTAACATCATCAGCAAGTGCATTTTCATCATTCATATATGCATGTACAGAGTAGGCATGCATAAATGCAACACTTTGTCAAGTCAAGCCAAGTGTATGTGTTACACATACATGTGTATTACACACACATACACATATTATTATTTTTTTATACTATTATAAAAGTTTAAACTATATAGTTACAAGTTACATGCTGTTGTACATAAACCCTTACCATAAATTGCATATAGATGGCCATAAATTGACATGTACTATATCAAAAATTTTATTTTAATAACAAGATAATAACTAGCAATAACTTGTATATCGCATAGATGTCATTTGTTTTATTAATTTTAAATCACAAAAATATAAGATAAAAAGTATCAATTAATGACCATCGATTGAGCACATTCTGTACAATTTTATTGTACATATGTACACTTAAAATAGTTTGTAAGTTAAAATAGCTGAAAATATCATTTAAAAGAAATGGTATTTCATTTAAAAGCCGGTCTACTTAATTTTAATTTATTTTAAATGCCTTTTGTTATTTATTTTTAAATGTTGATTAATCAACTGACACATCCGTAAGAAACAAATGATATAATCAGTTAAAATAAATGTCAAAACTTTTCCTACCAATCCTTAAAAATAAATGTTTTTTTTTTCATTTATTTGAAATTGTTTCCCTTTTTGTATTTTTTTTTAATATACTCGTACAATACAAAATGTTTGTATGCATAGCTATAGACACTTTTTGTAGGAATGTGTTTGTGTATGTATGTGTGCATATTATTTATTTATTTTGTATATATACAACCAATTTAAATAAAAAAAAAATGAAATTTTTTGAATATTTTTTTTTTTACGGACACAAATAAACCACAAGTTTCCGTTTTGTGGGTAAATTTTTATTAAATGTCAAACAAATGAAAAAAATAAATGAAACTGAAAAAATGGTAAATTATTTCGAATAAATTTATAAAAAAGTTAATATAAATATTTCTTTGAAAAATAAATGTATGTTCCTTTATTTTTAAATGAAACGGAAATTTTTTTTATTAAACTACAAATAGTTAACTACATAATATCCTGAGTGTATATATTTTATATGCGTACAGCAACTTCCTAATTAAAGTTTAATTATGCTAGCTTTTTTTTCTACACCCTTTACTTGGCTGAAATGATGCCAAGACAAAAATATCTTAATTTCTTTTTATTTTATACCCTACGCATTAAATTATAACTAGGACACTAGTTCATTACTTAGTATAATTAGAGTTATATACTAGTCTACTAATATAATTAAATCCATACTTAAGGTATTTTAGGTAGACATTGATACAAGTCAGTCAATCCAGTTTTTATCGGATTACCAGTAAGCATTATTGTAATTTGTAGAGTTTAATTGCGGCTTCTGGTGGTGGTATTATAAGTAGTTAAAATTTAAACTTTGACGGTTCATTCGCATTTACAAGCAAGGTGTTTCTTGTTCCAATAACAGTAATTTTTTCAGTCTGTTATTTATTTAAGCTTTTTGAAAAAATTCCGTCACTGAAGAAGAAGAAAAATTGTGTTTTAAATTTTTAAATCATTATTTCTTCTTCCTGAACTCTTTGTAGAAAAAAGCTTTTTTAGATAGCGACAAAAAAAAAAATACTTTGGTCAATTGAGATATTATTTAAATATTAACGAGACGTTGGATGGGTTGCAACTGCGACAGTCTGGTAACTTCCATGTGTGTGTTAAATTTTTCTTCCAGTTAATGAGCACTTTAGAAAAAACCTTTAGCAGTTAATTATAATATTACTTACGATTGTTTATACTAAAATTTTAATTTTGATAAAATTTGTATCCACTGAAGAATTTCAAATATTTTCGTAATTTTAATCGGGCTCAAGCCTTTGGTTAAAACATTTTTCGTTGGAAAATTAGTACGATTTCTTAATTCAGGAGATTATGGTTTAATGAAATTCGAATATATTATAGAACAGAGAAAAATGAGGGACAAGTTTAGGGATTGAGATTTAAGGGCAAACATTACTTGGACTTTTAATGAAAAACATGTCTTAAATTTATGAAACTTATTTGATATTCCAGCAAAATAAGAGCTGAGGAAGAAGTAGTTAAAGACTACATCTACTGAGCACGAAGTTGTGAAAATTTCGGTGAATCATTAATGATTTTAACATTGGGGTGTCATTGGGAGGAAGTAGTTTGTTTCGGTGCTACAAAAAATCGATGAGCAGATAGACTTTTTCATTAGTTTACGGAAGTTGTTAAACAAGGAAATGGATTTTTTTAAGTTAAAAATGTGATTTTGAACACGCCAAGAATAATTATTCCGCCCAGGACAAATTGAATATCACTGGTATGCAAAATATGTTTTAAATAAGGCAGGAATTAACCATTTATGAACCAACTAAATAATTGTTTTTATTTTATTAGTAGGGGTTAATACCAACATTTTGCAAGTTGTTTAAAATGACTTCTTACAAATCGAAAAATTTGCACAATTAACTTCTTTGGATGTTCTGAAAAAGATATTCGTAAAGAATAACACCCATTTTATTTTGCTGGGATGCGATAGAAAAAAGTAATCTAAGAACATTCTGTATTACTTTTTCGGACACCTTGGTGATGTAGCGGTTATAAATTAGGACATTGCTGGGTACTTTTTTGTTCGGCAGCATGACGGAAACATTCGAAATTTTAGACTAAAACTGTACTGAAATAATGTATTCATTAATTGAAAACAGTATTTCAACGTTTTAGCAAAAGGTTTTCAAGTTGTAACAAAATGTATCAAAAAAAAACGTTCTTCGCGAAAAATTTATTAAAATTCAAAATAGCACCAATTGAAAAAAAGTATCCCCAGAAATTTAACAAGGAATAAATTATGTGAATTAGGCAGCAATAGATAGTTTTTTAAATTTTTACAACAATAAATTCAAAAAGTACCAACAAAATGTGCCAATAAAAAGCCCTCAAAAATCTCTTTCCAATGATACCACGCCTAAAATATATTAAAAATAAAATATATTAATTTTTAAACCCCTTTTAAAATTCCAAGGCGGCCTAAAAGACGAGACAGGTAGATTTTAGATTTTAAAATTTCATAAAAAATCTAAGTGTTTTTAGGTGGGGGTACTTTCCGTGTTAAATTTTTGTTTGCTGAAAAGCTCAATAAAACAAAAAATTTTATGCCAATATTTGTTATGTTTTCACCCCAGGGTTGCCACATTTTTGAAATTTTGAAAAAAACTGTTCAAGAAAAGTCACCTAAAAGCCGAAAAAGCCATGAAAAGTCGTTCATTTAATACCCATTTTTGCAGTCTTTTGAAATTATAAAAGATAAATAGAAAAAATTAGTCATTTTTTGACCACACTTCTTAACCACTAAATATGAGATTGGTAAACAGTAAACTAAGTAGTTTTTGACATTAATTAATTTTTTTTTTTTTGGTTGTCAGACCCCAAAACTCATTATATCAATACCTCGATTTTGAATCAAAATTCTGCTTACGACATTTTTAAAATAAACATTTCATATGTGGCATAGAGGTTATGTTAATCCAAAATATCACCTCTGATCTGGGTAGGGTATCATCGTATAAATCAATGCTGCCACTAATTATTTTAACTTGTTTGTCTTTTTATATTTTCTTAATAATATCATGCATTTTTATGGCAATAACAGCAACAATATGTTATTGTTTAACTTGGTTTCTTTTACTCCTACTCCTACAGGAGCGTTGTTTCCATTTTATATTCAATTTGTTGTTATTTTTTTTTCTTTGTTATCTATAAGGAAGCAATGTTAAAGACAATGTCGATATTTTAATAGAAAATTATAAAGACTATATGTAGGTTGTCATAATAACAAATTACAAGAAATACATGTATCAAGAAAGAAAACTTTATTTTATCATCAAATATAATTAAATATTGTAAAACTTTTTATATAAGTTTATTTTCAAACACAATATATTGTATTGTAACTATAATGTATAATTACAATTTAGAAGACATAATTGATGCCTTGAAATATGTTATAATTATATAAACAGTAGGAGAGCGTCTAATTGTAACTACACTTACAGAAACATGTCTTTAAAAATTTTCTGCGTAAATTAATAAAATTAATTCAAAAGGTCCCTTTTGATATTGTATAAAATTATTTCTATGAGTGTACAGACTAGTATATAAAATATGGAAATTAAGATTTAAGGGAAATTATTATTATCTATAACAACCATTAATAGAAAACAAAAAAAAACCAAATTCATGTCAGTTAAATATTCTGTTATTATTATTTCACATTATATGTAAATATGTATATTTTTTTCTGTTAAAGTATTGATAAGATATTGATTATTATCGGAATACTAAATATTTTATATAAATTTGCCAAAATTACTGTTATTAACTTGTAGTGTGTATTGAACTTTTAAGCCAACAAGTCAATTGTTAAGAAAAAAAATAAATAAGCGATAGAAAATAATATGTTACAAATTGAATTTACCTGCCAGAGCTGTCCTAAATATTATGGGCCAGCTCACTTGAGACCACCGTGTTATCATACAACATTGCATCAGGGACATAATAATCATAATGGATATCACCATAATCATGGATTTTTGCAACACTTGGGATCGCAGCACCATCATGCACACCATCATGGACATCATTATGAACATCATCATGGTCATCATCATGGACATCATCATGGTCATCATCATGGACATCCCTATGGATCAGATCATTATCACCACCATCACTGCTAGATAGTTTGAAAATGTACTAAAATATGGCACCAAATGTCCCGTTAAAATTTAAAAAACTTCAAATTTTATATGGGAAACATTACCAGATGTGTCACCTAAATACCCAGTTTAAAGCTTACGGAACCTTGTAATAATGGGGCTAAAACTTTCTACAAAATATAAACACTAAACAATAATGTTAATAAAAATATTATTTCTTGTTTTATTTTTTAATAATAAAAAAAATTAAATCAATAACAAATTTAAATAAAAGTGTTTTATTTCTGGCCTATAGTAAAATATATTTGAAATCAAAATTTTTTAAAACGGAAAATTGAAATGAAACAAAAAATATTTTTTTATGACTCATGTAAGAAATCGAAATATGAACAAATATGATCATAAATGGTTTTATATCAGATCATACAAGGACATCCGACTATATATGACAAAATTTTGGTGATTAGCACAATTATAGTTAAGACAATAACCATACAGAGAAGAGGTAGATGTCTGGGATAGCATAGATCGAATAAAAAGTCTGTAAAAGTTACATAAATATTTGTAATTATTGCAAAAAAGTGAACTTATTTAAGGCCAGCAGACCGTTTAGCTAATTTTAAGAAAACAAGTCTGCAATTTTAAGTAAAGTAGAAATAGTATACAAGATTTGAAAACCTTACTAAAATATAGTCAAATTTTAGTAAACGCTCGAAATCGATTTGCTGAAGTTAGCCAATTTTTTTTTGCTAAATAATTAGTGTATTATTTTTTAAAAATTTTTTATTGACTTTTAATATCTTTTTTCTTTATATTTTAGATTATTAAAATTTTAAATTTTTAAAAAAGCTTTGCTCTCAATTACGAACAAAATAAGTAAAATTTTATTGTTACTTCTGTTTTTAAAAATTAGTAAAATATTTTGCTAAAATCAACAACAAAAATTAATAAAAAAAAAAGTTAATTTGTAAATTAAGCAGAGGAAGAATATTTAGTAAAAATGAATTTGTACTAAAAATTTTTAAAAAGTAGTGTATACTTAAAAAAATGCGAGTGAAAAAAAATTAAATATTGTGTGAACTCCGGGTTGTTTAAGGGGTTCTCCTATGATTTTAAATATAGACAAATTAAATTATTTAAATATTTATGAAAATGTATTTAAGTCTGGTTCGTGATCCAAAAAAAAATTTTTCTTATTTTTATTTAGTAATCATGGAGAATAAAGGGAAAAAGTTAGTTAAATTTTGTTAACTGTATGGAATGCATTTTCTAGTCAGCTACGACCTTTATCAACATTCTTCGTGCCCTTGAAAGTGCTAACATCCAGTTGATTTTTTTTTATTGAGTTTAGATGAAATTTACTTACTCTTTTTGCGTTTTTTTACATTCTAATTACAATTAGCACTTTAAAGGACACGAAGAATGTTGATAAAGGTCGTAGCTGACCAGAAAATTCATTCCATTCAGTTAGTGTCTAAATAACTTTTTCTATGTATAACTAAATAAAAAAAAAATATAAAAAAATTTTTCACTCGGAAATAAAATTTTCTATGATCTCGAACCAGACTAAAAATAAATTTTCATATATATAAATATTAAAGAAATCAACTTTAAAATAAAAACCTCACTGAAATATTTAAATTTATTAAAGATGATTTTGTTGATTTGTATAATAATCTTTTTAATAATATTATTACATGTTAACAACAAATTTTATTTTTAAAGCTCCAAATGTGTATTCATAAACGAAATATTTATAATTACTGATCCTACTTATAGGTAGAATCAGAATTACACCCGGAAAAAATAATTATTTTTTTGAAAAAAATCGCATAAAATTTGATTAATTTTATGAATCAGTCACATTGAATCAATAATATAGATATTCAATTTGAATTCGATTAGATAATTTATTTGAGAACTATAAGTCCAGGCATTCATTATTGGTTAAATTAATTCAGTCAATTACTTTGATTGCATGAAAAAAATAATAAAAATTAAATATTTTCTTTGCTTAAAATATTGATTGAATAAAGAAATCAATAAGAATTGTTTTGCCAATCGATCCATTGAAAATTGCATAAAGATTTAAAAATCTAATTAAGAAATTATAAAAAGGTGTGCTAAGAATATACGAACTTTACATACGAATAGACATTTTAATAATTTACCCATATTATGTTACTTAAATATTTTTTGTTTTATTTTTTTTTTTTAGAATTACCCACTTCACCCGAAAATGTCAAAATAAATACATATAAGTAATTGTGAAATAATTTTATTTATAGTTATTTAGATTCTTACAAGTAAAGGTATTTAATTAACCTTTTTGTCAAATTTTTGTATACCCTCCTTTAGGGATGATAAGTTAGAATAACATTTGGGTAAGGGAGTACCATAGTACTTTTAAAGTTCTAATAGTACCACAAAAAGTACTCTAGTACCCAAATTTATCATTCCTGCCCACTACAGTGTTCTTGTTACAGATTATATAAAAAATTTAGGTGCGAAAACATTATGAAGGTAAATTTTTTTTGCATGTAAAAACTATGTTTGTATAGAAAAAAATTTTTTTGTGGTTAAAAAAAATTTTTGTGGTGAAAAAAAAAAATTTGTGGTAAAAAAATTTTTAGAGGTGAATTTAAAATATTTTTTACCTCTATTTTACGAAAATACATCAATTTCTATGAAACATTTACATAGAAGAATTTATAGCCAATCGAATAATTTCCCTTCGATATCCAATTTGCCTTTAGTTTCTTCAAAAAACCAAAAACTTCAAAATTCTTTAAAAAAAAAAAAAAACGAAAAAATTTTACATTTCACCCCACCCTTTTACTCCCTATATATTAGATTTTGACACTATTCTATGTTTAAATTTCATCAAAATCGCTAAGTGATTCCACGCATACCTTCCTTGTAAGTTACTTTTTTTCCTAAAAGTATGCTTTAAATTGTATTAAACAAAATATTCTTTAGTAAACTTGGGTAGATATATGTGTGTATGTATGTGTTGAAATCATATTTAATTTTACCTAAAAAGAACACGAATTTCAAATTCAATATATTAAAGTTTTTTTGTTGCTGTTGTTGGTTTTAAGCTATTCGGTATTTTCTCATTTTCGAAAAAACAGCTGGCAAAATAATACTAGCAGTAGCAAGCCATAAAACGGCTGACTGGGCTGTTTTGACAAAATATAACAAAAAAAAAAATTAAACAATACGATAAATATAATAAAAGAAGAGGCAAACAAATGAAAATAATACAGAAAAATTAATACACGAAAGGAAAAAGCAAAGGAAGACATATTTATATTAAGACGAAACAAAAACATGACAACTGGGAAAAGAAAAACGAAGTACAACTAAAGAAAACGAAAAAATTTATAAACATTGGGTATAGATGAAAGAAAAGACAAACGACATGTTGAACTTTTTTTCTTCTGGCAAAGGACAAACATAAAATAGTATGGGAGTTTTTGAGGGAATAAAAGAAAATAAAATAAGGAGCATAAAATATTAATAGAATAAGGTATAGAGAGTGAAATATTTAAACAGAGTACAATAGTTAAATAAAAACAGAGAGGCAGGAAGAGCACAAGGATTTGTTGCACATTAAAGAGAATAAGCATAAGTAAACACTAGCGCCAATTATTTATATAGCGGTCATATGTGGTACTAATTTATTGCAAGAATTTTGAGAGTCTGTTAATAAAAAAAGAGTTTTTGTGATACCATATTACTCTTGAGTTAAATTTTTTGTTCTATGGAAATTTTAATATTTCATAGACTTTTGGGATTTTCCCAGAGCAGTGTAATTTTAGTATTTTCTTTGTAGTCAATTTAACCACATTAATATTTCTAAGAAAATTTTTTTGTTATGAATTTTTTTTATTCATTGGGAAATTTGACGTATTTTAATTATTAAATATTAATAAATTTATAAACGGTTGTTTAAGGGGAAAATCCCAAAGTTATGGCAAATGTATTGTATTTTAGTGGAATTTTCTAAACAAATTTTGTTTTAATAAAAGTCATTACAAAATAATTGTGTAGTTTGAAGTTCATTGATAGTGAAATATTAGAGGTGATGATAAAATAGGGTTTTTTTGTTTTTTTAAATTAACGTAATTGATTTGAGTGTTTAATTAAAATTAAAATTTAAATTCAATTTCATTTCATTTTTGTATTAATTGTATTAAGGCCTAATAAGAAATTTGTTATTACTTTTGAATAATTCATTTTTAAATTTTTAGTTGATCTAAAAATTATTAGAATGAGCGTCATTTTTATTCGTTTTAAAGTTTTAAAATTGTTTCACTTATTTGCCAATACTATTTAATATTTTTTTATTTAATGGCAAAAACAGAAGTGAGTTAAACTTGGTATCAGTATGAAGGAAAAATTAAAAATTTATATTTCTAAATATTTCGTTTCATACTAAATAAAACAAAAGGAAAGTCAATTATATTTCAGATTTAAAAATAAATAAATCATCCTTAAAATTTTCAGTACAAATTTCTATTTTCTAATTTTTCTTTTAAACACAAATAAAAAAATTTAAATATCATTGTCTTTGCCTATTTATTAAAAATATAAATTAAATGATTTTTATAACTCGGCCATGGGGAATCGGTTCGGAATTTACTATATTAATTTTTAAAATTTTATATATTTAAATTTCCTCAAAACTAATATGTAGAGAAATTTTTCTTCAAAAATTTAAATTTTCCCCACTGTGAGGCAGTTTTAAAGTTGCGTGTGTTTATTAAAATATTTTATTTTATATAAAAATTTTTGAGTTTTTCTTGCATATGCATTCACAAGAGGTAAAGAGTAGCAAACACTATATAAAATTTTAAAGCTTATCCTGCACCGTGAACTTTAGTAAAACGATCAGATATTTAAAGAGGATATTTAAAAAAAATCCCAGCTGGCTTTACAAAACTCTTTGGGAATTCCGCTTTAGCCTATAGTGTACTTTTATTTTGCACTAAAACCATTGATAACACTGTGTAGTAATAAAAGTCGTTAACCCAACTGCTGGCTTCATTATGGAGCCATTCATACTCAAATGATTTAACATTTTGAAAAAAATATATATAGCAGAACATATTTCCTCGTCTTATCTATTTTATTGCTTGTGGAAACATAAATATGTTATATTATAAATATGTTGTAATAAGTTTTAAATATGTTTTTATTCCAAATAAATTTTTTATTTTAATTAAAGTTTTTTTTTTGGTGCGTATGATTACTATTTTTATTTTGTAAATCCATATTACTCATACGTAATCACGATAGAATTAAAATAACAGAATTGTCTCTCAGTAAAAATTAGCTCACGGATATTTCACATTTCTAGGGTAACGCGGCTCAAAGTTGGATACAAATTATATATTAAATGAAAGCTTAGAGGTTCTACATTTAGTTACATCTTTGAAAAATTCGCAATATTTGAACAGCTATATTGGAAAAAAAACAAAAATTTTTTTTATATCGGAAATACAATATTCGATTTAAAAAAAATTCAGAGGGGATCGAAAAAAATTCATATTTTAGAATGTTATAAATTTTTCATTTTGTTCAGAAATTTAATATATTACAAAACTTAAGCCCACCATTCCAGAGTATACACACAAAATTTAAGTTGCAATCGAATTTTTCGCTATTTGAATTTTTATAAATCCAGCAACAATAAATTTTTTTATACTGTTGTGATTGTCAAAATTTATTTACAAAACATTTCGAATTTTTATTCTAACAATTGAATAATTTTATGTTTATGGACTGTAATATTCTATAAATGCAATATCACGGTGCACAAAATTTATTTAAAAATAAAGAATTTTTATAACGCCAACTAGACCAGAACTGGCGAACTTCGATTTATCAGCTTCGATTATTCAGCTTAAATTTTATTATTCAAATTTTATTATTCAAATTTTAATCTTCAAAATTTTTTTTATGGTTTTAAAGAACCGAATATAAAAAAAACTTGTGATTTCTTTTAATATTAAGGTTAAAGTAGCACAAAATCTTAATATAAGATAGTGGAATTGTGACTTTAGATTCGGTTACAGTGAGCAAAGACCTTTCAGAAAGTATACTACTGATTTTTGGTATTGAGTTTTGTCGTACTTTGAATTTCTGTGTATCCAAAAAATAAAAAATATAAAATTTTTAAGAAAATATGAGAATCTCTTTGAAAATTTAAATTTTTTTTTGATTCCAGTCTAAATTTTAAATATTTTTTACACAACAATCTGTCCTATTTCAATCAAAATTAAAAAAATAACCGAAGATATATTTTTGCGTGTTTGCATTTTAGCAAAATTTGTGTAAAGAGAGTATGTAGTATTGAAAGCAAAAAATCCAAGCTTTTGTATGAGATATAATTTTTAAAAATCAATTGATTTCTAAGAGCAGCTTAAACATGAGGTATTTTACAAAATTGACCTAAAAGTATCCAATTTGAGCCTCAATTAACCGTGAAAAAAAAAAATAAAAACAGCACAAATATCACAGAAACAAGGAATATCTATGTATAAATTTTGAGTGATATCCATAGACATGTATTAGAAAGCCTTTTGAAAAAATTTTAAAATGACTGCTTAAATTTAAAAAAAAAAAATAATAAAATAATTTGGAATTTTAAAATTTTATAAAAACAGTTTTTGCTTTTGAAACGCGATAGCCTTCCTGCGTAACAAGTACTGGTATACACACAGAGATAACAGATTCATTGTGGCAACCGAATACCAATTGGTTGAAGCCACCGCTATATTTGTTTGCCGCAACCGAAATTCGACTAATACAATACAATAAAATTTCGGTTGAAACCATATTTATATATCTCAATTGTATCAGGAATACATTTGGTTGCAACAACTAAATAATTCGGTTGCTGCAACCAAAATATTCAGTTGGCAAGAAATTCGATTTTCTCGGTGAATCTGTTTTCTCTGTGCATGTTTTTTGTTACATTAAAATTAATTAAATTGTTAAAATAATATAAATATTTCTTGCCTAAACAGAATCCGAGAATAATTTTATAAAAATAATTTGACATATTTTTATATCAAGCGACTGATTTTGATATTTTATAGAAAATTTTAATAAAACTTGACTACACTTTATGTACATTTTTTGATGTGTGTCTGTGTGAGTGTGTGAAATTCATTTAAGATTTTAGTTAGTCTGTATCATTAATCATGCACAGATGACCACAAAACTAATTTCGTCGTCATCCTTTTGTTTCGTTTTCAGCAGCAATATCCAAAAAGTTCTCCAAAAAAAAAAACAATTTTTTTCTTATCCACTACTAAATTGTATGAGTACGAGTAAATGAAAAATTTTCACATGTGTTATGTGAGGTTTCATAATTTTTTCATGTTTAGTTATGCAGTGCTGGTATTTTTTTTTTGTTTTCTTGTTCCTGCTTCCTTGTTAGTTGACTTTAATATTTTTGTTGTATGTGTGCGTGTGAATATGTTTTGTATTGCTGTTGCTTGCAAAAGCTCAACGCCCTTATAGCTAACACACTTTTTTTTTGTTTTTGTATTACTTTTTTTTGTTTAACTATTTCTAGAAAAAGTGTTGTTGGTTTTCCACTTTTTCTTTATTGATTTTTTTATGTTGTGTGTGTGTATTTTCTTTTTTTTTTGGCGCTGCCTTGGGTATATTTTTCTATATTTTTCCATAAGCTTTGAATTTCCTGCTGTTTTTTTTTTTTTTTTGTTTTTCTACGTTGTTTTCTATGTTACATCATTTAATAAACACTGTCACTTGTCAGTTATTTTATGGTGTTTTTTTTTTTTGTATGTTTTCTATCCTACCTTTTTTTTAAAACTTTAATAAAGGGACAATTCAAAGAAAAGTCATGTACAAAAATCATTATTATGTCAAATTTTGTTTTATTTTATATCAAAAGATATTGAGAATTTTTGTTTTCATACTTTTAAGATTTTTTTTGATGATTTTGTTTATTTTTTTTTTAACTTTTTGTTATCTCTTTGTTTTTCCTTTTGTCTTTCTATTCTTTATTTTGTCTTTACATTTTAATATTTATATAATTTGTTGTTTTTTAAAGTTAATAAAGAGCGTGCCTTTTTCATTTTTTTTTTTTTTTTTTAATTTATTTGTAATGATATTGAAAAAGTTTTTATATCAATATAATAATGTTACTAACACTGTGCAACACTTTGTTCGTATAACATCCAAATTCGAAGGGCATTTAATGTTTTCATTTTAGCCAATACTGTATGAAATAATACTTAAAAACCAGCGTAGAAGTTTATTTGAATTAAATTGAGTCTTCCGATTGTAAGTTTTTTTTGAAGAACATTTTAACTCCTCATTGACCTATTTTAGTCCATGTTTTGAAAAATTCCAAAAAATCCCTCTAAGCAGACATTTTGAGAATATTTTGCTAATATGTTTTGCTGTGAATTCGCCTAAGGGAACAATTCATTCAGTAGATGTGAAATTCTGAAAAATTTATTGTTATAATGCTTTAACATAAATATATTATGACTTGCTTTTTTTAAAATATTTTTTACAGTGATACATCATAACCCTTAAGGTCATAATCGCGATTTTCGTGTTAGGGAAATTTTTTCGCCCAACAAAAATTTTCATAAAAATTTTCTTGTGGACCTACAAACAAAGAATTAATCATCTTAATCTTAGAATAATTTTTAAGCTATTTTCTGTGGGTCTTATTTCATACAGTGTTGGTCGAATAAATAAATACTTTAAAATTTCATACACTATGACTGCAACCATACATCGCCAAGCTCTTTGGCATTCATCTGGTGTAGGAATTATGCGCACCCTAAACCAAGACCCTTATGTTGATGCATAGTGTACTCTATTTATTTAAGTATTTATTAATAACAAATTTTTTTTGGCAATATTTGACAATATTAATTGTAGGAAATTAAATAAAAAGACCGTGAAATTATGATTATATGATTCAAATTTAAAAATAGATTATTTATAATTTTAAGGAGTTAAAATTTTTTTAATACAGAATTTTGTAAGTACAGAACTTTAAAAATTAATAAAAATTACAATTAAATCAAAAATTACAATTAAATTAATATTGTTTTTTAATGTACCGAAGTACCAGAAAATTTGGCTCGTAATAAATGAGCCAAATTTTCTGGTCCTTCGGATTGAGGTTCGAATTTTTTGGGATAAAATTTTTTTTAACAAATTTTAATTTTCGACAAATAATTACAAAAATTTAATAAATCCTTTCACTCGGATTTAAAGTTCAGTTTAAAATTTATTTAAATTCAAAAAAAAAAAAAAAAAAAAAATAGAAATATTAGAAATTTTGAAATATTAAAAATTCGGGTTCTGAAAAGACCTTTTTAACGGATCGAAATAGATGTGTTAGCCTAGCTACAAATGGTTAATGTACTTCGTTTTAGTAAATATGCGGAAGTTAAAGGCTCATTATAAATTAACAAAAATATTGCAAGTTTTTGGAAGGTTCATATTAAAAATGGAAAATCCTATGAAGATTTTTTTTCTAGAACTGACAAAAAACAGTTCGTTTTAACCGAGGATTTGTCTTAAGCAAGTTAACAGATATTTTTTGTACCAAAATTATTGTGTCCATGTTAGTACATGTAAACTAAGAATTCATCTTATCCGAGTTAGTCTTAAATAGTTTTACCACATAGTAATGAGAGAAAAGTTTGTAGAAAAATTAGTTTTGTGATCCTGTTAATATGTTGCTTTCCAAATTTTAATGTACATAAAACTAACACTCACAATATATTTTCCCTTACCGATTGTAGTTTATTTAAAATACGTAAAGTTTATTTTTAAATGAATAATCAATTGAAATTCATAGAAATATATTTTTTTAACTATTTGAATGAATCATAAAAAAAAAAAATAAACATAAAAATTTACAGACATTCAGTAGGAGTTGATATTTTCTGTTAAATGTACAATTTTATGTTTTTTGTTTCTAAAAATAGAAATTCATATAATTCCTTTTTGTTTTTTTTTACCAAAATGTTTTGTTTATATACAAAATTATTTCAATAAAAATTACTAAAAATTATTCAAAGATAGATACACACATAGAAAATAAAAATATATAGATCTGTGTGTGTATGTTGTATTTTGTAAAAACAAACCACAAAAATCGTTTTTTCTACGTTTTGTCAGTTAAAAATTGATGGTATTTTGAACGACTTTCGATTGATTTTACCACCTTTGTCGATTATTAAACAATGATTGAAAATAAACAACAAAATGGGCTGAATATAATGAAAAATCAGTAGTCCCGATTTCGATTGATTTAATATGTTTTTTAGATTATTTTTAACGAAATAATATTGTTAGTGAAGGCCTGATTTAAATAAAATTTTATATGGAAACAATAAAAAATGTGCCAGTTAAAGTCTCAGGATATAGTGAAAAATGAAACTTAGACCCTTTAAGACTTTACCTAACAACTCAATGATTAGTTTTAAGAAACCTACTAAAAACAAATTTTTTTGATTGCGTTTGTTTGAACTTCCACAAAATATTAAACATAAATTTTACACCGCAACAAGTATTTTATTATTATTTCTTTCACTTAAAAGCCTTCAAATGTATGTATCCAATTATTTTTTTTTTCCACTGTATATTTTAATAAATCAGGCTTATTGTCAAATCAATAAATAACATATAAAAAAAAATTGTAATTTAATACATATTTGTTGGTTTTTAATATATAATTTTTTGTACTTTCAATGCTATATTTTGTGATATGATACATAATATAAAAATGTATATATCGCATTTATAAATTTATTTAAAATCATGTACAACATTAAGGTATAGAGTAGTAGGTATTGTTATAAAAGTAAATATATGTACGAGTATTATATGGTCTATAAATTTATATATAATGTGTTATTAATTGTGCCATTTGTAGCACTCAATTTTGTACGTTGTTGTTGTTTTTTTTTTTTTTTTGTTTTACTACCAATTTATATACAAGGTGTATTATGTCTACCATAAATATTATATTTTTACCAATTCAGGCATATAGAGTGTTGTTCATTTGCTTGTAAGATTTTTATACTGACTCTTGTATGATTTTATTAATGAAAGTCAATGATCCTTAAGAATTTCATGGGCTATTATTTTCATTTGTCTGCATGTGTGTGTGTGTGTGTGAGTAATATTTAATGTTTAACGAACATGTAATTGCAAAATTGTCGTTTTTATGTTAACTTGAATTGAACTGAAAACTTTATATGAATAAGATAATAATTATACAATACAAACTGAATGTAATCAATATTACAGTTTTTATTAAAAAAAAAATCATGAATGGACACGGTATAAATACAATTAAGGACAATGACATCGTTGCGGGTAAAATAAGTAAAATGAACACCTGAACGTATGAGTGTTATATTACTTTATCATTTAATATTACTCATACGTGGGGTGGGCAATTGTTTTTGATTTCAAAACAGCACGTGGTACACAAAAAGGTGGTAATTTAATAACTGAAGCGCGGACTTCGCAAAGCAAATGTTAAAGAAAAATTCAAATTCTTAAGGCCCAACAACAATTGGCTTAAGTGACTGACTTAAGCTTTGTTTTGAAACGAAATTATAGAAATACAAATTTTTAAAAATTTCAAACCGCACAGAAAACTGTCATTTATGGATTCGTCATCTCCGATTTTAATGAAAAAAATTTACCTTTAACCTTTTAATACAAAAAAACTTTTGGGACCCATTTTGATCTTTAAAATAGTACCAACAAAAAAATGTTATTTCATATAGTTTAGAAGTTATGGGCGACTTTGTACGGACACTTTTTCGATATTTTGACGTTTTTGACAATTTTCATGACGTCATATTTCGGAAACCGAAAGGGTTCGGGACCGAAAGGTTATTTAATAAACATTACTCATTTACAATATTTGTGGCGAATTTCATTAATATCGGAGATGACAAATCCGAATGCTGTGCAGTTTGAATGGCCCAAATAGTTTTTAAAAATTTATTTTTAGTCTGGTTTGTGATCATAGAAAAAATTTTTTTTGCTTTCAATGAAAAAATGTTTCTTATCTTTTATTTAGTAGAGAAATAAAAAAAAAATAAATTTTAACAATTAAAAAAAAAAAAAAATTTTATGATCTCGAACCAGACTAAAAATACATTTTCATACATATAAGTATTAAAAAGATCAACTATAAAAAAATAAAAACTTCACCAATAGTTTTTTTTAGAAACTCCTAAATAAAATTTTAGAATTTTTAAAAATCTTAGTTCTTTTGTCACACAAAAATTTTTTAGAATTCATACAAATAAAAGAATATATTACTTATTTTTAAGTTTATTATTATGATCTACACAATTTTGCATTCCTAAGATCATTTTGTCCACTCTGAACTTGGTATCTCAGAAACCTGCATTCCGCGCAATTTATTTTTGCTAAAGGTCCAGGTCTGGACTGTTTAGAGAATGGATCGTAATTTTAATATTTTCTTGGTTTAAATAATCAATTGTTAAACCAGTTTGTAAAATAAAATAACAGAAAGAAAGAAATTATATTTCTTTTTAAACCCGTTCTACTTAATTTCAATTTAAATCAAATGGTTTTTGTGAATTATTTTTAAATGTAGCTTAAACAACTGGCACATCAGTAAAAACAAATGATGAAGTCAATAATAAATGTTAATTTTTTTCCGTAAAAATCACTGATTATTCATTTATTTGAACTTTTTTTTCGTTGTTTGTATTTTTATTTGCTTTTTAATCCTATAAAATGTATACTCACACAGTGTATAGACACATTTTGTGTGAATGACACATTTTATGTGCGTTAATGAAGTTCTTGTAATCTGAATTTAAATAATATTGGTTATAAACAAATCAAATAAAAAAAAAATTATTTATTTGAGTACTTTTTTCCTTGAAACAGTTTGCTGTTATAAATTTGTAATAACTGCAATGGAAACCAATAAACCACAAATTTCCGTTTTGTGGGTAAATTTTTATTAAAAAAAATGAATGAACAAATGTATAAATAAGTTAAAATAAATATTTCTTCGAAAAATAAATGTATGTTTCTTTATTTGTAACTTAATATTTTTTTATTAAACTACAAACAGTAAACTCCATAATATTCTGAGTGGATAACTTCCCCTCAGTAGACTTTTTCCACTGGTATTTCTTCCTCTGGGGATATTTGAAGTTGTAGGTTTACGCGAACAAGCGGCGCACATTAATGAAAAATGTAATCATCGCCGACCATTTGTCAGACTTAATTTTCTTTAATTATGTGCAACTTAATTTATAAGTGCGAATAAATATAATCAGTTAAAAACCAAATGAGTTTTCATTTTAAACAAAAGTTATAGCGAAAGAAAGTCAGATGATGATTTTTGCCTTGCCTTGCATGATTTCATGCTTTGTTTTTTTGTTCTTATTTCGCTTATGACTTTCAAAAAACAAATTGGTTTTCTGCAGAAACAGTCTTCGGTTTCTGTAAAGTATCGCTAGCAACATGACACGTTATACTTATTTTCTTTTAAATAATCCTACTATAAACAACTTTTGTTTTACTTGGTTCGTTTTTAAAACACTCCACACGATTGACAGTTGATTAGTTTCCGGTTCATATGGATCAAAGTTTTGCCACCTGTAACTAAACCGATTTAGACTGCAAAGCATCGAGGTTTTATGTAATAACAGCTGTTTTTAGACGAACTTCATAAATTTCATCACATATAGAAGATCGACCACGTTTCAATTCTGCTAACCAATAACGACGATTTCTGGGTGATGAAGACTACAAACAAAGTCGTTCAAAGTTTCCCTGCTGGCTATAATCAGCTTTAAAATCGTTAAAATTAATTTAACAAAAACTTTCTTAAATATTTTTTTGTTTTTCTAATTCAAGAAGTAACAAACGGTTTGATATAAATTTATTTTGCAAAATTTTTCAAATTTCCAAGAGGAAATACTGTTTTGCAAAAAAAAAATCCGTATGTGGATTTCAGTATCTACAAAATGTATATTATATTAAAGCTAAATTTAGTTAAATTCAAATAGCAGTATATATTAAAAAAAAAAGTTGGCTGAAAAAAACAGTAAACTGCTGATCTAAAAAAAAACTAGATTTTTTATTCACCCAGAAAACAGTATCAGTTGTGTCCACTGAATTTGTTGCCAATCGAATTCTTGCGGTTACGACAACTGTCTTCATATTAAATTATATTTTTAGTTGTGAAAGCCAATATTTCCACAGAAATATTATTACGTTCCACAAAATTTTATTAATTTTATTTATTCATAGTTCACACTCTTGTCTACTGCACCACAACTAATTTAAATGTTCCATGATATATTTTCCATTTAAACATTTGAATGTTTTATTTTAATTAAAAAAAATAATTTTAAAATTTTTGCCTTTTCCGGGATTTGAACTCGGAAATTCTGAGTACTGAGCTACCTCTTTACTACACCACAAACACTTTTAAATTTTTATGGCTAATTTTGAATTTAAATAATTTGTTAGGAAAAGAAATGTTAGTATAAAATTTGTTTATCAATATCAATCATTAGTGACGTCTATTATCAATACAATCCACAATTCGGTTGCTTCTACTGTAACCCTAATTAAATGTTAGGGTTACCACTTTTGAATATCGACAATTTTTTAATGAATTTAATAGATTGTAACAAATTTCTAATATATTCACTAAATAAACGAATTTTATTTTAAAGATGACTGGAAATACCAATAATTGAATAATAGGATTGATTTTTAGTTTCTTTTCCCTTTTTTTAATTCCCAATACAACATTTTTGCTTTATTAATGGATTTTAGGTTATTCCAAATAAAATTAAATCCTCACAAATAAATGTTAACGGTTTTGATTAAATTACAACCAATATTTTCTCTGGGTGTTCGCATTAAAAAAAAACTATAAAGAAAACTATTAAAATTTTTAATTTTTTTACTCTTAAAACTCAGGGGAAAATAAATTTATCTTACCCAATCCACTAAACAAATGTGTGTGCAGTCAAAAATTCTTATAAACATCAATTCGACCCTACAGTGCGTATGAGTAATATTCAATTATTATAACACTCATACCATGCATGACAAACATGGTACAATTGTACTTTTTTTGGTACATTTTGACCTTGGTTGGTACCGTGGTACTACCACAGCTCATTTAGTACAATTTGAAATTTTTGAAAATTTCAATTTATAACTTGATAAAATAACATAACATTAAGTCGACTTTTTTTTAAAAGCAACTTTAAATTAAAAACCTGTTTTTATTTATTCAGCTACTATAGTAAAAATAAATTCAGTTTTAAGTTGAACCGGCTCTAAATTGGTGTCACATCAAATGTACCAAATGTTTGCATACACATTGTACTGAAATATTCGGAAGTGGTAACATTGAACAGCTGATTTTAAATCACCTCTCAATACAAAAAAAATAAGAAAAAAGTGTATTATTGTTAAAAAACTATTAAATGCCTTTAAATTTTTTAATAGCAAATCCTGAAAAGGTAAAATTGCCCTCCAAGGGAGGCGGACACACAGAAAAAAGCTGTTACATTTATACAAATTATAGTAAATATAAAAATTATAGTAAATTTTGTTTCACCCCGTCAATTTTAATTTTTTTAAGTCTTTAGTGTCTAATATAAAATTGTTTAAAAACAGCGGAAAAAATTTTTGATACCGTGAGGATTGAAAAAGTACAATTTGTTTGTCTGGTTGGTACAATAACACAAAACATATTTTCCATTCCTGACTCATACTCTTTAAACTTGTTATTCCAAAACATTTAATTAAAATGTTTTTTTTTTCTAAATCTTTAAAAAACAAATCCTGTTACATACACAGTTATCTAAATAACAAATCCGTTTACATTAATTCTTACGCGTAATTTAATGCCAAAGCAATAATGTTATAATATAAAAGCATTATAACCATTTTAAAACCTCAAAAAATATTAAATCACAATACATACACAATCATAAACATATCTCATGTTATACCAAATGACACATTTAAAAACTCTGGAACAAAAAAAAAAATAACAACAGTTTGTATGTTATGTTGTAAAAAGTTTATGTTACAAATATACTTTCAATACAAAATCATACCATTTTAAAAACAATACACAATATAAACCAAACCAAACCAATATTAAAGCAGTATTAATGTGAGCATGTATTGTATGGTATGTATAAATATTTCTGTACTACTACTTCAACAACATAAACAATAAAAATAACTAAAGCAATCGAGTGTATACATAGAGATAGATTAATATTTGTTATATTGTATTGTACAAGTATTTATATGTATACATTTGATGGTTTGGTTTAAAAAAAAAAAGAGTAGTAGTACTATTTGTATTTTGTTGTATATTGTTTGTGAGTATCATACAATACCATACAATCATATTACAATTGTAATATGTTGTTCAAAAAATATATAATATTAAATTTTAAAAGCCACCAAAAATTTCTATAGTCGCACAAAGAAAACATCACTAGTAAATATATATTAATACATATTTTTTTTAAAGTAAAGAAATAAAAAAATAAACAATAGAGTTTTGATATTTCATAGAAATTGTTTTCACAACAATTGTATATTGACTCTTTCTACCTTAAAAGCCTCAAGCTGAAAAACAAAAACATCACATCCATTGGTTAAAGTAATCTATAAGCGAAAAAAAAAAAAACTTAACATGACTTTTTCGTTTGATATATGTCATATTTTTTTTGAAATACATATATGATAAATTCTATATTGTCTCCCTTCTGGTTTTTAAAATTTAAAAATAAAATTTACAATAGGATTGAAAAAAAAGAGTATAAGACAGGATTTTAACTTAACAATACAATAACAGTTTTTTAATACAATTTATAATAGATTATATTATATTCCCTGTGGCTATTCCAAGACACGTTACTTGACTGGTTCATTGTGATAGGGATCGGTAACGGGACCGATTTTTTTATATGAAAAGAACCGGTCACTTTAACATGGGCTTGTCCTGGGAGGGGTCAATTGACATCTGTGGCATGTCACAGGACTGGTCTAAAAACAAAAATTAACACAACTAATTACAAATATCACAGTACTCGTACTTTTAAACTTATCACGTCACAGAGGCTTTACTGTTTTCGCCTGTTTTCACTTTCAGACCCAATACGTGATAGAGACTCTTATGCCGATCACATGATAGATACTTTAGCAACCCTTTATGTTTTCGCCCATCACTTTAAGACGCATCACGTGATATAGACTTTTAAACCGTTCACGTGGTAGGTACTTTAGAAACCGGTCATGTTTTCACCTATCACTAGGCAGGTCCCAATTCCCAACTGATCCCTTTTTTCCCGAAAGGTTTTTATAAAATAATTCCCATATTTTTGAGAGATTAAAACAAAGTCGAAATTTTAAGCAATTAAGTACAACTTACTTTTAGCTAAACATTTTTTAATTAGAACAAAATTTTAATTCAGACTGTTCAGAGAAAAGGGAAGACGATTACCACTCCCTCCCCATTAAAATTTTCAAACAGCTTGTCCTAGCGAAGGTCTACGTGGCAATTTTCAATTTCTTAGCATTTTGAGCTAAATGATTAAAGGGCAGACCACGTTCCTGAAAAAAATTCGATGTCCAGACAACACACACCTTAAGTTTCAAATTTCTATAAAAAGCAGTTTGGTCAGGCCGTTAAGCAAGGCACTTCTCGGCTTTTAAACCCCCCCCCCCTTTTTCCACCACGTTCCTGGCTTAATAAAAAAAAACATCATTAGTGAATTAGCTCACATTCAAGGGAACATATTTTTATAAGGCGGGGTGATAAGAGTGTACTTTTCCCTTTTTATCCCTCCCCACTAAAATTTCAAAAAATGTCATCCTAGTTGATGTTTACGCTTGAATAGGAACCTAAGTGCAAAATTTTAGGTTCCAGCGGTTTTGGCAGGGTGATTAAGAGGACACTTTTTCCGGGCGAAAAATTAATAAGTTATTGCAGAATAAGCTCGTACACCAGGAGACGCATATTTTTAATTCAGGTTTCTATCTAAAAGACATTGGTAAAGAAGAGACTTTTTCTTTCATTGATGGACTTTTTACATTCCTTGCCAAAATTCTAAAAAGAACAATATTTCAGATTGCCCCACTCAGAATATTATGTAGTTTAAGAAAAAAGTTTTCAGTTTAGTTAAAAATAAAGGAATTTTAAATTTTTTTAAAAGAAATATTTATTTTAACTTTTTATACATTTGTTCAAAAGGATTTACTAAAATTTACTGATTTATTTTCAGTTTAATTTATTTATTTTTTCCTTTGTTTAAAAATTAATACAAAAATTTAACCACAAAATGGGAATTTGTGGTTTATTTTGTTTCCGTTACAGTTATTACAAATTTATTACAAACAGACAGCAAAGTGTTTAAAAAGAAAAACTGAAATAAATTCAATTTGTTTTTTTGTTAAAATTATTTTAATTCAAATCACAAGAATTTTATAAAGGCACACACACATATGGTCATTCACACAAAATGTTTCTATAGACTGTGTGAGTAAACATTTTGTTGGATTAAAAACAAAGAAAAATACAAAAAACGTAAAATGGAAATAATTTTAAATTAATTTTAATTAGGTACAATTTTAACGTTTATTTTCAACTGATTAATTATTTGTTTTTTTTTATGTATCAGTTGTTTAAACCATATATAAAAATAAATAACAAAAAACATTTGATTTAAATGAAAAATAAGTACAGCGGTTTTAAAATGTTTTTTTTTTTTGGATTAAAAAACAAAGAAAAATACAAAAAACGGAAAACGTAAATAATTTTAAATTAATTTTAATTAGGAACAATTTTAACGTTTATTTTCAACTGATTAATCATTTGTTTTTTTTTTTTTTTATGTATCAGTTGTTTAAACCATATATAAAAATAAATAACAAAAAACATTTGATTTAAATGAAAAATAAGTACAGTGGTTTTAAATGCAATATCATTTCTTTTAAATGGTATTTTGTATTATTTTAACATACAAACTATTTTAAGTGCAAACAAACTTGTTTGGGTATACTGTTAATTTGTAGATTTTTCCCCTTTTAAAACCCCCATTTTTATCAAGCTTCTAGCCTGAATTCCAAAAACAACCTTATAAATGAATTATTCTTTACTTCAGGCAACAAATTTTTTTTAATTCCGGTTTTTAGCCAGAGGAGTGGAGGAACCTACATACCATATTTAAAGTTTTTTTGTTCATCGGTTAGGGCTGAGTCTGTCAGTGACATTGAACTTTTAGATTTGTAGATCCTTTGTTTTCTCGGATGCTTTTGACTTGAGTGGTATATTTTGTTACGCAGTGTTATAAATCGCATTTGAATATTGAGTTAAGTAATTTTAGTGGCAAAATTAATAAAATGGTTTAAAATAATAATAAGAAATTTTACAAAAGTCTCACATATGTTAAAAAATTTACGTAGATCTTTGAAAAAATGTAATATTCAATTATAAATATTTTTTTTTTACTGTCTACCATAACGTGGCATATATCATAAAAGTCTGGTTAAAAATTTGTTTATACATACTGCAATTTTGTACTATACAAATAATATTAATACCCGTAATATCTTTTTCAAACCATAAATCAGAATATATTTATATTTTTAATACAAACAAATAACATTTAAATAATTCTATGTTGTTGCGTTTCCCTTAACTCTTTGAACACTTACCGCAAGTATTGTTAAAAAAAAAAAATCATCTACTCCACATAGTGTTTATGAGTCATAATTTGTCTATTGAATAATCCCAGATGGTTGACTGGTTGGTTGGATGGTCGGTTGGTTAGATTGTATGTAGTAGGTATAGTTTGGTATGGCTGAATAGCTCGAATGGTTTGGTTGGCTCGACTAGGAGTAGGATAACAACATAAAAGTTCCTCTATATATATAAACAAATACTAAAGTTATGGCGTACAATCAACACTTAGCAAATAATATATGTGGATATATAAATGAAAATATAAATACAGACAAATTTAGGCACAAATATACATATTAACAGTAAAACCCTGAGTTAAAGGACAAAAATTTCAAAATTGATTTGTTTTATTTTATAATAGAATAATGTTATAGATTTTAAAAAAATTCTTCTGCCATTTTCTGTCTTTGAAAGGTTTTACTGTTAATTTTTAATACATTTATAAATAAATATTTTATGCATAAACCAATCCACATTTACATATATATAAATATTTGTATGCCAGTATATACAACCAATATAAAACTATTATATTATTGTACAAAAGTAGATATTGTACAGAAGAAAAAAAAAAAAATTTTGAATAATCTAAAAGATTTGAACGTAACAACAAAAATATAATAAAAACAAATTCAATAAGCATAAATTTATGCAAAATACCAGCACATACTTTTACATTTTTCACAAACAAAAAATAAAAGAAAAGAAATAATGCAAAAAGAAAAAAAAACCTTTAGCAAAGTATGCTAAAAGTTTAGAATATTTTTCAAGAAAAAAAAAAAATAAACAACCACACCAATACTTTTCTTCTTTTTTCACATTTAGGTGGAGAAAAAAAAAATTGGAATTTCTATTTTGCTCGAAAATTCATAAGCCATAAATGCTCTTAAGGGTTATACTCGTAAAGTACAGTGTATAGCAGTGATTTGTTTTGCGAAAATTTGAATATAACAATCCTTAAATACCTTTTGGAATAAATGCAAATACATATTGAATGTATATGAATAAATGTAAAGATATTTGTTGATGATGATGTTGTTTTCGGGGGTTTTTTTTTGCAAGAAAACTCTATGTGTTTTTGATAAAAGTTTAACTGGACTATACCGAATTTTTAATACCTTTTTGTTATTCTCAGAATTTAGTTTAGGTTGTAGTTTTAAAGTTTATACACAATTTTTGTAGTAGACAATTAGAAAAAAAATCCTGATATATAAATAAATTAAGACCCAGTGTATAAGAATGTCAATATTTTCAGATGAAATTTACAATAAATGTCTCTAAATATAAGCGTTAAAAATATCATAATATTTTGGCGACATCAACAATTTTTCTTATATAAAATACGAAATATAGTTATACGAGTAGTTTTAAGTTAAAGATAAAAAGCCAACCTTTTAATTAATTTTTATTAAATATTTGAAAATTATTCAAAGGTCCTTTAATTGAAAAATTAATTCCCTAATAAGTGTACTTTTAAAAATTCTTATAAATAATCAATTCTTCCATTCCCCATAGAATTTCGATCCCCATGTGTAGTGTTTAAATTTCATCTGTTAAATTCCATTTCTTTCACCTTTCCCAGTGCCTCATTTCTACACGTTCACGTTCCATTTCATTCACCCTACCTAGTGTTTCATTTCCACTCATTCCCTGTTCCATTTCATTCCCCTTACCTAGTGTTTCAATTCCACTCCTTCCCCGTTCCATTCCACCTCATTCCCCTTGTCTAGTGTTTCAATTTCACTAGTTTTGCATTCCATTCCATTTCGTTTCCCTTTTCAAGTGTTTCATGCCACTTGTTCACGTTACATTCCATTACATTGCCCTTGTGCAGTGTTTCAATTTCACACGTTCCCCGTTCCATTCCATTTCGTTCCCTTTGTCTAATGTTTCAATTTCTCTCATTACCCATACAATTTCGTTTCCATTTTCTCTTGTTTAGTGATCAAATTCCATTCATTCGATCGCATTTCGTTTCTCTTTTCTAGTATTTCAATCCAACCCGTTCACGTTTCATTTAATTTCATTCCTCTTGTCTAGTGTTTCATCTCCACACTTTTCCCGTTGCATTCCATTTCGTTTCCCTTCTCTAGTGTTTCAATTCCTCCCATTCCCTATACAATTTCGTTTCCCTTCTCTTGTGCTCAAAATTTCATCCATTCGATTCCATTTCGTTATATTTTTCTAGTGTTTCAATTCCAAACATTCACGTCCGATTCCATTTTATTCTCGTTAGTCCATACTCGAGCGAACACATACTTTTCTTAGTGTATTGAAATTCAAAATGAATCCTTAACTTGTAAGAGTTTTAAGTTTCAAAAATATATCGTCGGTGTCTCAAAATACCAATTCCAAAACTCAATCATAGTTTTGTAAAAGTCCCAAATTCAAAAAATCGGATATAGTTTTTTAATATACTAAATTTCAAAAATCAATCTTAGTATTCTAAAAATATTAAAATCCAAAAATCAATCGTAGTTTCGTAAAACTACCGAAATCCAAAAATCAATTGCATGTTTGCAAAAGGTAACAAATTGCAAAAAATCATTCGTGGGATTCTAAAATTAACAAAACTCTAAAGTACCAAATTTAAAAAATAATCTTTATTTTTAAAAGTACTAAATACTAAACTCAAAAAATCAATCGTAGGATTGGTAAAGTACCAAATTGCAAAAAATCATTTGTGGGAAAGTGCCAAAATTTTAAAGTACAAAATTTTAAAATTAAACAGTACCCAAAAGTAAAAGTATCATATTCCTGAAAATAATCAATCAATCAATCAAGTTTTTGAAAGTCTCAAAATATAAAAGTACCAAATTTCAAAAATCAGACACAAGATTGTAAAAGTACCAAATTTCAAAAATCTGTCATAGATTTGTTAAAGTACCAAATTTCAAAAATTAATCTTATGTTTAAAAGAGTACTCAATTCCAAAAATCATTTGTGGGATTCTGAAAGTACCAAAATATTAAAGTACCAAATTCCAAAATTGAAAATACCCAACCGTTAAAGTACCATATTGTTAAAAAAAATCATAAATTTTTGAAAGTTTCAAAATACAAAAGTTCCAACATTTCAACAAATTAATTAACTTCCAAAATGTAAAAGTACTAAATACGACAAATTTGTCTTATGAAGTGCCACGATATAAAAGTACCAAAATTACGCATCATGGACTACTTGTGCAATTTATGATTCTATATAAATACAATTTTATACAAGTATTTCTTTCTGATGCTGCAACTTTAATTTAGTACTTTTTGAGATTTACATAAAAACACACATATTATGCACAGTTGTAAAATGCAAAACAACTTTATCCTTTGTTTAGTTTTTGTATAATCTTTTGAAAATATTATTTAATTTAATTTTCATTTTCCCTTCAACTCATATGTTAAATCTTAATTACACTTGAATTAATATAAGTGCCCTATATTATCCTTTAAGATTTCCTTGTTAACTCATAACACATAAACACAGACTCACAAAGCTATACAGATGTTTCTCTTTTTCAAAACATTTCTTAGCATCTCCAAAACTCCAGTCTAGACATAATTTCTCATCTAATAATATGTTATCTTGGCTAAGAACTAAACAAAAAAGAAAATTCTAAAATATATATTTTTTTTTAAATTCTACTACTTTTGCTTGCTCTCTGTCTTACGGATTTTCTTGGTTTTTGATAAAAAAAAATTCTTTCAAGATGATGATGATATTGTTAGTTTTGTTGTAGTTGTTGATATATGTTATGTATAACTAACAAGTAGTTTTGTACATAATATATTCTTAAGAATCATCATCATTATAACAACATATTATACTTAATATTTTTTGTTTGTTTACTTCTTTTACATTATAATGATGATGACTATACATCATTCAAACCCATACATTCATATAATATACATTATGAACACATACTGTAGGGGAGAATGGGGTTTTTTAATATCTTTAGAAGGGTAAATTAAGTATATTTAGTTGATTTTTTTTTAAATCAATTATAATTTTTTGAAAATTAGGTTCCAAGCCAAATGTTTTTACAGATATTTTCAGTCCTTGCAGAAGTGGACTTTTCTAGAAAAAAATATTGAAATCAAAATAAAAACCACTCTAAAGAATTTATTCTTCGAAATTAGCTGAACTCTTATTTTTGAGCCAGTTTTTTCGAGCCAGTTCAGTTTCCCACTTACTCCACATTACTCTATTTCTTCTTGTGGGTATATACGTATGTTTTAGCACTTATGTTTAAATGTGTTTGTTTGGGAAAATGAATGAATGTGGCTAGTCATGATATTTTAAGGTTATAATGTTGTAAACTAAAGCTAAGCTGACTGTTGTTATATAGAGAAGAAGTTAGTTTTTCTTCTCCAGCTTTGTATACATTCCTCTAGTGGTATTCCTTTCACTGAAGAGGTAAGCATTCTAGGTTTTTTTTCTTGAGATTTAAGTTCCTTATTATAACAAACATATACAAGTGTGTTAGCATAAACAATACGTGGCATAAGTGAGAATTTAATAATGTAAAAGCACCTCCAAAATATCGCAGATATTAAATTGAAATTTGGCTTGTGATTTATATATGGGATCCCAAACCATGCTTATAAATTTAAAGAAAATCGGTCTTTACATGTCCTAGTCCCTATATAAACTACCTTTCCGATATTTGCTTAAAAGCACTTTTTCTAATTTTATTTAGATTTTTCTCTATATTTTGTATCCCAACCACAAAATGAGAATCAGGTCCCTCTCCAGAATTTTTTGAACCGCTCCCTATAATATCCCTGGTAAAATAATTTATATAAAGGGCGTCCCAAGAAGAACGCAATTTTTAAATCTGGCAACATTCGAAGTGTCATTGTTTGACATTTGAACAATTGTTATTGTTTGCTAGTAGAAGGTACGAGGTTAGTAAAAATGGAGCGCTACACGAATGAACAACGCATTCTCATTGTGAAATTGTTTTACCAAAATGGTGAAAGTTTAGCGGCTACAGTTCGCAAATTGCGATCAATTTGGGGTCACAATAATGCTCCAAAAGAGTCAACTGTAAAGAGATTAATGGATAAATTTGCCGAAACTGGGTCTTTTAGTGATGTAAAGACAACAACGCGCCATCGACCAGGTCGATCGACCGAAAATGTCGCAGCTGTACGTGATGATGCCGCTCAAACTCCATCCACCTTAATTCGACACCGAGCTCAGCAAATTGGTGTCTCCAAATCCACTTTGCAGCGAATTTTGACGAAAGATTTGCATCTTCATGCATACAAAGTTCAATTGACTCAGGAACTGAAGCCAGCTGACCATGGACAGCGAAGGGAGTTCGTTAATTGGGTATTGGAAGCCCATTTTCATCTTGATGGCTTCGTCAATAGGCAGAATTGTCGCATTTGGGGTGAGGAAAATTCTCGAGTGATTCACGAGAAGCAAATGCATCCTCAACGTGTCACTGTGTGGTGTGGTTTTTGGGCTGGAGGAATCATTGGACCTTTTTTTTATGAAAATGAGGCAGGTCAAGCGCAAACAGTAAATGGTGTTCGGTATCGTGAAATGATAACCAGTTTTTTCTTGCCTAGAATTGAAGAAATGAATGTGGAGGGCATGTGGTTCCAACAAGACGGCGCCACATGTCATACAGCCAGAGAAACAATTCAATTGCTGCATCAGTCATTTCCCGGTCGTGTTATTTCGCGTTTTGGAGATCAGAATTGGCCGCCAAGATCGTGCGATTTAACACCATTAGATTTTTTTCTTTGGGGTTTTTTGAAGTCGATGGTTTACGCGAATAAGCCGACGACGACTCAAGCCTTAAAAGAAGAAATTGGACGCTGCATTAATGAAATACCGCAGCATTCATGCAAAACGGTCATTGAAAATTTCATTAAAAGATCGCGTGCATGCCAGCAAAGCCGCGGCGGCCATCTGCACGATATATTGTTCCATACATAACCTCATTCTGTCTACTTTACGATGTAATAAAGTTTCACGATTTTCTTTTAAATATCTGTGTTTTATTTAAAATTTAAAAATTGCGTTCTTCTTGGGACACCCTTTATAATCATATGTGGCTTTATATAAAAATATATAATCATATATAACTACATATGTCATTAAGCATTCTCATATATAATTATTTATTACATAATTTATTTTTAAAATTATCTTATATTGTGACATATACAGCTATATATTGATCTTTATAAAATTAGATATGATTTATTTAAATAATAAGATATGACATATATGATATTTAATTATATATAACACTATATAAAATTATATATGGCTTGTATAGAATTATATATACTTATATATGGACACTACAAAGCCATATATATTTCTATATGCTATCACATATTTGAGAAATAAATAATGTATGGTGCCCTATCAAAAATATTTTTTAATATGGCATAATATATAATTATATATGATTTAAAATATGGTACCAGATTGGAAATATTTTTGATATGGTATAAGATATAATTATATATGATTCAGTGAAGTTTTATAAAGCCAGCTATTATGTATAGCAGAGTATGGCTGAGTGAGTTAAGCGCTCAACTACAATTCTGGCATTTCGGGTTCAAATCCTTCCGAGGCCAATGTTTTTTTTTTTTATTTTAAATTATTTTATAAAATTTTTTTTTATATATTTTTTCTATACAAAATATTGTTAGATCTGATCTGAAACAATTTGATCTGCTTTTTTTGTGATCAATTTGGATCTTACTAAATCCCCAAATATATTGCTGGATGTAATTTGATTTGTCATTTTTGGATCAATTTAGATCCTTCTAATTCTACAAATAAAGGGTGGTTAAATTTTAAGGGCCGATATTGATTTTGAATTAAACACAAATTATTATGATAATATGGTATGGTTCAATTATGTATGGAACAAAATATTGGCCAAATGGCCACCGCGACCTCGGCGGCACACCTCCATCCGATGGTCCAAATTTTCGATGACGCTGAGGCATAATTGAGGTTCTATGCCGTTAATGTGCCGAATTATCTCATCCTTTAGCTCTTGAATTGTTGCTGGCATATCGATGTAAACCTTTTCTTTCAAATAACCCCAAAGAAAGAAGTCCAACGGTGTCAAATCACATAATCTTGGCGGCCAATTGACATCGCCACCGCGTGAGATAACACAGCCATTGAATTTGTCACGCAAAAGAGCCATTGCTTCGTTGGCTGTGTGGCAAGTGGCACCGTCCTGTTGAAACTACATATCGTGCACATCCATATATTCCAATTCGGGTCATAAAAAGTTCATTATCATCTCACGATAGCGAACACCATTCACAGTAACTGCCTGACCGGCCTCATTTTGGAAAAACTACGGCCCGATGATGCCGCCAGCCCATAAAATGCACCAAACAGTCCCACTTTGTGGGTGCAATGGTTTTTCGATAATCACTCTTGAATTTTCATGCTCCCAAATGCGGCAATTCTGTTTATTGACGAATCCAATGAGGTGAAAATGTGCCTCATCACTGAAGATGATTTTCTTCGAAAATTGATCATCCACTGTTGCCATTTCTTGCCACCATTCTGACCATTGACGACGTTTGAAATGGTCAAGAGGCTTTAGTTCTTGAGTCAATTGCACCTTCTAAGCATGTAAATGCAATTGTTGGGCACGATGACGAGTTGAGGTGTACGGCTTTTCAGCCACACTATCGCGAACAGCAGCAATATTTTCTGCAGTACGAGCTGTATAACGAGCATGCACTGGTGTTTTCACATCTCCTACAGACCCTTAAATTTTTGCACGTTTTTTCCGATTGTACGCACATTTGGATGATTAAATTGACGAAAAAAAATCACGAAGTGCACGATATGCATTTTGATTTGAACGCCCATTTTTATAATAAGCCTAAATAACTTTTACGCGTTGCTCGATTGTGTATCTTTCCATGGTTCAAATTGAGTTAGTCTGAAATTGAAAAATGTCAAATGAAATGCAGAAAAAAACTTGACGTTAAGGTAAATATATATATTGGTGAATCTAATTTGATTTGGCATTTTTTGCATCAAATAAGATCAGCTAGATATTGGAGCAGATATTATAAAATATCAAATTGGATATGATTAAATATTGTGCCAGATCAATTTTTTAAATTTTACTTAGTGTATAATTTCTAATTGATTACTTCAAAGAAACCCCTGGAGGATAAATTTGGAACTTAAGTTACAAATTGTAACATGATGTGACTGTCCATTGGAATAAATTTGGTACTTTTACGTCTCAAGCTCTACGTAGTACAATTTTGAGAATTTTTTTTTTAAATATTAATAATAAGTTTTTTGAAATTTTTCTAAAAAAAATATTTAGCAGTGTTGTTTTAATATTGCAATTAATACTAAAATTCGATCATTTCGATATTTTTTCAAATTGTAATATGACAACCCAAATGAAATAATTTTTGCAGTATTTATAATATTTTATCTGGGCAGAATTTTTAATTTGAACAAAATGTAAGCAAAAATTATATTAACAAAAACAAATAAAAAATCGTGAACCGATGGGTCAGATTTTTGTAGAAATATATAAAACCGGCAAAAAATTATCTTCGCTGTAAAAAATTTGAAAGTTTCTGACATTTAGCTTAGAAAACGTAAGATGTAATTTTTAAAAAGAGATATTAAAAAATTAAAAAATTTTGTCCATTGGGGACTTAAGGGATTTACTTAAAGGATTTACTTAAAAATAAAATCAATTTATTTCGAAATTATTTTAGCTACTTACCGCTTAACCCTCTCATATGTGTAATATATAACATTTCATATTATAAATTGTTGGTATGAACAGAAAATTATATAATTTTTTTAAGAAAAATTTATATAGAGATTTTGTTGGGTAGGTAGGATTTACGCATTTCATGACATCAAGAGGTACTTAATTATAAAAGTACAATCTTGATTTTTTTTCTACGTTTTCCTTCTGCTATATGTTTGAATTGTTGTTACAGATGTTTTTGTTATAAACTACTATGTAGTAGTAGTAGTTTTTCGAGTGGTAAAAGTTTATTCAAGTAATCTTTGTAAAGTAAGCGTAATTCAAAGAATTACTTAAAATATTTCTGTTTTGATAAGTAAAATGATGGTGCAAGTAATTAAGATGTGGAAAATTATAAGGATATTAAGTTAAAAAAAAGTAGTAATATGAATATTAAAGAAAATCAAGGCTAGAGAAACTTGTTACAAATAACTTGAAAGAAAAATTTGAGTACAACTACTTAGGCGTATGATTATTGTTGATATATAGTACAGGGCGTATGAGTAACGTAACTTAAATTATGTCAAAGTCTATATGAAACCTACTTCTTTTTAACTTTTCACTTTTATAGGGGAGTTTATTTATAAATTTAGAAAAATACTTAAAATGTCGTTAAGTTTTCTACAATTTTTACAAAGAAATCGTTACACCCAATAGAAAGTCTCATATAAGGTTATGTATTGGTATAAAGAACATCTCTAGTTTTCTTGTTTAAAAAAAACATTATGCCAGAATATTTTAAAATTTTTATAAACTACAACTTAAACTATTGATTTAAGCCTTAGTATATTTATTTATAGATTTTCCTATTTTTTAATACTTTCTCTTATACCCTTATTTGAATATATTGATCATGAAATATTAAATTACTTTTTTTGTGGGTGCTATCTTATAAATCAAAACATGATTTGCATGTTTATTTTTCTAATTTACATAAAATTTTAGAATGTTAAAAAAAATATACAATAAAATCAATATAATACTTATTTAGATAAACTTTTTGGTTATTGTTACAAAACGTACCCAGAAACTTATTGAAATTTACAAATCAAGGCAACATGACAAGTCAGAAGAAGAAGAAGAAAACTGACATATAGCAAATTTGAAAAGTATTTTAATTAGAAGTAATACCAATTGCAATATTGTCTGTCTAGACTTTTTTTTTTAACAAATAATAGCAATAGTACCAGAAATTCCAACTTTACAAATAAAATGGAATTTTATTAAGAGAAAATGTTACAATTGAATTTGTTACAAAAAAAAAAAAAAACTGAAATGTATTGAAATCTAGAAGAATTAAAATCAAAAGAAAAGAAGTATTGAAATACAAGAAGAAATGTAAGAAATATTAAATAAATACAAATAATAAAATTGTAAAAGGAGTAGTATAAAGAGACCAACTAGGTTTGATTTTAAAAAGTTTTTATTTTTTTTTTAATTTCAAGCGATGAGTAAAGACTAATTTAGCCAGAGGTAAACGTAGCTCAGTAGAGAAAATTAAATAAGGTAGAGAAATCTATGCTCCGCGATAAATATCCAGTTAGACAGGATTTTTAGAAATTCCTACGGGGAGGGGCCGAAAGTGGGTAAAGATTCCCGCAAAACTCTTTGACTAGAAACCTGAAATATAAAATCATACTTCTTGGGGTATGAGTTTTTTAAAATTTCCTTCAGGAAGGTGGTAAAAATAGGAGCTTAAAAGAGGAAATGTTTGCCCCCTCAGCTGCCTACCCGAACCGATTTGGCTAGACTTAAAAAACAAAAGAAATATTTTATGGAGTATGGATTCATACATTATAAGTTAATTTATCGATTTTTTTTCTTCAGGAGCTCAGTAAAAATGGGGGATTAGAAGGGAAAATCGTTCCCTATCGGAAAAGCTGGGGGTTCAAATAGGGAAAGTTTCCTTCTTATGGCTTTAAATTTGATATTTGATTTTTAGCCAGGTACATGGAATTATAGGAATTCAAAAGTGTAAAAGTGCCGACCTTAATAACCTACACCCGATTTGGGTGGAAACCTTAAATTTAAAGAACCATTGAAATAATAAAGCAAGAAAGAGCGTTAAATTCGGCTATACCGAATCTTATATACCCTTCACCATGGTTGGGAAAAAACTGAAGTTTTTATATGGACATATATGGAATGGACAGATTTATATATGGACTTCTTTTAGAGGAAATTAATCATTTAGTTTGGTGATAAAACTTGGGCACGCGAAGACTTATGGTTCCCGAAAATAAGTATTTAAAAAAATTATATTTTGGTCATAACCGATATTTCCGAGTTTTTCAGCAAATATGTTCTACTTAAGATTTTCGATCTTTTGATATATAAGACGTATCCATAGGTCATAATACAGCTCTAAAATTTTAGTTTTTATAAAAATGTTGATGTTTAACCGTTCTTAAGATATAAAGTAATCTATTTTGTGCCACGCCCAATTCACGGATCCCGCCCATATTTGGTCAGATGTTGTGTATTGATAACCTAGATGCTTGTATCGTACCTTATTTGGAAACTTTTCCTCTTTCCGTTCTCCAAATATACAGAAAAGCTGACCGACATCGTTAAGCCAACTGTGCTGTACGTATTTGGTATGTTAAAAAAATAAAAAATATAAAAATAATTGTACAAAAAAAGTTGAATAGACGGGGATCGATCGCGCGACTAAAAGAAAAAAACTATTTGCGACAAAACGCTTAGACCACTGAGCCATTGAAGGACATAGGCAATCATCATTAATAGAAGTAAATAAACAGTTTTCGTTAAAAAACAAATTTTGTTTGGTTTTTAAATGACAAATCTTTGTATATGTTTGTTGTTTGTATATTAAAGGTGAAGAGGTGAAAAAAAAAGAAGTTTAACAAACTGATGTGTTTGTTATGCGTAAAATTCAACATACATAATAAATGAAGGGATTTTACGAAAAAAAAACTAGAGGTAGTCGTGTTTTTTTGCTTATATCTCAGCCATTTATGAACCGATCTGGCTGAATTTCAATAGCAAACAGAAATGGATGACATGTGACAGAAATATATAACAAGCAATTCCTCATCATGTCTGGCGTCTTCAGAAAACCCATTTCAACACGCAGACGGACAGACGGACATCGTTAAATTAACTTCGCTCTTCATAAGGACCCAGAATATATATACTTTATAGGGTGTAAGGTCAATATTGTAGAAATTACAAACGGAATGACTAGCTTATATATACCCTTTTACACCACCTGTGGTGAAGGGTATAACTTATGAATCTAAATGGAGGAAGAAAATAGCGGAATTGAATTACTAGTCTAGGGAACGAAAATGGAATGGAATGGGGAACAAGTGGAATTGAAGCAGTATGCCAGAAAAATTAAATGGGACGGGGAACGAGTGGAATTGAAATATTAGACAAGGGGAACGAAATGCAATGAAACGGGGAACGATTCGAACTTAAGCATAATACAAGGGGAATGAAATGGAATGAAACGAGGAACAAGGGGATTCCTTGATTTGTGGGCTCATTCAGATGTGGTCCAACTTTCGTCAAACTGTTGCCCAACTGTCGTTCAACTGTCACCATAATAACGCCCAAATGTTGAAAAGAACGTGGTAAAAAGGGGGTTTCAAAAGGAGAGAAGCTTCCCCATTAACGAGCTGTCCAAACAGCTCCGACTAAAACCTGATATTTCCAATGTGTATTTCTTGCTGAACGATAGGCTATTTTAGTAATAAGTTTCTTTTTAGAATTTTCATCAGGAACGTGGAAAAAGTTTTAATAAAAAAATAAGATAAGTCTAGAATCTAATGACCTGACTAAACTGATTTAGCTAGAAATGTGAAATTTAAAATGTATGCATTCCTCGGGGTATGTTATAATTTCCGGAAGATATATTCTTTGAAATTTCTGATAAAATCGTGGTAATAAGGGAGTCAAGAAGGGAAAAAGTAACTCTTTAGTTACTCAGCTCAAATCTCTGAAGCTAAGAACGTGAAATTTAACATTAAGGCTCATACGGCGGCGTAGGCTAGACATCTGAAATTACAATATGTATTCCCTGGAATAAGTCACTAAAGAGATTCTTTTTGAATAACATACGTGGAAAATGTGATAAAAAGGGAAAAAAGTTAGCCTTTAATCACCGATTCCAAATTGCTTCTATTCTGGTGAAGACATTCAGAAACAGGAGCTGTGAAGTTTTTTTTACAGATAAGCTCAAATAGGCAAATTTTTTCGTAGACAGTTTGATTAAAAATTTCGGCCATATTTTCACTAAAATTCAACCTATCTAAGAGTCCACATTTTTAACAAAATTAAAAAATGAAATACTTGAAAAAAATTCATGGATAAATTCAAAAGTTATAACAAATTATGTGCAATTCCACAATATGCAGAATTAATAAAATTCTCTAAATTGTCTTAAAAGAAAATATTTTTCAATCATTAAAGAAAATAATGCGAAAACAAAATTTCGTTTCTATGTAGAATTTTATAAAACATTTCTTTGAAAAAAAATTTAAAGAATCCCTGGTTGGTTCCATTTTTTCCCAAAAGAAAATGTCAATTGAATAAAAAGTTCAACAGTTACAAAGCATATTTTCCGTGAATAAACTACTCTTCAATGTAGTAAAACATACAAAACTAGTTGTAGAATACTTGTTTATTTTTTCAACTACAACAATATGAAATGTTAAGTGAGGAAAATATTGTAATGGTATTTAGAAAATGTTTTTCCATTTCTTCATATTTTCTGTTTTTTTTATTTTATTTTATTTTATTTTTTGCGTACTTGTATAGGAAAAAAGGTTTTCTTTAGAAATATATAATAATAAAGAAGAAAGAAATAACACGTGTACTTGTAAATAACATAAAATATGTTAACAATGTATTTCAGCTTGTTTTCTTCTTACTTTGCAGTTTTTTTTTTTTTTTGAACTGTAAATGTTTGTTATTTTTAGTAGTTAGTATACACCTTATCACGTTTCATGGCTAAAAAAAAAAAAATAAAAACATTTCTTGCTAAAGTATGTTATGTTTAAATTTCAATATAAAATAAAATTTGTAATTTAACAAAAAAATATATAAAAATAAACATCCTTTATTTGTGTTGGTTATTACACATTATATTACATAAGATGGCAGCAAAAAAAAAAAAAGAAAAAAAAACAGAAAACCCATTTAGTGTAAATGTTTATTTAATTTCATCAATATTAAATGATATTTTTATAACCTTGGCTTATTTTTTATAGTATTACCAACACACGTCAAGGTTTGAAAATAACTTCATATTGTCATTGTATCCATCTGTGTGTTGGTGTGTCTTTTACTTATCGCTTCATATCTCCTTTTGAACTCATATGTTATGCTTAAGTATCAATTATGTAAATTTAATTATCATTATTTATGGGCCATTTTTTTCCACAGCAAAATGTTTTTTTTTTTTCTCTTAAGCATTTACACACAAATATCCATTTATTTCAGTTTATGTGTTGTTGGGAAACATGTAAAAAAAAATATACATACATATATTGAAAAGCTTAAGTATGTGTAATTCATGCATGTATGTATTGGCATTCATGTAAATGTTATTTGTTTGTTGGTGTTATATTAAGTTAAATGAACTGCAAGTAAGTTACTACGCATATTTTTGCATCATTTGTTGTGGATTTAAGTTTAAAGAAAATTTTTATAGAAAACACACAAAAAATTTGCATAAAATGTAAATTCCAAAATAACTTTATAAAAACTTAATCTTATCAAGAACAATGATGAAGTAATTGTTCGTTTAAGTACTTTTAAAATATAAATTTTTACATAGATTTACATTTACAAGGCTGCTTAAAATCACTTTGATTTTTTTTTTGGAATCGACTCAAGCTCAGAACCTCAGTCCGGATTGATTAAGGTCATTGGAACTTTTCGTTTTGAAATTATAAACAGATCTAACATCTCTGTCTGTCCGTTGAAATGGTGATCATGGGACAAAGGCGCAAGCATGGTTGCTCATTTTTACTCACATTGTTTGTTATTTTGCCGAGCAAGTTTTTTGTATTGGAAATGAGAAAAAGGGTCCAGCGGTAAAAAGTTAAATTTTTCACACAAATTTGTGTGTTTTTAGTACAGCACCATAAAGCGTTTGCTGAATTAGAGGTGAATATAACATATTTTTTTTTAAACTCAAAATTATTTCACCTCATAAATTTTGTTTTCATTATAAAAACTGTTTTAACATTCAAAAACATTTTTCACCTCAACTATTGTTTTTGGTACAATTTCATAAAGCGTCTGGTGAATTAAATATTCTGTTATATTTTTTCACCAGTTGCCTAGAATATTTTATAATCACCTGATATTTTTATTCACCTCAATATTTTTTTTCACATCAAATTTTTTTTGGCAGATTTTTTTCACAAAACTTTTTTACCTTAAAATTATTTCACCTCATAAATTTTCCTTTCAAAAATGTTTTCACCTCAACTATTTTTTACCTCCAAAAAAATTTGTGTGTTTTTGGTACAATTTCATAAAGGGTCTGGTGAATTAGATATTTTATAATATTTTTTTACCATATGCCTAGAGGTGGATAATATTTTATATTCACCTCAAAATTTTTTACTTCAAAATTATTTAACCTCATAAATTTTGTTTTCATTATAAAAACTGTTTTAGACTTAAAAATATTTTCCACCTGAAAATTTTTTCACCTCCATACAATTTTGTGTGTTTTTGCAAAAAGTATATAATTTTCTAAAGAGTATGTTTCTCTCTCACGAACTTTTTAGTACTCTCTTAGAACACGAACATAGTTTGGCGGCAACAAAGGTGAGTTTTGATCGGCAACTTTTAGTAGTGTTTAGCGGTGCTGCCATATAACCAATTTTAACTATTTTTTTTTGCCGTTTTTTGGGATGCTAGAGATTTTTCAGATTATTTCATAAAAAAATGTTTTTTTTATTTTATTCATGTATTTTTTCAGATTTGTCATATAAAAATATAATATTTTTTCAATATACTATTTATTTTTACTAAAATTAGACATGTCTAATAAAGTAAAAAAATACAACAAAAATTTGCAATTGTGTTAAAAAATAGTTACGAATTCAAACATAACATTGTGACATAAAAAGTATCAAAGTGGGAACACACACATTGACCATCTATGTCTATTCATATCCATTATTTCCCATTTTTATGGTAAAAATATATAATAAAGAGAATAAAAATGCTATTAATTGTTGCAACATATAACTAAAAACCTGTAAAAAGTACAATAATTTGAAAAAAAATTGTTTTCATGAAAAAACTGGTAAACAGTTAAGAATCCCAAAAACTGGGATAAAAAATTACACTGTTTATGTGGCAGCACTGCATACACCAAATTTAATGTTTTTCAACACTTTAGCAACTTTGAAAATGTTGCCCTCTCATTTAAAAATGTTGCCGCTGAACTCTGTACCATGTTGAGTTTCTGGTAGAGCGGGAAAAATACTCTATAGAAAATTATATACTTTTTGGTTTTTAGTACAATTTCATAAAGCATCTGGTGAAATAAATATTCTGTTATTTTTTTTTCACCAGTTGCCTATAATTTTTTATAATCACCTCATATTTTTATTCACCTCAATATTTTTTTACCTCAAATTTTTTTTCACCTCAATATTTTTTTTACAAAATTTTTTTAACCCAAAATTATTTCACCTCATAAATTTTCCTTTCATTTTAAAAAGTGTTTTTCCATTCAAAAATGTTTTTCACCCCAATTTTTTTTCACCTTCATACAGATTTGTTTGTTTTTGGTACAATTTCATAAAGCGTCTGGTGAATTAGATATTGTATTGTGTTTTTTCACCATATGCCTAAAGGTGAATAATATTTTATATTCACCTCAAAATTTTATTCACCTCAATATATTTCACCTTATTTTTTTTTTCGCCGCAAATTTTTTCACCTCATTAATTTTGTTTACATTATAAAAACTGTTTTTACATTTAAAAATATTTTTAGTAAGATTTTATTTGATATTTGTTAACCATATGCCTAGAGGTGAATAATATTTTATATTCACCTCAAAATTTTATTCACCTCAATACTTGTTTTACCTCCACTTTTTCACCTCCACTTTTCATCTCGATAGTGTTTTCTCAATTGAATTTTTTTATTTTATCTTCAACAAAAACACTGTCGAGGGTATAGAAAAAAACTGATGAAAAAAAAATTAATGATTTTACTTGTTTTTGATAATTTTTCGCGTTTTTAACATTATAAAAATTCAGAAAATGTTTTATACTTTTAAAATTTGCAAAATCCTAAAATTGATTTTCCTAAAGAAAAATTTCATACTTTAAAACATTTTTGTTTAGACATAATTTTCACTTTAAAACTTTAATATAGAAATAACTTACAGGCATTTCTCACTTCGATATTACGGTTTAAGAATATAAAACTTTGTAAAAAATTATCAGAATTTGTCTCTTTTTCTGTTAAGTTTTTTAAAGAGAATTTAACTAGACTAAAAAAAATGAAATTTTTCACAAAGTTAACGAAAAATTTTCGTAAAATTAATAATAAAAAAAAATATTCATAGTTTTTATTATATACATAAGTTTATTAAATAAAACCTATTCATTAAGTGTAGAAACTTTTTATAAAAAAATTAAATTAATGAAAAGTTTGAGTATTAATTATTAAAAATTCCGAAAAGTATATTATTTTTTAATTAACATAAAATCAAGGGAATACATATTTAAGGTATAAAGCTTTTAACCCTTTTTTAATCCCCATGTTTAACACATTCCTGGCGAAAATTTGAAAAGAAGCTTTTTCATATAGGATAAGTTCTTTTAGTCAAAGCGGTTTGGACAGTCTATTAATGGGTAGACTTGCCCGACTTTGAACACTCCCCCCTTCACAACATCTGCTTCTTGGAAATACAGAAAATTTCAATACCCTAAGTATTCTCCTAAATCATTCTTTTAATAATATAAATACCCACATGGTTGTAATATACAATCAGCACATAAATAAAAGAAAATTTAATATTTTTAATAACAATTTGGCACTAACGAAAATTCAATCAGTTTCACATTCAAATGGTGACCATAATTACACTTAAAAAAATTAAATTTCTTATCAAACCCATACAAAAATAAATTACAAAATACTCCTGCTGTTGCTGTCTGACAACAAGATATTTTGAAAATTTATAATACTTGAACTAAACGATAAAAATGCAGTGACATGTCATGCAAAAAAAGCACACACAAAAAAAAAAAAACAAAACATTTAACAGGAGGAAGAAAAAAAACTTTAAATCAAATAATATATTCTGGGAATCTTATATACAACAACATCAATATTTAAAAAGTATCAACATATAAGGATAAATGTTTTTTACACTACTTATAAATGAACAAGGATATAACGCCGCAGGATGCGATTTACAATTCGTTTGCATATAAAAGTATATACTAACACACATACATACATACAAACAAACGTCTAACCATTGCAAGTATTTGACAGCTATCCACGACTTAAGTAATAGTTACTCAAAGTGTAATGTAATGTTATACACTACTATCAACCAGAGTATTGGGAAGCAAACACACAAAACCATTTTCCCATCTTACACATTTAAAATTTATGCAAAACAAATTTTCTATATAAAAAAAGAAATAGAAAAATAAACAGAAAGGAATAAAAGTTCTTCTTAGACCATACTTTACGACTTTACGAGAATTCAATTTATTTGTATTTAAAATAAACTCCCGCCTTACCAGACTTTCAGGCCCCGGGGCATATTTGTAATCTATACAAGTGTTGTATTATAAAGCATTTACTCAGGGGTCATTGTTGTAATACAAACTACAAAAAATATAACAACAACAGCTACATTAAATGAGTGAGTGTATGGATGTGTGTAAAAATGTAAAACAAAGCCATTGATAAAAAGCAATGACAAATGCACGACCGGAAAATAGCTGTAGTCCGTATAAATACTTGAAAAAAAAACCGACACACGTCATATCCCTGGAAGAAATAAAATAGAAAAAAAAAACTAATAGACCAAAGGCATAAAATTCTTAACAATAAATAAAAAACAGCCAAGAAAATGTAACGTTTGAAATTTCAAAATACATACAAACAATTACACATACACAAACAAATATTAACTTTAAAAATACATGACGACACATACATAAAATAAATGCAGGTTTTTTTGTACATGCGAACATGTCTTTGTATTAGAGGGCAACTTATCAATATTAATGGAGTGCTGAAAAGCGGAAAAATAAAGCAATTTTTAACGGTTTTATGTGTAATTTTAAAGAAACAAACAATTTTTTAGTCGTAGAATACTTTTGTAAGACATTTTTTTGACTTTAGAATATAAAAGAATGATTTAAGAAAACATCTACATGTGACACTGGGGGTAAAACGAAAATTTGATCATGGCTCCATGCTTGAAAACTCTGATTTGTCAACTGCACAAAATCAAAAAATGGATGAAAATTTAGGCGTTTGATGAAAATTTGTGTAGAATTTTTTTTAAGCCCCCAAACTAATTTTGCTCTTTTTAATATCAAGCAGCTTCTAAATACCTGACCAACATTTTAGATGAAAACACGTAAAATAGTTAAACAGAATACCCTGGTTAAACTAGTGTTTGGGCCCGAAATTTTAATGGCTTGAAATGGAATTTTGTAAATATTTTTCCAAAAGTAGGCAAACAAATAAAAAAGAGATACAATATTTGATGAAAAAATGAGGAATATATTTCATATGGGTATAAGGTCCTAAGGTGAGCCAATGCTGGAGCTTCGGCCTTGAAATTTTGGCTAGAAACTTGAAATTTAAAATTTGTGTTGTTTGCTTATTCATTGATAAGGTTTTTTTTTTGGAATTTTCGCTTAAACCGTTGTAAAAATGTGGGTTCAAAGGGTGAAAGTCTACCATGGCCTTGCCAAACCGCTTTGACTAGAATCCTGAAATCATTGATAAATTACTTTTTGGAATTTTTGGGAGGAATGTAGTAAAAGTGGGTGTTTAAAAGAGGATGTCTGCCTCTTAATGGCATTCCCCAACTATTTGTGCTAGAAACCTGAAATAAAAATGGTTGTTTCCTGGAAAATATGCCAATAACGTGTGAAAAATAGGTATTCATAAATAGAAAAGTCTCGCCCTTAACGGCCTATCAAAACCGCTTTGGCTAAAAATGTGATATTTGAAATACATGTATTTTATTTTTTTTAACATTGCTAATACTTTTTCATAATCTAGCCGAAGCGATTTCAGCAGGTCCTTTAGGGCAACACTTTCTTTCCCTTGATCACCTTTCAGGGGTGACAGTAAAAGAACGAGTAAAATTTAATTACTAAAATTGAGGAACGAAGTGGAATGGAACAAGGACGCAATTTAATTGAAACAATGGATAAGGGAACCAAAATGGAATGGAACAAGGAACGAGTGGAATTGAAACACTACAGAAGAAGAATGAATTAGAATGGAACGGGTGGCTAGTAAAATTAAAGTATTAGATAAGGTAAACGAATTGAAATGAAATAGAGAATGGACGAAACTGCATAGCACGGAAGCGATCGGAATCGAAAGACTACGAAAGGAACGAAATGGAATGAAACGGAAAATGAGTGGAATTGAAACACTAGACAAAGGAAATGACTGTAATTGAAACACAACACCGGGAACGAAATAAAATAGAGCTAGCCTAGATTTTAGTGATATTTATCAATTTGATTTTTGTTTTCCTTTTATAGCGATTAACTGTCTATGGTAATTCATATACCCTCCACTATATATGGTGAGGGTATATAAATGTTTGTCACTCCGTTTGTAACATGCCGAAATATTGTTTTAAGACCCCATAAAGTATATATATTATTGGTTCTTATGCGATTTAAAGTCGATTAGCGATGTCTATTGAAATGGTGCGAAGACGGTAGCGGGGTTGTTCATTTTTTAAATAAATAAATAAATACATAAATAAATAAATAAATAGTTAGCTAAAGTAAAGGACATCCTACCAAAAAGTTTGCTATTGTAAATGAGCAAAGTCAGTAGTGAATAACAAGTTGTGAGGGCTAATGTGAAGGTACCTCTACAATTTCCATTGATACTGGTGGTGTATTTTAGTACAATTTCATTGTAGCGACTGATAAAAAATATTTTCTCATAGTTGTTCACCAGTCGCTTAGTAGTGAATTATATTTTATATTCACCTCAAATATTTTACACCACAAACATTTTTTTCACCTCAAATTTTTTTTTTTTTTCATCACAAAAATTGTCACATCCAAAAAAGTTTTTAACCTCAAACAATTTATTTTAACTACAAAATTTCACTTCTAAATTTTTTTTACATTATTTGTTTCAAAGACACTGTAGAGTACAGGGATGATATAGTACCAAAAAAAGTACATATGTGGTACTATAAAAGCCTTAAAAGTACAGTGGTACTCCTTTGACTTATTTCGTACTATTCACAAATGTGTTTTTTTTTAATTCTTTATACATTTATGATAACTTTTGTGATATAATTTCTTTCAAATGCTGCTCGATAGAAAATAATATTTAAGGGGATGATAATGATAAGTTGATAATATAGCACATTTTGGTACATAATTTAGAACCCCAACTGTACTTTTGTACCTAAAAGAATTAAATATATAAATGTCATTTATAATACCTTATTAAAGTTTTTAATTTATATAACATGGTATATATCGAAGTTATTCCGGGATTTATGGGTTTTAAAGTAGTTTCACACACTATAATTTCGCTAAGGGAATATGTACCTTGTTTGTTTTTTTTTTTTCATATTTCGACATGCACTTAGCTGACAATTTTTTTAGTATTAATTTTAAATGTTTAATTGACTTGTTTCATTTGCATTAGTTTCAACTAATTGTGAAGAAATTTTACTGGAAATGCTAAATTCCCAAGTGTGATTTTAAATTAAATGTAAAAGTTTTATCTGTTAAAATCTAGGGATGCCTTTAAAAGTAATTTCTTGGAATGTGCAGAAAGATGAAAGTTAAGAATTCTATTTACAGCGTTCGCGTCTTTGGTGTCTACTGTCCCTTCCATTAACTAATACCTATATATCCTAGATTATAAGAAGTTCAGTATTTTATTTGTTAAATATTTGTATTGGTAAATAGACGAAATTCTTTTTATTCCTTATCATAAAATTATCTCTATATAGATCAAAAGTTGACCATGTAGTTAGTGGTAAATATTTTTTCTTTGAACTTCATCTTTTGTTGAATAGATTTTTGTTATTTTTCTTTTGTAATAAAATAAATTGTTAATGAAATATTTAGAAAAAGTAGCCAAAACAAAGGACACCTTTCTAGTTGGGAGAGTTAAGAGTTTTGTTGTAAAGTGACAACATCTTTAAGCCATAAATAACCACAAATATCCGGTACATGACACATGATATCAACAAAACAAAAGAATTTAAACATGCTAATGAAACAACATGTACAATATATATCAATTTGGACACATTCATATGAATACACACATACTACAAAAAAAAAACAAAGCACACACACACATATACATTCATAGAAAACACAACAACAAAAAAATGTAAATATAATACTCATATATTACGACAATCTGATAACACTATTAACATTTACAAATGAAAAAACCACACACTAAACCAACGAAGCGACAGACAGAGAGCCAGTCCGATAGACAGACGGACAGGATTACAAACCATGTTATTTTGCCAAGTAATTTTTGTTTGAATTATTTTGAATTTAAATGCAATTTAAATTTATTTATTCTCCATATCAAGAATTTTTTTTTTTAATTTTTTTGCTGTTGTGTGTTTATACCCAAAGGACTTGTGTCTGTATACATTTGAATGTTTAAGTATTTGAAATACATTAATGCATCATTATGAATGAATGAATGAATGGAAAACCGAAATGAAAGTTTTTTTATGTCATTTCCCCAAAAAAAAAAAAGAAAGTAGCATAGAAAAATTAAAAGTCCATGAAAATCAAAACACATTTTGTACAATTATCAAAATACCCCTGAGACATACCTTGACTTTGGTGCCACAATGGCAAAATAAATGAATAAATGTTACCAACCCACACACACACTCTCACATAAATACAAGCACACAAATATACTCTTAGAAAACCTGTGTTTGTTACCTGAGCAAAATACCATGTTATTAAGCTTGATTTACCCCATATTGTCAAGCATACAAAGATGTAAAAGTTAGAGATGATGAAGATGAAGAAGATATACAATATGCCAGACCTTTAAAAATATAATTCATTGATTAAATTTTTAAATCTGATTCAATATTCAAGAAATCGATTCTAAAAATATTAAAAATTTTTCCAAAACAATAAATTTAAGAGCATTCTAAAAACAAAATTTAAACATACGAGGGCGTAACAATAAGTCCGTGACTTTTTGAATAAAACACAGTTTTCCTTGCAAAAAAAAAAATATTTTTCAACATATTCTCCATTTGTTGATCAATAATTTCATCGTTGGAGCTAAATCTCTTTCCACCGAGCCATTTCTTTAGGTTTGGAAATAGGAAATAGTCACTGGGTGCTAAGTCCGGAGAATAGGGTGGATTAGGGAGCAATTCGTAGTCTAATTCATAGATTTTTGCCATGGAACCGATGTTGTCACACGATTACTTTTATGGTCGATTGAGAGCAAACGCGGCACTCATCTTGCAGACAGCTTTCTTAAATCCAACAGATCATTTAAAATCGAAACCACACTACCATATGAAATGCTTATGGCATCAACAATCTCACGCATTTTTACTCTTCGATCGGCCAATACCTTATCGTGGATTATTTTGACATTTTCGGGTGTATTGACCTCAATTGGCCGTCCAGAACGTTCAGCGTCTTTTCTATTTGTGCGACCACAACGAAAGTCAGTAAACCACTTTTTAACCAATGAAATCGATGGTGCAGAGTCTCCATAGTATTTATCAAGCATTTCCTTAATAAATGTTTAATGAGCACTCGAAATTCACTTTATTCCATTTTAAAAAAAAAATCCACGAGATTGTATGTTTTGAACAGCTGTTAAACGCAAAGTAAATGACGGAAATTGCTTAAAATTTGACAATAGTCTATAAACAGGTGTACTTCATGGGAGCAGTATTGCGTTTCATATAACTACGAGGGAAGTTCGAAAACTCACGGACTTATTGATCCCTTCTCGTATGTCTACATTTAGAATTAGTGGACCAAACGGACTCAATTAACCGCTAAACACCAAACGAACTTATTGATCCCTCCTCATATGTCTACATTTAGAATTAGTGGACCCAAACGGACTCAATTAACCGCTAAACACCAAACTAAAAAAAAAATTACTTTCAGCGGCTAAAATCGTCAACAAATCAAAAATATTTATCAAATTATATAAATTAAAAACTTTAATATGGCATTCGGAATGACATAAATTTATATATTTATCCTTATGAGGTTCTAAATCGTGGCACAAATGTACTATAGTATCAACTATGTTATATCATCTCTAAAAAAATTATTTTCTATCAAACAGCATTTAAAAGTAATTATACCACAAAAGTTATCATGAATAAATAAAAACGCAAAATTTGTGAGTCAAAGAAGTACCATAATACTTTTAAGGTTTAGATAGTACCGCAAAAAGTACTTAAGTATAATCTTTACCATCCCTTTCCTCTACAGTATTTTTGATACAACTATTGTAAACAAATTTAGGAGTGAATTAAGGAAGATGAAAAAAATTGTTTGAGTTAAAAAAAAATAGTTTGAGTTGTAAAACTTTTTTGGATGTGAAAACATTTTTTTTGGGGTAAAAAACTTTTTGAGGTGTAAATGTTTATGGTGAAAAAAAACTTTTAAGGTGAATATAAAATATTATTCACTTCTAAGCTACTGGTGAAGAAATATTAGAAAATATTATATTTATCAGTTGCTACAATGAAGTTTTTATAAAATTCATAAATTTTTAGAGAAATTTTAACAACCGATTTTTACTAATTTTCAATAACAAACTTTTCGGAAAGATGTTCATTAATCTAGGTAAAAATTAACGACCGCGCTTGTGTCTTAGCTTCGTGATCGCAATTTTAACAGACAGACGGATATCGTTAAATCGTTTAAAAATGTCGTAAGGAACACGATATACTTTATGGGGACTTAGACCTATATTTCGACACATTACACATGGAATGGCAAATTTTTTATATACATTGTATGTGGTGCAGGGTATAAAAATAATTTTCTACTTTAGTCAATCATCCATATAAATTTGATATTTCTTGATTATTTTAATAGAATTCAAAGAATTGATTCAGTTTAAATTAATCTATTTAACAAAAAATTATTCATTTGATTTATAATACGCAAATTAAATCATAGAACAAACTATTCAATCCAATTAAAATTTAATCAAAAATTAATCAAAAAATTTAATATAAATTAGACTAAATTTAATATTATCAATTTATTCAATAAGTTATTATAAAATTTTAAAATATTTTTCAAAAAAATTTTTTTTTTATTTTTTTAATTTTATTTAGCCACCTCGTATAGGGCCTTATTTATTGATTTGAAAGTGTTTATAAATTGTACACTAATTCTTATGCGAATTGATTTAAAAAAGAACTCTCTCTTTCAAACTCTACAATATCTACATTTTCTTTAGAGCTGTATTTTTTTATCATGTTAGAAGTACCCCGGCTAAATCAAATGAAAGAAGATGTAAAAAAAATGTGGGTGATTAATGATGTTAATGTTTCTAGTTCTATGGATTTTATATGTCCCTTAAAACAACCACCATATTTTCCATTTGGGGCATATAATTCTTTTGAAATTTTAGCGTATTTCTTCATAATCAAACAGTAGCAATAACACACAAACACAGCCTCAGTAGTACTTTTACTTTCATAATACAAAGGAATTTATGCTTTCGTTCTTGTGAAGTTTATCAAATTGTATAAGCTCTAAATTTTCGTTATTTTATGCTTCAACCAAAATGATTCATATGCATTTTCCCAGGCTTTGTCTCACAAAAGGCTTTACAGCTTCTATGTTATATTTTTTTTTATTAAGGGCGGGGGTTAAGAACATTTTAGGCTTAATAAACTTTTGGTGTTTTAAAGGATTTTTGAATGAACATCAAATCATGGGACAAAAGCTTAATGATTAATAGTCAACACTTTATTAACAATTGTGTAAATAATGAAGTTACATATTGACGCTGCGCCAGCGAGCTACGTTATGTATTTAAGAGACTTCTAAATAACGGCTTTATGTTTGTTACCTCTTTGCTATATAATTTTAAGCAAATTTTTTATTTCGAAACAAATTACTTTACAAAATATTGCCTAAATATAGATATTTTTTAATATTCTCAATAACATATGACGTGTTTCTTTGACACGGGCCGATATTTGACTCGTTTTTGAATTTATATTAAAAAAATTAAGTTATTTGAATTTAAGCAACGATTTTGAAAGTAGCTTAAAACTCAGGATTCCTAGCATTTATTTTTCTTGAAACATTTTCCATTTTGGTTAAAAATTGGTGTAACCAACAATAGCCAAACTAACAACTTTTCTTATAATCAGACCTGGGTGATCTCAACTACATTTTTTAATTATTTACTTGTGTACAGGTTGGTTGAAAAGTTCCTGCGCTCACCAAGAGATGGCACTGCTAGCTCCAAACTTTTTTTTATAAAATTGGTATAACTGTCCTGAGAACACATGCAAAGTTGCAAGTCATTCTGTCAATTCTTTCTTTGTTTACAAGCCATTTGAAGTTGACGTGTCATTGATTTTTTTTAATACGGAACAAATTTAATATCGTGCAGTCATTAGATGCTTTGTTTTGAAGGGTTTAAAAGCAATGGAAATTTATGAACAATTGTTAGAAGTGTATAAGGAGTCCTCACCTTCAAAACGCACCGTTGAGTTTTGGGCTGGTGAATTTAAACGTGGTCGTACCAGCCTTGAAGACGATGGACGCGAAGGACGACCAAAACTGCAACCACAGCAGAAATCATTGAGCAGGTACATAATATGGTTAGTAAAGATCCAAGTTTGACTAAGCGTGAAATTGCTAATGCCATAGGCATCTCAGACGAACGAGTACTCCATATTTTACATGAAGAATTACGTATGAAAAAACTGTTTGGAAAGTTAGTGCCGCACACATTAACAATTTAACAAAAACTGGATCAAAAACAAATTTCTCAGCGTAATTTGGAGCGTTTTAAGCCAAATAAAACCGACTTCTTGGGTCATTTTATAACTATGGATGAGACTTGGATCTACTACCATAATCCTAAATTGAAACAAGAACGTTTACAGTAGACTGAAGTGGACTGGTTGTTCAGCTCCAAAGCAGGTGAAGTCACAAGGATCAGCAAAGAAGGTTTGGCATCAGTTTTTTGGGATGAAAAAGGAATTTTGTTGATTGATTATCTTCAGAAAGGTAAAAAAATCAACCCTGATTATTATTGCAGCCTTTTGGATCAGCTGGATGAAAAAATTCGTGAAAAAGACCTGGTTTAAAGAAGAAAAAAATAATTTTTCATCAAGACAATGCACCTGCTCACAAAAGTGTTTTGACGATGGCTAAATTCAAAGAATTAAAGTACGAATTGCTTGAACATCCACCGTATTCACTATATTTGACTTCCAGTGTTTACTATCTCTTCAGAAATCTCAAACAATTACTTCGTGGAAAGCATTTTTCGTCGAATGAGCTTCCGGAAAACCATTATAAGGATGGGATAAAATTATTGGAAGATCATTGGAACAAGTGTATTGAGCTTCTAGGAGATTATATTGAATAAAAAAATATATTTCGTAACAAAAACAGTATTCTTTCATTTCGAGCGCAGGAACTTTTCAACCAATCTGTAATTTGTACATACTAATAATCCTATCAATGATCATATTTAAAAAAAAAAAATTAAATGTTAATAATTTTTAACCGAATCTTTTAAATAAAAACTTTACTCACTAATAAGCGTAGTTTTAAATAAAATTAAGAAAAAATAGGTTCCCAAATAAAGAATTAGAAAATAAAGGCGCGAAAGTTGAAAAAAAAAAAATAATTTTTAATATTTTGTATAATATTTTCATCTTTCTAAAACCGTTTAAAAATCCGACAACTTTAGATTTTGAGAGTGTATTCCAAATTCTGATAATTGAAAATTGATTAACTCAACCAAGCCTACAACTTACACTAGGTTATTAAAAAAAGTATATTTTTACCGTAACACTGTGTAATTTATGTACTTTAAATTAAAACTTTTATTTTTTTTAAACTATATTTTACACAAAAAATTTTACAAAAAAAATTTTACACAAAAAAAAAATTTACAAAAAAATTTTTTAAAAAAAAAAAAGTTATTTCTCTTTTTCTCATAAGTTTCTGTAGTAAACTTAAGCAGCTGCAAATTTTGCCTTTTCAGCTTCTAAACACTCATATACTTTGAAGCCAGTATCACAACGATCTTCACCCTTAACTTGCTTGCAGTTCTCCAAAACAGTCTTGGTCTTTTCTTCACCAATAATGGCGCCTAATTTTTCAATAACAACAGCTTCTTGAATTTCATTGTCCTTCAAGGCACCAACTTTTTCAAAGAAACAGGCACCAAAACATTTCATGTTCTTTGAAGGATTAACAAAGTCTCTATTTTTTAATTTTAAGGCTTCTTCTTCGGAAACATTTTCTTCTTTAATACATTCAGCGTAATGACCTTTAGCTTTGGCCTTTTGTTCTTCACTTAATTTTACATCCTAAAAAAGAAAAAGGAGAACACAATTTGTTATTAAAATTAAATAGTTTACTTTGTTTGAATATTAAAAAATAGATATTATTTTTTAATATTCGAAACATTTGAAAAAATTAAAATTTTTAAACTACTTACCAAACACAAAGCACCGGCTACTAAGCAAACAACAGCTAAAGTAATGAAAACCTTCATGATGAGATATTTAGATTTTTGTTTGTCTGTAGTTTATGGTTTGACAGTTAAGAAAGTTGTGTTATTCTTTCATAAATATTCGGGTTCTTTTATATCAAAAATATTTGCAAATTTATTATTTACTACAGATACATAGAATCCGGTTATTATTTGTTTGTTTTTTTTTTAACAATATTCGTAACTATTCTTTTATGTATTACGAAAATGGTCTAAACGAAAACAAAGCATCACAAATATGTTTTTGTTTGTCATGTATTTTTAATGGAAGTTATTGTTAATTTCTGTTGTTTAACTAGTCATTTTTGCATAATGGCTAAAAAGGCGTTAAGTTTTTTTTATTGCTAACTATTTTTGATAGCAAATCATGGAGTAATTACTTTACAAAAATTATGTATGACGATGAGATGTATTATTTAAACCCCCCTGTTTCTTCATCAGTTAGTTTATTTTTGTAAAAAACGATCTATAGCTCAAAGAATAAATTAGTTATATAAAAAGAAAAAGGTTAAATAAACGATAAAAATTAATAAATGTTAGTTTCGTTAAATTTTAAATTTAATGCTTTTCCAAAGTTTTCCGATAATTATTTAATAATTTTCCAATTATTTAAAAAATTAAAGAAATGTTGAAATTAAATATTACACCTATTTGATAATGATATTTACAATTGATAATGATACGAATATTACAATTGCTTAAACTGAGGTCCATTGCTGACATTGATAAGCTAGGCTTTTCTATGAAGCTGTATTTTTGAAAGATAGATTTCTTCTATAGTGTGTGAAAAAATTTGACCCGATATACCTATTTATCCTTACTGTTTTAGGTACCAAAGTTCTTTAAAGTTTATCATTACCGAAAAAGCAAATTCTATCAAAATTGCATTCACAAGAAATTATATCACAAAAAAGTTGTAAATAAAAAATTAACAAAAATCAGGAATATTTGTAAATAGTGCCAAATCAGTCAAATGAAAGTTCCATAACACATTTGTAAATAGTGCCAAATGAGTCAAATGAAAGTACCATAACACTTTTAAGACCTAAATACTACCACAAAAAGTACTATAGTAACAACATTATTATTTCTTTCCTTCACAGTGTTTTTTGCTATAAATAAAACAAAAAAATTAGAAGTGAAAATAATGGGGATGTGAAAAAGTATTTTAAAACAAATTTTTATGGTGAAAAAAACTTTTTAAGTAAAAAAAAATTTTTTGAGGTGAAAAAAGTTTTTTGTGGTGAAAAAAATTTTTTGACCTAAAAATTAATTGAGGTGAATATAAAAATTATTTAACGTCTGCAAAAAATAAAATTATATTCACCAGACGATACTCCAAATTGTACAAAAATTAGTGTTTCCATTTTGATTAATCGATTAAACGATTCCAGGATTAATCGCCTATATTACGGTTAATGTTGAAACAAATAATTTAAAACTCAAATAATCATTTGACCCAAATAATCGGATAAAATAAATCAATTAACCGGTTAAATTTTTAATATGGATTTTTTCCATTATTTTTCCCAAAAACCTTCCAATTTGCTTAACTTTACCGAAAGTAAGGTTTTTTGTGGCCTAATTGATGAAAGAAATACATTTATTTGGCATTAAACAATTAATCGATTATTCGCCATTATTTGCAATATTAATCGATGCGAATAATCAATTTCCATTATTATTCGAATAATGCCGTAACCGGTTAACCATAACAGGTTTTGACTGAGGTAACTTAATTTCAAAAATTTGGTATAAAAAAAAACTGAACTGAAAAAATTTATTGTATCCACCTAAACAATCGATTGACATTTGTCGATTGTCATCTAAAATTTGTTTTCTGGCTGTGTATCTAAAACTTTAGCATTAAAACATTATGTTTCTTTCCCATAAAGCAAATAATAAAAAATACCTAATTTCAATTAAATCACATTGAAATAAATTTTAAATCCCTCTTGTACAAATAAATACATAAAAGCTAGGAAAACATTATCCTTATGTTTTTGCATTTATTTTTTTTTTTGCTACTACATTTAGTTAAAACATTTCCGATACAATATAATACAAAAAAAAAAAATGGCAGACATTGTAACGAAAAAAATAGAAAAAAAAACAACAGTCATACATATGAAAATAACCATTTGAGATTAGCTTGACATTGTTGACATAGGATCCCTTATGTAAATCTAGACGAACTGCAGTGCTGTATATACCCATACATGTAAATACATATAAAGGATTATGTATGTGTATGTGTGTGCATGAGTTATATAAAAAAAAAACCCAAAGGATGTTAATATGCACGCCCCATTTGAAGATGGGTTCAGCATAAGAAATATAAAATGAAATGCACATCAAAATAATACTGTTTTTATAAGAATTGCAAAAACAAAAATGACAACAGGAAAGGACTATGGGATAGGAATCGGCAAATTTTAACACAAAAGTGATTAAAGGAAACAATTTCGGAATCTGTAGCTTATTTTAAGATTTAATAAAATTTATTACTAAATAAAAAAAAAATAAGAAAAATTTTTCATTTGAAAAAAAAAATTGTTTTTATGATCTTGAACCAGACTAAAAATACAATTTCATACATTTCATAAAATTTGTTAAAGAAATAGGAGGGATAAAACATTTCAATATGTTACTAATTTATAAAGAAAATAGCTAAAAAAAATAAAAAATTAAAATGGCTGAAATGAGTAAAAAAGTTTTATATAATCATATGTGGCTTTATCTATTGATATATCATCATATATAAATTCATGTGTCGTTATGCATTATATGGTAATTATATATTACGAGGGCGGATCAAAAAGTCCGTGACTTTTTGAATGATACACAGTTTTTTTTGCAAAAAAAAAAAAAAAGATTTTTCAACATAATCTTTTTTTAGCTCAATTCACTTAGTCCAACGTTTCTCCAATTTTTGTATCCCTTCCAAAAAATAGGATTTTTGAGGTCTATAAAATAGGCATCCGTAGTATATGGCAGATGATAGAATTTTGCCATTGAGACTACACACATATGCACCCGTGCATTATGGTCAATTGAGAGCAAACGCGGCAGCTATCTTGCAGACAGCTGTCTTAAATCCAACTGATTATTTAAAATCGAAACCACACTGCCATATGAAATGCCTATAGCATCAACAATCTCACGCACTTATACTCTTCCATTGGTCAACACCATATCGTGTATTTTTTCGACATTTTCGGGTGTATTAACCTCAATTTGCCGTACTTTTGCGACCACAACGAAAGTCAGTAAACCACTTTTTTACCATTAAAATCGATGGTGCAGGGTCCCCATAGTATTTATGAAGCTCTTCTGTGGTTTAATTAATGGTTTTTTTCGCAAAAAATAAAGTTTAATGAGCACTCAAAATTCACTTGGTTCATATTGGTTTTTGTAAAATAAGATATGATTTATATGATAAGATATGATATATATAATATCATTTAAAATAATATGTGATTTATATAGGTTTTACAGGATTAGACATATTTTTATATGACATACAGAACCATATATTAAAGATATAATAATATATGGTCCGGTCCTTCATCAGAAATATTTTTTATTTTTTATATCATACCAATAATTATATATATATTTTATGTATGATATATTATATATGATTCAATATATGACCCAACACGCAGAGAAAAAACATGGTTGGGACAATCATATTCGAAGAGCATCATATATTTTTGGGTTTATGATTGTGCAAACCATAGTCGTACTAGTATAATATGGTTATCATATTATGATAATAAAATAACCATAATTTTACCATAATATGATAGCTACAGTTATATTATGATTTAAAAATTACCATATTATGGTCCTAAATAAACATATTATGATATTGAATTAGTTTAAGTAAAAGTCCATAGAATCTTAAAATGTTTCTATCAGATAAATTTCTAAATATCTAGTATTTTGTGTAAGAAAAATCTTTTCGTACAAAAAAATCTTGAGTTCTACAGACTTTAACTTATAAAAAAATATTTTATTAATATTATAAGAACTTTTTACAAGAAATGAATTAATAAATATATTTTTTAAGAAATATTACTTGTTTTTATTGAAACGAATAATACGAACGAATAATATTATATGTATAAGCAATTTTCGAAAAAAAACCCTTTAAAAAAATCTTAAGTTAAAAAAAATTAACTTTATCTTAATGAGTCAATTGATGAAATTTTTTAATGCCACATGAAAGGTAAAAAACCCATTTGACATTTGTCCAGTTTTAGTAAACAATATAGGATTATTTTCTTAAGACATTTTATAGTAAAAATAAACTGACTAAACTGACAAAATTTTGGTTTTATGAAAACAAGAAAATTTTATGACCGTTTTCATGTTTTATTTGATGTATAATTATTTATTGATTGTTGCCAGCATTTTATGGTTGCATAATTATCATACCTTTTTCATAGTCAAAATTTTTTTTTACCACAGTATGGTTACAGCCAATCATGTTATAAAATAGAAGGTCTCAATCATAAAATAGTAAAATATTTACTATAATGATGATGGTAGCGACCATGTCGGTGGTTAAGAAACCAATAACATGGTTGTGACAATCATACCCAATTGCAGCAAGCTTAATATAGTAGCAGTGATTATGTTGCAATCATGTTTTTTCTCTGCGTGAATATAAGAAATATTTTTTGATATGGACAACAAGACAGAAATTTATTAAATTATTGTATATGGGATATATAATTAGATAAAATTCTATATGATTCGATGGTTGAATGGTTTTGACACCCAGCCAAGGAGATAAAAAAAATATTTTTTTGGGATTTTAATTTATTGTTATTTTTTTTATAATATTTTTTTTTTACAAAACTTGATCATTTTAATGCTTTTTTTTACTCGGGAAGTTTTAAAATTTTTCTAAGAAAAAAATATTGAAACTGATTATTTTCAAAGATTTTTTTACACAAAAATTTACATTTTTAGACTGCTCAGCAGCATGACCTGAATATATTTCCAACAAATTTTTCTGGATCATGGGACATTATGTATGAATAGCAACCTAGACTATAATATTATTTCTTTTTTTTTTATTTTTTGCCACATTTTTTTCATATAATTTCACGCAATTATGTCTTTTACTATGGCACCATATGTTAAAATGGCTAAAGTAGCTTTAGAGGAAGTTGTTGCTATATAAAGTGTTGTTGTTGTTGCTTGTGTATTGTTGTATTATCCAACAGAGATAGAAAGGAAAAGCACCAGCCATGCAACGACAACAAACACGAGCAAAAAAAAAAAAAAAAAAACAGAAGATTGTTAAACAAATTTAGCATATTGTTGCATTATACTTATACACTATGCAAAAAATGTTATTGCAGCTAAAAATGTAAAAAAAAGAACAACACGAAAAAACCACCGTATGGAAAGTGTTGTTATATTGTTGGCAAAAGTAAAAGAAGACAACACATCCTTTGCTATGACATTGAACGAGTGTCCTTTTTTTTTGGTTTTAAACATGCAACAGTTTTCTTGCCACTTTTTTCAGTTTTTGTTTTTTCTTTTCTATCGTTTTGCCTGAATAATATCAACAAAATCTCGGCTAGAGTAGAGAGCTTTATACAAACTTTTTAATACAAAAAACTTAAACATACCATTATACAACACAGTGTTGCACAAAGATTGTCAGACTGAGCTGCTGTGTAACGCTTGAGTGGCTGTGTAGTGGTATTAAACATAAATGGATTTTTTTTTTGTAACTTTTATTTTTTTTTTCTTATTTCTTTTCAGCGTATAATAACAAACAATGTAAGTAACCTATACTAAGGGATATATGTATGTGTAAGTGTGATGGTATGAGTTAAAAAGTAGTGTCCTGTATTATTTTTCTTCAACTTCATTTTAAGCTCGATAGAGTACGAATTTAAGTATGGGTATCTGGGTTTGTTTTTTGTGTAGTTATATGTGTATTTGTATAATCTGTGCTCGCATGCGGAAAACTTAATCATTTTCATTGTATACTATTTTGTTTAATATCCTTTAACAAACGCATCACATATATAACAAAAATACTATCATATAGAAAACAACATAGTTATACTTGGCTACATTAGGTTCCAGTAATGTGACCAACTGAAAATGAAACTGAAAAGTAACAAATTTTTATCTTAAATTTTGAATATTATTTGGAGCAACGGTTTCCTCCAACTTTTGCTTCAAGGTCTGCCTAAGATATTTCTACTAATTTTCATGGCTATGTGGTTATACAGAAGGTTGGGCGTTCGATTCCCGGCGATATCAACATCAATTTATGAACAAATAGGTATGAGATTTTTTATTCTTTATATCCATTTCAGCTTTATATCCATTTCAGCTTTTAAAGCTAAAAAGCATTAAAAATGTCGTCATCTCTCCATCAGATGGTGAGCGAAAACTGTTCTAAGATTTCACATCTCCTGGAAATACAGTGCTGCCATATTTGAAGCCCTCCATTTTTCACTACACTTCATCCTTCCTTTCTAAAGAAGATGGGGTCAAAGGAGAAAAATTTTCCACTTTACAGCCTGACCAAAACTCGAACTTTAATGGCCTCATATCGGAATTGTAAAAATTTAAAATTTTTTTTATATTATAATAGCCTTTTTTCACTGAGCTACATCTTTCATCAATTTGCAAAGATGTTAACATATTCCCATAAGAATTATACAGGCTAAAAATTCTACATCTTTCTACATCTACAAAAGATGATCCTTTCTCATTTTGTTCCATCTTACATCTTTCGCGATTTTAAGTGTCATCACTTAAAAAAAGTGACAAAAAATCGATTTTCTTTGTGCCATCACTAGCAAACTGACATTGCAGAAAACAAACAAAAAAAAATATTTAACAAAGGAAAATGAGCGGCAGATGTTAGAGTTTCATACTTATGTCTACCAAAAATTGTTCTTCATCATCATCTTCTTCTAGAATGGCCTTTAATATTTCAATGTACGGCATTAAAATTCGGATTTGTTCTCTACTACTCCAATGACTAATGCTTTCTCTAAATCCATTTTTTTTAAATTTTGCGTCTTTTTCTTTAATTTTTTTGACAGCTGAATAAATAACAAATAAAAGATGTTGCCAATGTAAACACTTGTTTCACATTTTTAACATCTTCCATGCGTTTCACAAAGATGTTGTTCAGTGTAAAAAGCCTATAAGAAATACACTATCACAATTAATCCAAAATGTCACTTTGTCAGTGCAAATATGTATAATACTCTTGTATATTAAATTTAAGTGAAAACAAATTGTACTAAACTTTCAAGTGGAATTAATTATCGTGAAATTTTTTTTTTTTTTTTTTTCAATACTCCATTAAGCAGTTTTTTTCATGTGAAACCGGAGCAACTGTGCTTAACGTTCGCCAAGAAATAATACCTGTTTCCTGAGTTAAGGGTTTTTTTCATTGAAAAGATAATTTTTTAGAATTTTCAAAAAACATTACCTTTTAGTGACATGTACCCCATAAGCTATAAATCTGAAATTAGAATTGAAACATACTCTGCAAAAAGGTTAAACATATTTATTTAAAGAGGAAAATCCTTAAAAAATAATTCAAATTTATTTTTTATTTCAACATTTAAAAATATCGGTAATCAGATATCGGGCTTTCAAGCAAGAGCACTTAGACTATTATGTAGTTTACTATTTGTAGTTTAAAAATAAGGAACATACATTTATATTTCAACTTTTTTATACATTTGTTCAAAATGATTTACTGTCATTTATCGATTTTTTTCAATTGCGTTAGTTTTTCTCATTTGTTTGAAATTTTATAAAAAATTTTGCCATAAAATGAAAATTTATTTGTTTTATATATTTGTTTTCGTTACAGTTATTACAAAATTAAATTTTGCTAAAAAAAAATATTTCAATTCGAATTACAAGAACTTCATAAGCACACACTCGCACACATAAGGCCATTCACACAACATATGTTTATAGTCAGTGTGGTTCAACAGATTTGCAGATTAACAAACAAAAAAAAAAAAAAACGGAAACATTTTTAAATAAATAAATAATTTTTTATTTTTATGGAATTGGTAGCTAAAATTTTAACATTTATTTTTAACTGATTAATCATTTGTTTTTACCGATATGTGAGTTGTTTGAACACTATTTTAAAATAAATAACAAAAAACATTTGGTTTAAATGCAAAATAAGTGGATCGCAATTGAGATGAAATATAATTTCTTTTAAATGGTATTTTCTGTTATTTTCACTTACAAATAATTTTAAGTGTGGAAATGGTTATGATAAAAATACCAACGTGTTAAATATTTATACTACTAGTGGTCCATACGTTTGGTAATCATTGCTCTAAAGAAACAATTTAAAATGGAACATTTCTTATCCCATAAAAATGTGCTAAACTAAAAATAAAACGGAGTCCAAAAAAGGGCTTAAAATCCGTAAATGCTAAGTAATTTTTCTTTATAAAAATTACTCAAATCATGGAAATTATATTACAATTTTAATTCTGACGAGTGAAATAATTCTTTAAAAAAAAATTCTGCATTGTGCTGATAAATTTGGAACTTTTTTAAAATTTTTTATTACAAATCTTGCTCTTAGCTTTTAACTTAGTCGGTCTCGTCATGCAGCATAAATTTTTTGCATAATATAAGTGTGGTCTTAGACCTGAATGCTATAGAAAATTGTCTCCTTTTTTTTAATTTTCAAATAAAGCCAAAGTAAATACCATGCTTGGCAGAATGTGTATATTAGTATATATAAGTGAGTGTGTACTAATGTTTGTGTATGTATAATATATGTGAAAGATTTTGCATACATTTTAATGTTTAATTCCTCGCGGCATCATCAAATACTCGTTAAGATCCTCAACAAATTGTAACAAACGAGTTATCCTTTCTTTTGGTTTTATTCTTTTTAGTTTTATTCTTTTTTTTTTTTGCCCTATTCACATATACACTTATACTCTTTCTGTTATTTTCTTTTTCAAGCAAATTTAATGCATTATAAATTCAGTGTATAATATATTTCTTTTTTTTTATCCTACATTCTTTGTGTGGGTATATTATAAATATGTATGTGTGTGTTTGTATATAATACAAAGAATGAAGGTCCCGTATCGAAATCTGTAAATAATTTTTTCTTTCTTATATCTTTATTTTCATTTAATGTAATTTAAAAACCCATTAGGTTTTATTACAAATACAATATATATGTTTTCTATATAAGTTGAGTACAATTTGGCGTTGTTGTACTCTTTTCTTGTAATACATATATTTTTTTATCATTTTTATTTAAAAACCATAAGTTCATGTGGTTGTAGTTAGTTAGATGGTTTTGTATGGGTAACTTTGCATGTGTAGTAGTTAGCAATATTTGTAGTCTTTGGTAATTTTACCAACTAACAGATTTATTTTTATAGGATAATTTTAATGAAAGTCTTTATAAGTCAGGGTAATTTATTTACTAGTTTGAATTGAAATAAAAATAATTACAAAATCTGTTTATAACAAGTCTTATATATAAATTAAAAATTTATATAAAATAAGTCAATATAAAATCAAATAGATCAAAATGGATTTGTTATATATCCCACAGAGGAATATGCTAATATTCAGGGCAGCATCTTTTATGCAAATGCATATTTGTAGTCAATTGTTCAAATACTTTTCTATATCAAAGAATTAGCAACAAAATGGCACCGGTTTGTTATTGCATATTATTCTACATTTTTTTTATACATGCATATTTGGATTTTAAGTGCATATTTTTCCATATTTAATGATTTTTTAATGCATTTTTTTTTTGTTATACCCTCATATTTTTTGCATATTTAGATTTAAGTGCATATTTTTTCATATTCAATGATTTTTCTATTTTATTGCCATTTTTCTTTGAAAATGAGCAAGGAGCCGCCGTTACCGTCAACGGTAAGCGTTACCGTGCCATGCTTAACAAATTTTTGTTTCCAAAAATTTAAGAGAGTGACATGGACGACATTTGGTTTCAACAAGACGTGGCCACATGTCACCATCGATATTTTATGCACTGTTTTTAAAAGTCGAATAATCTGCCGAAATTGTGATGTCAATTGGCCGTCTTGAAGCTGTGATTTAAGCCCTTTGGATTATTTTCTGTGAACAGCTATTAAGGATAAATGTTACGCCAACCATCCAGAGACAATTAAAGCTTTGACACATGAAATCGAAGTTGCCATTGAAGAAATTCCAGCCGGAACAATCGAAAATGCACTTAAAAATTGGGTTGATCGGATGAGGTACTGCCGTCATAGTAGTCATGAGGTACTGCCGTCATAGTAGTCTTTTTTTTATAGCCGATTCAAATTTAATATTTTAAATGGCCCACCCTGTAAAATAAATATAATTTATAACACTCGGCATATTAAGACTTATAGTGCATATTTTTTTTGTGGTTTTAAGTGCATATTTTTGGATTTATAGTGCATATTTTTTGGATTTTAGTGTATATTTTCTTTTAAATGCATATTTTAAGTGCAAATGACATAAACAATTTTATATCTTAAAAAATTTATGAATAAATGTTTTTTAATTTATTTTTGCAAATAACTCCATCAAATAGTGAACTTAAGCGTTTTAAAAATTTGAGGTCATTTTGCCCCCCCCCCCCTCCACAGTACATCCCAGCAAACCTTTGGTAATGGGTGCGATATTATCATGCGTTACCTTGTAATGATAGCTCGTTACCTTTTTCATTATTTGCAAGCATAAAGTAATAAGTTACTCTTTATTGATTACGTAATATATGATTTTTAAATGTAAAGTAATAATTGAAATATTTTTGAAAATCTATTTTAAGATATATACTTTGTGTTTTTTTTGTAAGCAAAAGGGTAATGTATGTTTGTTTTGACAACACTAGCGAAAAAACGAAGCGCTACAATTCATTTAAGTTTAAAGCAATCAAATACTATATGCGTCGATAGCTCAGTGGGTAGAGTTTTTGGCTTGCAACCAGATTTCCCTGGTTCGATTCCCATCTTGACCACATTATTTTTAATTACAAATATTTTACATAAAATATTTGTAATAATTTGTTTTAATAAAAATTTCTCTTTTTTTTAAAAATCTATTTTTAGACACATTATTTTTTCCATTCTCGTAACCATAAAAGTAACCCCTTACATTATCACCTCTAAAGTAATGGGTATATACTTAAGTTTAAAGCAATCAAATACTATATGCGTCGATAGCTCAGTGGGTAGAGTTTTTGGCTTGCAACCAGATTTCCCTGGTTCGATTCCCATCTTCACCACATTATTTTTAATTACAAATATTTTACATAAAATATTCCTCTTTTTTAAAAATCTATTTTTAGACACATTATTTTTTCCATTCTCGTAACCATAAAAGTAACCCCTTACATTATCACCTCTAAAGTAATGGGTATATACATTACTTTGAGGCTCATCGCCTGTAAAATTTATCAATGAAGTAAGGTGTAAAGTAATCCATCGGCCCCTATGGCTTTACATTACTTTACCCATTATTTGGTAATGTGTGGTTTTGCTGGGATATAATGGTTAATTTCGACTTTTTTATAAGTCTTATCGAAACCCAAATAAAGTTACAAAATATTTCGACACATCACAAAAAATATTTTCTATTTGACTTCGGTGGAAGGTTGTCAGGTTTTAGTAAAATGTCCAGAATATGGTTCTAATGACCGCGGGTCATAATATTCCATATTGCGTTTATTGACATTTAAAAATAATAAAAAAAGGACTAAATTATGACAAACAAGTAAAAAAAAAATTATAGTCTTTCAAGATCGACCCAACACAACGATTTAGGGATATTATGGGAAGCGGAACAAATTTCAGGAAGGGACCTGATCCTTATTATATGGGCGAAAAGATTAAGGGTATAATATAGTAAAAAATTAGAATGCTAAAAAGTTAATTTAAGAAAATACCGGGAAGTTTGGTTTATAAAAGGGGACTAAGTTCAACTGTGGTCCTATTTTCTTAAAATTCAGAGAATGATTTATGGTCCTGTCTAACACTTACAATCAAAAAAAAACGGTACTGTGTGTCTAAATAGAATTTAATCCCAATTCAGATAGTACCTTTCTATGGGAACAGGTGTGAATATAGGCCGATTCCAACCAATAAATAATGCCAAATTCCGTCTAAGTTATTTGCAACATGTAGTAGTTTAATTACAGACGGTTGGATGCCCCTAAATCGATTCAGAAAGTGATACTCAGATCACGATATGGTTGTTTAAAAAATATAAATGTAAAATTTTGATTTCATCGAAATCTTAATTAAGATTTGATTTTGTATGGGAGATCTGTTTAAAGTTTCAAATTCTTATTGGATTTCCGTAAAAATCTTTCGACATCCACTTTTAACTAGAAAATCAATTTTTGATCATACTTATGATGATTGATGAGGTGATTTCAAATTAAGTGTATTTATGTTTTACATAAGGAAATTTTAAAAAAATATTTGATATAATTATATATTTCTGATCAAAATAAATACGAAATATTTTAGGTTCTCAGTCAAGTGAATAATAAAGGAACTAAATATACAGCCAAATTTTTAACATTAAACAACCAAGTTATTTATTCTTCTTTAACTTTAGATTTTTATAACATTAATTAAACTTAATTCATTTACAATACGAAAAATATATATTTATATTTTTTTGTAAATCTCTATAATTATTTACGCTTTAAACTTACAAAATAGCAGCATGTTTTTGATAATAACATTTAAACAACTCATAAGCAGTTTCACAATTGTCAGCACCCTTCAAACCATTGCATTGTGTCATAATGGCATTAATTTTATCTGTACCAACAATGCTGCCTAATTTGGCAGAGACCACCGCATTTTGAACCTGACCATTATTTAAAAAGCCAGATTTTTCTAAGAAACAATTAGTAAAACATTTTGTATTTCTGTCTGCATTAGAAAATTTGCCAGTGCGTAATCCCTGTATAGCTTCTTTGGAAGCTTTTTCCTGTTCAGCACAAGCAGCAGCATTTTTTAAAACAATAAGTTTTTGTTCTTCAGATAATTCAATGACCTAAAATGTATTAAATTACCACAAAATATTAAAAATTTAAATTTTATTTAATAACTTACATCTTTAGCATTTACTGCACAGCTGCTGATTGCCAATACTGCTAAGACCACAAAGAATTTCATTGTTTTTGTTGGTTTTTTTGTTTGTTGTTATTAAGTTTGATTTAAATTTATCACTGCTTAGTTGGTGTATCTAGTTAAAGCTATTTATACTCAAGTTTTTGTTTTAAGAATATATAAAAATTTAATTGTTGTTTATATTTACAACTGGTTTTAATTTAATTGCAGATTCGCATAATTAAAATTAACTTGAACTTGAAGTACAAATTATAATAAACCATCATCATCTCATTAAAAAAAAAAGTCATGCAATATAATTTTATTTTGATGACTTAATCTATTTTTTTTTAATGACAATGAAAGTAGTTCTATATCTTTGTAATTTTCGAGATATTAGGGTAAGAACTTTTAGTAAAACAAAACTAAATGATATAATTCTTTAAATAAAAAGGTTATTTCCTTACTTGTATTACTATTTTCTTTAATAAAAGTTCATAAGACTTTAAAGCTTTTTCATAAGACTTAAAAGCTTTTTTTTCTAAAACCAAAACCTTGAAATAGTTTTAAAGCTTTACAAAAAATATCTTTATATTTAAAACAAATGCTTTCTGAAAGGAGATACTACATTTCTAAGACAAGGAATATGCTTTAAATTGTTTTTAGGAATAATAAAAATTTTAAGGACAAATTATAAAAAACAAAATTTTTTGAGATTCCTCTGACGTCTTTAAAATACAATTTAACATTTTCACACATGATTATGTATGAGAAGAAATTTTATTTATAATTCAAATCCCTAAAAAAGTAAATGATTTAAACTACTTCTCCCCATAAATTACTTTTCCCTTAATCAGGAATCAAGTTAGGTTCATATTTCGAAAGCGCAATTTGAATGATCTTTGTGGCTTCTGATTCGTGTTTTTTAAAAAAATTTTAGTAGAAATTAGTGGAAAAAAATGATTTTTGTGGAGTAGTGGCAATACAGGCCCTTAAAAACACTCTGGGAAAAATGTCTCCTCATATTAAAACGGTTTCTCAAATCGATTGTCATTAGGTTCTTGATCATATTTATGAAATTTTTTAAAGCTTTCATAAAAAAAATGTAGTAAAAAACTTTTATAAATCATTTATTTGGTATCAAATCTCTGATGTGTGTAGTTCTCATTAAGTTTAAATTTTTATTTAATAAAATTATTTGAAAAAAAGAATTAAAAAAAATAAAAAATATGAAATTTCCCAGCAAAAACACACATTACCAAATAATGTGTAAAGTAATGTATAGCCATAGAGGTCGATGCATTACTTTAGACCTTACTTCATTCTTGTTTTGTATGTGGATAGTTGAGTCATTATTTAAGCTTTTACAATCGGGATATTACGACGAAGTTGGTTGTTGGTTAAGTAACAGAGAACATTTGATGTCTGAAAATGTATTTAAAATTGAAGAAATTTAGATTTATTCAGAAAATAAATATTTTGATGCCTATACTGCCTACATCGAGGACTATGATCTTCCACCTCTTTCAAATGCATGTTAAAAAACCTATTTGGGAAAAGGCGCTTTAAAGCCGAACGTTTACGAATATCAAAAGAAGTTTATAATTAATTTTTCTATAGATTCCTTAAAATAAAATGAAGAAACTCTAAAAAACGCTTAATGGGGACGTTTTTAAACCCACATTTTAACTCAAAAATATAGAATTTGTCTGAATTTTATAGGAATCGTGGAGAACACATCAATTTTACAATTTTTTACAAAATTTTAAATATATATGAATGTATATGGCAATACATGGACTTGCATATGATCATACATAAGCATACATAGTTATATACGCCCATTCATGATTCAATGTATGACCATACATGATCTCATATATGACCATATATCTAGAAATCCGAAATTTGAGGCTATATGGCTATATATCATCATATATGCTCATAAAATTACATATTAGACCATATATGACCAATCATATATGACCATATACGACCCTCAAATTTTGGATCCGATGATATGTGGTCATATATGACATATATTAAAACGATACATGGACGAATATGACCGTGTATGTCCATGTATAATCATAAACAATCCCATCTATGTTTATATATATTCAGATTTTTACTTGGGTAAGTCAGCAATTTTTCAACAAAATGTCTTCCTTAAGAAAAATTTAAATAAAAACAAGTAAAAAAGGGCTAAATTCGGCTGTGCCGAATCTTTGAATAGCCTCCACCATAGGGGCTGAAGATGATATACGTATATACTAAATTTTGAATGAACTGTAATATGAATATGTTTTGTCAATTTATGTAACGAACTTTTGTTATTTAGTTTTAGTAATGTTATTTATTTAGTTTTAGCAATGTTGTTTACAGCGGTCTGCTCTGTTAGCGACTTTAACGTTGTTCATTTTTATGTTAACTTAGTTATCAGAGTAACACACATATAGCTCTAAGAATGTTATTATTCTCATAGTATGTATGTATGTAAGACAATAAAAGTAATCGAACAATAAGAAGACTTAGGCCCATTATTATAACTTGCCGATAGCTAAAGTGAGGATGTTAACGGACAGATTATTAGTTTTTCGTTATTATAAGTATACTTTAACCTAAAAGTGACCGATAAGCTAAAAGTAAGATCATCTTACCTTTAACTTTTAACGTAAGGTTTAAGCATTTGAAGTTGCCACATTTCATGCTCTGCAGTGTAGTTGCCGTGTAGTTTTTTTTACCGTATCTTTGCTGTTTATTTCTGCGTTCGGCGTCGACAATGTAAATTTTTTACAACAAACATTTTTATCTTTCACACAATTCGAAGAAATTTTGTTTTTCGTTTGTATTTTTTGTTTGTTGTAAGTAAATAAATAAATAAACATACGTCGTTGCTACTTCGTATTTTAAAGATCCTTTTAATTTGTCAAAAGTAATCGGTTTTTGCTCTGGTAATGCCATATTTTCAAAAAACTTAATTTTATTTTATAAGGAATTTGTAATAACCAAAAAAAGTTAAAGGTCACTTTATTCCTCACTTTAGCTAAAGTTACCTTTAACTAACACACACCTTAAAGGCAAGTTATAATATTGGGCCTTAATAACATTTTTACTTACTTAACAGAAAAAAATAGATACAGAAAAATTGTACAAATTTGTATGGAAAATTTAGAGGTACTTTCACATTTTCACTCATAACTTTTGAACCGCTTAACCGATTTTGCTCATTTTAAATACCAAACTGCTCGGGAGGATGTTCAATAATCTGGGTAAAAATAGGCACCCCCGCTTGCGTCTTCGTGTCGTGATCGCCATTTCAACAGACAGAAAGACGGACAGACAGACGGACATCGCTAAATCGACTTAAAATTGCATAAGGATCACGAATATATATATACTTTATGGGGTCTTAAACCTATATTTCGACATGTTACAAACGGAATGACAAACTGATATATACTCTCACCATTTATGGTGGAGGGAATAAAAAATAGCAATCAGTGCTGACAATAAAACTGGACTACCATAAAAAAATCTTAAAACTTTGTAAATCTAGTGACTTTGTTCGTACATACTTTGGCCATATTATCATAGAGTGTCAAATTTTTAAATTCTATCAATTAACCTTCTAATTTTTGCCATTGCATACGCCTCTGTTTAAAATTTCATTAACTTATGCATCATTGGTGCAGGTTAATTTTACATACGCCATATTATTTGGGATTTACAATGAAATGAAAAATAGTTAACCAATTTAATAATTATATTTTGAAATTATCAATTAGAGATAATTTATTATTTTATAGTTAATAGATCAATAAATCATTTAGTTAGGTATAGTTAATAATTATTATTTAATAATGAATAATAAATTATTCAATTTGTTGACTAACAATAAACGTGATGTATCTAGATCACATTTCATCTCAAAACGAATATATTGTAGAAAAAGTCATTTATATAATCTAAAGTACCTGGCAGTGTTATTGCAATTATTTTTAACAATAATATCGTTATTTTGCCCTACAGAATGCAATAGGTTGTATAATACTTTTGCCGAAAATATGGTACAACTCTTTTCTTCAATATTGAAGGGACATAAAAATTGCTTAATGTAGCCTAAACATGAAATATTTTTATCTTCGCCGAATTGTTTAGTAAGAATCAAACACTTTTTTCCCTTTGTTCCTATATATTGTACAACCTTCAACCTACAATATCACCAAAAGTTCCACAAATATATTGTGTGAAGTATGTGTGTATCTTTAAACGAATAAATTATTCAACATAACAGAGTAATTAATATTAATCTGTTGTGTTTTTTTTTATTACATATTAAACAAATCTGTACAGCGTTGACATTGTTAATTAACCAGGTTAATAAAGTGTGTAACCATCTCAAGTTTCATGTATTAATTTCAAAGTAAAATCAAAATTCAGACACCTTGTCTTATACTATATATAAAAGTTATTAATTTCTTTACTCCTCAACAATTTGCATAAGCTATAAAAACAAAACTTTAATGAAGAACGTAAAAAATTCATTTTAATTTTTAGTATACTTCTTTTTTTTAATTTTTACCAAATCAGCTGGTTTTTTTGTTTGTTTTAAAGTCTTTGAGTTGGCATAATGTAACTATGAATATTTTTTAGGTTTCTTTTTTTTATTGTTGGTTTATGTTATTGTTGACTCGTGTGAATTTTTTCACATTACTTTTTATACCCTACACCACTACGTGGTCGGGTTATAATGAGTTTGTTCTGATGTTAATATATTAGATGTAAGAGTCATCTTAAAATATACCGATCGACTCATAATCACATAATCTGTCCATATAAACCTTGTAATGAAACTATAGTTTGGAAATATACAAAAATTTAGGTGCAATTTGGTAAATAAGTTTATATTGGCCAAAGGAAGTTAGGATCGGCCCATACTCAAACTTATATCCCATAAAAAAGTCATATCTGAATTGATATGAAATGGGATTAAGACACACAAACCCACAAATTAGACTTCCGAATTTGAAGAAAATCGGACTAAATCCGTTGACATCTGGTTGAAATTTGGATTGTAAATGTTATGAGACCTTTAATCATGCCTCCAAATATTAAGAAATTCGTATATATATGGACATAATCCCCATATAAACCCAACTTTCCACCTATTTTCTTAAAAGAAATTTTTCAGCAATTTCGTTTAGATTAATCTCCATATTTTCCGCCGGCTGAAGGCAAAATGGCTCAAAAATAAAAAGGAAAAATTGTCCAAAAGTTTTTCCTATAAATTTGAATGCAATTTCATATGAAAAATCACCTATTTTTTTGCGTTATAATTCGCAATTTTTGGGTTTAATTGTCTAATTGCAATTTGGGTTATTTTTCGTTATGAAAATTCACCCAAAAATTAAATACAAAAAATTGGAAAATTTTCTAATTAACTTACTTCTAAATATAAAAATGAAAAATTGCCTAGGAGTTTTTCCTACAAATTTGGAAACAATATCATATGAAAAATAATCCAAATTTTGGGCAATAAATCGCAATTTTTGGGTTTAATTGTCTAATTGCAAATAGAGTTATATTTTGCGTTATGAAAAATCACCTACAAATTAAATGCGAAAAATTGCTGAATTTTTCAATGTTCTAATTTTCATAGAAATTCTGGTTTATTAATAAAATAGCCGTATCTTAATTTTTGTTCTAAGTAATTGCATTTCTGTTAGATTTTATTTTAGAGATAGTTGTGTCGCAGACGAAAAATATATTTATTTGAAAATCAAAATCGGCCTCGATTTTGTAAAAGATTTTTTTTTACCATAAATCGCGTGCCCGATTTAAAAATTCTTCAAATAATTTTATATTATTCTTCGTGTAAAATTGTTTTAATGAAAATATGATTTTCAGACGAAAAATTTATTTTAAACACAAAAATCTCGCGTGAAATTTTGGTGTTCAAATACATTTTTGCATTTTAAATAAAATAGGTTTTTTTATGGGTTTTTCTCTTCGCACACAGTTCGCAAATATATCGAGAGAACCGTGAGTAGCATAATTTTTCTCATAAAGTAAATACTTTTTCATAGTAAAATCATAATAATATCTTAAATGATCATAAAATCATCCTCAATGATAGCAGAATGATTATTTGGCATCATTTATGAGTGATTCTTAATCATAACATTATACTCTTAGAACATATTTACTCTCTGCTGTTTTTTTTTTTTTTTGAAAATTTGGTAATTTTTTTTCAGAGAACTGCAAATGCTGATTGCAAAACGTTCATACGCAATCAACACAATAATAAATATGTGTTTGCGTTCAAACGTTAGGTATACTCCAACACACATATTTGTTGATGATTTTAAATCAATCAAACGACGTGCAAATTGTTGTCACTGATTTATAATCATCGGTCGTTTTTATACCATTGATTTTATTCTTGTTCGTTCGAGTCAACAATAATTATTTTGATGTAGAATAAATCAGGCAAGCCTGAGATATCGACCTAAATTTTTTTTCCAAAAAAATATTTTTATTTCACAAAGAAGAATATTTTTAGTATTGTATTACTAATACAAATTCTAAAAAAGCGGGTTTAAGTCCCACCCTAATGCACATTTATGAAATGTGTTTCTATTTTGTTGTGATTATGAATACACTCATATGAGTTGTTTGTTGTTTTTTCTGATTTATTCAACGCTGACTTTTTGTTGAGTGATTAAATTTGCAGTAAACATAATCGACATATGATTCACACTGATCTCAATTACGAGTTCAGTAACATGATGCTGATTTTATTCTACAGTGAACTTTGTTGAATTATCAAATGTGAACAAGAATTTTTGTGTATGATTAAATCAAGAAAAAAGTTGATTTTGCAGTTCTCTGTTTTTTTCATTTGTTGTTGGTGAGAACTGATCTATTGGATTTTGGGTATTTTTGGATATTATTTTGTGTTTTTGGGTGAATTTTGGTGTTTTTTCTTTATGGGTAATTTTTCATTTCTTTGGGAGGATTTTTCATTTCATTTATATAATAAAATTTCCTTAGAGACTAGATACAGCATATATTATAGTTATTTATGGGCGATTTTTTATTTTTGTGACCTTTTTCTTTAGAAGATTTTGCCTGTAACATTTCCATCCTGTTCATAAAAAAGAATCAGGAATCTTTCCGATATTAGGACTGCTTTCCCAAATTATACCTGGTGTAGGGTATGACATAGACGGTATTGCACGACTTTAATCTTTTTCCTAGTTTAATTAAACGTTAAATATTAGCATTAGATTTTTTTTTATTTTTTTGATTATAAAAGTAAATATAAAAATATTTTTTATTTGTTTTCAAGCTCATTTTGTTTTTATAAGTAGTATCTTAAACCTTAATTGATTAATTGTTTACTTTTATTATTGTTTATTTGAGTTTGTTTTTTTTTTGTTGTTGTTGATTTAAACATGATTTGGTGATTTTTTTTTTATTTGCATTGTTATTAAGTAGGTTTGTTTTAATGAAACTAAGTTTTTTTCCACAACTAAGACAGCTGTTTAAGAACGAAAAGACACTGAATGAAAAAATGGGTTTAAATTAAATCGCTAATGCAGAAACTTTTAAAGTTGAAACCATGTAATTTTAATTCACTTAATTTATGAAAATCTGCAAATCCATCTTTTAGCTAACAGAATGTCCTTTAAGCGTTTCCTGCGAAATCACCCAAATTCATAATTTATTTTCATACAAGACACTTTAACCTAATTTCGTGTTTGTAAACAATGCATTAGAGCTAAATATTTGCATAAATGTTAAAATGTTGTGTTATTCTAAAACAACTTTAAAAAACAATATTTTACTAAATTTCTTTTTTAAAAATTTTTCTCTTAGTAAATAATGTTTTCTATCAAAAATAAAAAATACAACTCATTTAATGAAACAAATTTTATACAATATTAAAAACATATCTTAAAATGTTAACACTAACTAACCAGCCTAGGGCATTATATGGTTAATGTATAATTTTTTTTTTACTTTAAAAACCTCGTAGCTAACAAAAAAGTACCATTTTTTGTATTTTTTTTTACAGTGTATTTAAATAATACTTTTTTGGTTTTAAAGATTCTTTGCCGGTAACTGGTTTGTTTTTAATTTATTGTGTATAGACTAACGAAACGCGTGTCAAAATATAACCAAAAAACAACAAATTAATTTATGTAGAATCAAAGTTCACTTTTTATAAATTTGGTCATTAAATCAGCGACGCTTAATCATTTTAAAATCAGATCAAAAATGTTTAGTTAATCAATAATTAAAATGTAGACTTTAACCCGAAAACGCCATAATTACCATATAGCAACAAATATATTCAAAAGTTGAATACAAAGTATAGTAATTTGTTTTTATTTATTTATCTATTATTTTTTTTTTGTGGAGAAAAATTTAAGCGCCTCAAATATTTATTTAAACTGTAAAACTCAACAATTTTTTTTATCTACAATAAATCCAGAATGTCACTTTTTCACTAGAAAAATATTTATATTAAATTTTCTTTAAAACGAATGCTTTACAATTTTCACCAACTCATTATTGCAAAATGAGGAAGTTATTATTTAGAGGTAGTTCAGCTACCTGGCTGTTAAGAAAAGGGTTAAAAAAGTCAAATTTTTTAAGTAGAAATAACATAATTTTTCATACCATAAAAACCGATTAATCAAATTAAATGGAAATTTAAATGATAATTACAAATATCAAGTTCAAATATCTAATTGATGACGTAAAAAATAAATCCGACAAAGTGAAATAAAAATTGAGTAAAGCTGTAAGGTATTCTTCTAAACAACCCTACGCACGAACAGTGTATAAATACAATATCTATAAATTTCTTTCCCATTGTCTATTGTTTTAATGTCACTCCTTCTCCGTTTCATTCCACTTCTTTTGTATTTTATTTAAATTCTACTCTTTCTCCTTTCCGTTCCATTTCATTCCCATGTCTAGTGTTTTAATTCCATTTCATCTCGTTTCCCTTATCTAGTGTTTGAACTACACCTGTTCCGCGTATCACTTTATTTCGTTTTCTAATATTAATGTTTCGATTTCACTCGTTTTTTAAATTTTAGGCTTTTAACGAAAGTGGTTTGGATAGGCCATTTAAGACCGGATTTTCCCTTTTATATCCCTATTTTGCTGGCAAAAATTCCAGAAAACTAAGTGAATTATTCCATACACATGCCCGTGGGCGGTTATAGGAGAAACTCCCATTTTTGAGGCACCTTATTAGTGAATCAGCCTCTCCTCCTAGAAACAGATTTTTAAATTTAAGGTATGTCTAGTTAAAGGGGCTTAGGCAGACCGTTAAGGGATAAATTTGCAAAATGTACTTTATCAGTTAAATTAGTCCATACCTCACATATTTTAGGTTTCCAGCCAAAAGCGTTTGGGTAGGCCGTTATTAGAATGCTTCCCCTTTTTGCGCCTACCCTTCCTTTTCAGATGTCTACGCCGGAGGAGGAATCTGCATACTAAACTTTAAGCTCCAGCGGTTTGGGCTGGGCGATGTTGAGTGAGACAGTGAGACATATTATTCTTATATGCATAGAATCAGAATATTATGTAGTTTAAAAACGTTTTCCGTTCAGTTAAAAATAAAGAAATTTACATTTATTTTTTTAAGTAATATTTATTTTAACTTTTTTGAACATTTATTCAAAATGATTTACTGTTATTTTCAAATTTAATTTACCCACAAAACGGAAATTTGTGGTTTATTTGTTTCCGTTACAGTTATTGCAAATTTATATTTTGTTTACTGTTTCAAAAAAAAAAAAAATATTTAGAAATTCCATTTTTTTATTTACATTTTGTAGATTAAAAAACAAACAAAAATCCAAAAAAACGAAACACTTTCTAATAAATGAATAATCATTTATTTTTACGGAATTGCTAGGTCAAATTTTAACATTTAATTTTAACTGAAAAATCATTTGTTTTTACTGATGAATCAGTTGTTTAAACACCATTAAAAAAAACAAAAACCATTTGATTTAAATGTAAATAGATCGGATTTAAAATGAAATATCATTTCTCCTAAATGGTATTTTCTATTATTGTAACTTAGAAACTATTTGAAGTGTATAAATTTAAAAATGTACTAATTATGTTTGAAAACATGGTTTTAAAACTTTTTTAAACTTGTTAATAATATTGACTTTTTACTATAAACTTTTGACTTTTAACATTTCCTCGTAACAGAGTTTGATGTCTGGTTATTTAAGACGAGTCACATTTTTGTGTCTCCTATATGTCCGAAATACAACTCTGAAAATATCAAATAGTTACTTTTAAGTATCTATTATCCAAAAATGGAGCAACTACTCGAATACTCGAGTACCCATTAGTGCTAACGTAGTTTGTTTAAAACAAATTAAATGGTTTTTTATTAAACTTTTTATTACCTAAATTGGGTTTTTTAAAAATTACAAAATATCAAACATTTCACCTCGGGATATCCTCCTTTTAACCAAAATTTTTTAAAATCCCTCGTATACTATTAAATAATATATATATATTTAATTAATATTATAAAAAGAAAGTTTAAAAAATATCACAGCCAAAATATATGTTATGATTATTTATTAAAAAAGCTTAAGCGCTATAATAACACCAGAAGCCAAACTAATACAGAGTGTTTCATGGGTATCACGTTGATTCTTGGTTGACTTAAAATATACATTTACCTTAGATTTTTTAAACATTTCTTATTGAAAATCTCGAGATTCTGAAGGGCTTATTTAATATTTGAAAAAATATTTTTCTGAGTGCTCTCTTCTTAAATATTCCCATAGTACAAAATTTTTATGTTATAGCTACCAAACTTCCTGCATAATTTTTTATTCTTTTTTATACTTCCTCGATATGGTTTTATTATTCACTTCTTTGACAGCTTCTTTTTTTTTTGTGCAAAAGATGCGTATACAAGGGCATACAAAAAGGGAAGGTATCCTAAGGTGGTTTCTGCTAAAACCACCAATCATCTGTTGACTTTTGTTGTAAAAAGTGGTAAAAATTAGAGCTTTAATGTAGGAAAATTTTCTCTATAAAATTCCACAAAATTTTTTTGTAGATTTACTTATTTTTAACTAAAAAAAATAGATAATACCAAGATTAAATTCCTTGTAATTGGTCCGTTTCAAAAATAAATTGTTAATTTTATCACAATCGTAGAGAAGGAGCCTTTGGAATACTTGGCTTTTAAGTTAACACTTCTTAAAAAAAAACATCACAAAAAAATTATAATTTTGTTTTCTTGTTCTTTTACTCCATTTTTTTTCATTTCTTCAAACTTCAAAGTATTTTTAGTTGAGTTTATATAAAAATTGAAGTTTTTTGTTTTAATATATAAAAATAATAATGGTATAAAAATAACAGCTGAAAAGTAAGTAGTACTAACTGCCACAGAAATAACAACAAAACTTTTAGAATCCTATTATTTCTACATAGTTGTAATCTTATTATCCACGAGTTGACAGCAAAATGACATTTAGAAAAATGCACACCCAAAATTACAAAAATAAAGCAAAAGACAAAAAAAAAAACAATCCAAATACTAACTTTCCAACCAAAACCAAACGAAATGAAATGAAAACAACATCAAAATCAAAAAAAAGTAAAAAGTAATAGAAAAATAAAAATAATGGATGGGGTTACATTGTTGTAGATGAGGATAATTCCAAGACAAGGGTGTTTGTTGGAGGAATGTGTAAACAAAGTTTTATTTTATGTAGGGTTTTATGAAGTTTATTAAAAATAAAATGATGTTAGCGGGAATTAATATCTATCAAATATAAAACCATGAAAATAAAATACAAAAATTAAATTATTTGTAATAAAAAGATTAATAGAAATATAAGTATTTGTTATTTAAAAGTTTAACACTCGAAACGGCAATACCGTTTGCAAAAAATGCAAAAAAAAAAATTTCCAATAGGCAACAAAATTTATTAAATTTTTGTGAAGAAATTTTACAAGTAATGTGCAGGGTTTAAAAAGAAGAAGGACTTTAAATCATAATTTCGAAACATTAAAAAAAAGTAATTATTATATAATAAACACAAAATACAATAAAGCTTATTTAGATTGACTAAAAACTAGTGTTTCCAATTAATCGATTAACCGGTTCCTCGATTAATCGCCTCTATTTCGCTTATTGTCGAAACAAATAATTTAAAACTCAAATAATTATTCGATCCGAATAATCGATTAAAATAGGTAGATTAACGGGTTAAATTTTTATATGAATTTTTCTATTTTCTTTAAACTTCCTAATTTTCATAACTTTGGCAAAAAAAAAATGTAGAAAAAAACATCAACTAACATATAATAAAAATCTTTTCAAATCGAGGCAAATGTTATATAGGCTTTAAGAAATATGATAGATAATTTTTATTTTTGTTTCAATTCTTTTAAAAAATAAATTTTAAATAAAATAAAATTATATTTTCATTATGAAACAGAGCTTTCAACCTCCGCATACATGCATTTCTAGCTGGCAATAGATCTCATCAGAACGCGAAATTTAGAAAAGCTAGATCCTCTAAGCAGACTTATTAAAATATACATTTTTCTCCTTAGCAATGTCTAGTAGACTAAGCATATTCCCAACAAGCACTATGACGTTAGTTATGCTATAAATTAATAATATAAAATAGTTTAAAATTCTAAAACTACACTCAGAAAAAAAAGTTAGTAGAACATTTTGTAAACGGTTTTCAATCCCACTGTACTAATTTTGTACTGATTTTTAGTAAAAAAAATATTATTTAGCAAATCTTTTTGCTATTTACATTTTACAAATTACAGAATTTTTACAGAATATCTACAAATTTTCGTTGCTAATTTCAGAAATCATTTTACAAATTTTTGAAAACTGATTTGCTAAAATAAGCAAAAAAATTACTAATTTTAAAAAAGTCGATATTGAAGGAAATGTTATTTCTAATAATTTAAACTTATACATACAAACTTAAATTGCCCTAAAATGTTACATAGGATTAAAAAAGGGATCGGAAGTGAAGATACCGACTCATGTCTAAAAAGAGGACATCCACTCAAAATAGCACTAAAAAGGGTTTTTTAGTTCTAAAAATCAGCCCTAAAAACAATTAAATTTAACCTTAAGAAAAAAAATTGACTAAAATATTTTTCAAAACAGAAATTACCAAATTAACAATTGTTAAGATTTTTAAGCCTTTGATTTTTTTTCATTTTGTATGAAACATCTTTTAAAAAATATAATCAAAATTTTTGATGCTCGATAAAAAAATAAATCTAAAACTTTGTATAATATTAATAGTATTTAGTAATTTTTTTTGCTGATTTTAGCAAACAGATTTTAAATTCCACTTTACAAAAAGTCTACTAAAATTTAGTAGCGGCTACTAATTTTTCTACTAATTTCATTGTACTACACGTCAGCAGACATGTGTTGCTAAGATTAGCAAAAAATACCGCTGGGCTCAAATTAGCAGAATTTCCCGTAATAACAGCAAAATTTTCAGTTGCCATTACAGACTTTTTTTGGTGAGTGTACAAAAACATTTAAAATTTAATGAAAAAATTATTTTTAACTTTTATTTAAACTTTTTTTTTTATTTTTAAATTCTTCAATTTATGAAATAATTTATAACATGGAATTTTGTTTCTAATTAATTTGATTTATCAAAAATTTTTTTTTTTTTTTGAAGTAGTAAATTTAGTAAAATTAAGTTTTTTAATCAAAAATATTTAAGAATTAGCTTTTTTGAATTCTTAATTACACAAATACAGAAAAATCGGTGAGAACTTATTAGGAATATGCATGATTTTTATATCTTTTCTAATAAACTCTTTAACTCTAAAGCTTAAACCAGGTAGAGAAAGAGTCAGTGAACAGTGGCAGTTCTATCAAACTTTGTTTGTGAATTTCTCAAAAAAAATATTCATACCATATTTTTAGAATTTCTTATTGAATTTTTTGAAAGCAGCTGTTGTTTATTTAGACATTTTTGTTTTATTCTGAACAGTGTTATATAAAGAAAATAAAAACCAATTTTCTCGACAAAATGTCCCCCCTTCGATAAGGGTTTGCTTCCACTGAACACGTCTGACATTTTTTAAAGAGTTATCAGATTCCTCTGATAAAAAAGGGTTAGTTCGTAAATGCAGTAGTTGCGCATCACTGCAGCATAATAAAAGTAAAACGTTCTAAAAAGCATCACTTGACAGCACTGATTTACGTCAAACGTTTTTTTATGCAAACAATTGACAGTGCTGCCGCAATTGATTTTTTATAATCAAAAGTCGTTTCATCTTTCTTTAATTCTTTTTTTATTATAAGTTAACAAAAAGTTTTCATTTTACTTACCATCAAGATTTTTAATAATATTTGTTAATTTTATTGTGGTGAACATATTTATCTTTTGCAAAACGTTCTAAAAGGTAAACTGTGCAGTTGTTGAGCAGTAGCAAAGCATCTGCAACAGATGATCACGCATCAGCAACATAAATTGGCATAACTGCCGCAGTGATGTGCAAGTTTTCTGCATTTACGAACGTACCCAAACCTAAAATTATAAGGCATGATTCTTTAAAAAAAAGCTGCTAAAAATGGATGCTTTGAATTGTCTTAAACAAATACTTTATAAACCAATGCAATAGACTTAATTTGACATTTCAGCATAAAGCAGCTCTTTGTGTTCTTATTAATGAAACAAATACATTTATTTTGCATTAAACGATTAATCGATTATTCGCCAATTTTTTCGATTAATCGACCCGATTCACCAATTTTCTTCATTTTTCAAATAACCGACAGGGTCGAATAATTGGAAACACTACTAAAAACCTATTGATAATAAACACAAAGTATATTTGAAGCATCTTCTTATTAAATAATTCCATACAGGGTTCTTTTCAAATGACATATTATTAACTTGAATAATTCTTAAACATTTCTGTGATATCCAAGTGTTCAACACTACTTGAGTTTTCCGGGTTTGGCAACGCCTCAATATAGCCTAAAGAACTCTTCAGTACTTGTCCGCCAAAAGCAAAAAATTAACAAACATAAAGTTGAATTTAAAAATCTTGTATTCATAATTTACTTATTTTTTTTATCACAAATTTTAATTTTGCATAAAATTTCGTACTTATTTTTCATTACGAGTATGTATTATAGAGGGGAAAAAATTAATATGTATTATTTGTTTAACAAATATTTGTATTGTACATAAAATTAAAAGCTTATAAAACATCACGTTTAGGTAATTATTTGTACAGAGTCGCTCACTATTAGGTACTTTTTTAAGACACCCAGCAAAAGCTGTAAACTTGGGTTAAACCTCATAATAAATTTGTGAGTATGTATATATAATTGTAAGTTTTGGTCTAACATATAACAACCTAAATTAGATTAGAACAATCCAGAAAAATCGACCGTACCAAATTATGGGTTTTAGAATGAGCAGTAACTGATTGAAGTTTCAACACAGGGATGTCATTGGAAGTAATTAGTTGCCTTTAAGCTTACGAGTAGGGAGTAAAATAACAAGTTATTGGTAAAATTAAAATAATTAGTTATAGGTAAGGCAAAAATAACTAGTTGGAATTCATATAATAAAAAATGATTTTTTTTAACAATTTGAAAAAATAAATAAAATAAAACCAGAAATAGATTTTAACTGTCAAATAAATAATTCAAACACATTACTGGTAATTCATTATTTACACTTTGAAAGTAATGCAATAAGCAAGCAGCTGGCATAAAATATAAGTAGATATATAACACATTATTAGTAACTCATTATTTTCACTTTAGAAGTAATGGAGTGGGCAGGAGTAGGTTATTATTGGTAATGCACAACTCAATAAGCTGCTATTACTAAATTTTTCCTGGGAATTATAAAAACCTTAGTTATTTTAGTTATTACAATTTAAAAAAAAGTAATCTAAAAAGTGAATATCGCATAATATTAAGGGGTTATACATGACTTCCTTATACAGTTTTTTTTTGCTGGGAATTAATGATTCCATTATATTATTATCTATCAAAAATAGACAACAATTAAAACAAAATAAAAAAAACTAAAGTATTATTTTAAAAGCTAATAACCTGATTTTATGTATCTGTAGTATATATTGAATTTTGCAAATATTCTTGATATAAAAGACCCTGAATATTGGCCAAGAATAGCACAACTTTCTTAACTGTCAAACCATACAATACAAACAAGCAAAAATCTAAAAATCATCATGAAGGCTTTCATTACTTTAGCTGTTGTTTGCTTAGTAGCCAGTGCTTTGTCTTTGGTAAGTATTTTATAAAAAAATATATCATATATTTTACAAAAACTTAAAATTTTTTTATATTTCTCTTTAAGGATGTAAAATTAAGCGATGAACAAAAGGCCAAGGCTAAAGCTCATTACGCTGAATGTGTGAAACAAGAAAATGTTTCCGAAGAAGAAGCCTTAAAATTAAAAAATAGAGACTTTGTTAATCCTTCAAAGAACATGAAATGTTTTGGTGCCTGTTTCTTTGAAAAAGTTGGTGCATTGAAGGACAATGAAATTCAGGAAGCTGTTGTTATTGAAAAATTAGGCGCCATTATTGGTGAAGAAAAGACCAAGACTGTTTTGGAGAACTGCAAGCAAGTTAAGGGTGAAGATCGTTGTGATACTGGTTTCAATGTATATAAATGTTTGGAAGCTGAAAAGGCCAAATTTGCAGCTGCTTAAGTTTACTACAGAAAGCTACAAGAAAAAAATATATACAAAATTGTAAACAATATAAAATACTTTGGTGAAAATAAAATTAAAATTATAACTGAATCTCAATTATTTTCTAAATAAAATTCTTTGGTTAGGAAGGTTAGGTTAAAGGATTCGGAAGTGAAGATAATCTTCATAACCGTCTCATGTCCAAAAATAGGACATATACTTAAGCCCAAAAGTCGGCTTGTTGTGCGCTCTCATGTAGGTGCGAATTTTGCTGAGGATCGAACCAGTCCTTTGAACACTCGCTATTTTTTCCAGCCTTGTGACCTGCTGATTTTAGCCAAGGCACGATTTCTTAAGAAAACCATTGGCTTACCTGAAGTATCGAGGAAGTTTCAACCAGGCAGGTTTAGAAAATTTAACCTCTTTAGATTTAAATAAAAGTGTGTAGTACTAACAAGTAGAGTGTTCCCTTTAATCTTAATGAAATTCGAATATGTGGGGTCTCTCGCTGCAGGCCACAAATATAAGGGTATTTTGTTGAAATTTGTTACCCTCATTTATAAAGACACACATGGTTTTATTTCAAATAATTGTCACAGTCTTCTATTTTGCAAAATATGTATTTTTGTTATTTAAAACAATGTGTTTAGAATGACAATAAAATTTGCATTGTATTAAGGATTTTTAGTTATCTTGGCAACCCTGGGAATTTTTGAAAGTTAGAGAATTTGAACCTGGGGTCAAATTACGGCATTCGTGATCATAATTTTTCGATCGAAATTATGTTTTTATTTTTTAAAATAAACCATTTAAATGGAATTTCCTTAATTGGAGATGTTGTAGTTTGGTCCTAGATGCGAAATAATTTCAAAGTTTATATTTTCATTATAAATTTTATTGTAGTTTTATATTAAAAAATCAGTTTTCTAACAAATTCATTCGATCAAGAATTCCGTAATTCAATCCCTGATATGATGTTATCAAAATGAGATCATTTTTTTTAAATATTTCCTTGGTATTTTCCAAATTCTATATACTATAAATAAATTTTATATTTAACCCTCAAACAGTGGTGTAAATCCGCGCCTATAATAATTTCAAAGCTTTGAATTTTTTTTCACAACCACTTTAAATGTTGACATGAGAAAGTTCTTTGAATGCGAATTCGTGCCTGTGTAACGTATATCAGTGTCAAATGAAAAATTTCGAAACGTGTTTTTGTGTAATTTAATATCAAAAAAGGTCAACATTGTGCATTTCTACAAATGTTGTTCAGATTTTTTTTTTTTTGCAATTATTACACTTGAAAGCATCCACATCAACATAATTTTTTTTATTCAAAAAATACCCAGGCGGCTAAACAGTATCATTTATTTTGAATAAATATCTCTTTCAGAAATTTTAAATTAAAATTAAATTTTAACTTAAAAACCAGTACAAATAATTTACTTAAATTAAGTTAATCTCATCTTCGGTATAGAACTTAAATTTAGTATATTTTTTACTTAAATTAAGCATAAATTTGTCCTTATATTTAGTAAAAAAAAATCTAATGATTTTGGGAATGCCAAAGAAACTATTTCCTTAAATTTTTTGGCAATGCTAAAGAAAATATTTCCTTAAATTTTTCTTTGGTTTAAATAAGATAAAATGTTTGATTTAAATTTAAAGAAATTCCATATTTAGAATTTGTCTTTTCATAGAATATTATGTAGTTTACTGTTTGTTGTTTTATTAAAAATAAAGGAACATACATTTAGTTTTTAAAGTAATATTTATTTTAACTTTTTTATACATTTGTTCAAAATGATTGACTGCCATTTACCGATTTCTTTCAGTTTCATATATTTTTTAATTTGTTTAAAATTTAATAAAAATTTATAAATATATATATGTATTTATATATATATATTTAAAATATTCCAATTTGTTTTTTATTAATATTGTTTGCTTATATGCAAAAATTATTTCAATTCAAATTACAAGAACTTTATAAACACACACACATATAATCATTCACACAAAATGTGTCTATAGAATGTGTGATATATATTTTGTAGATAAAAAAGCAAATAAAAAACGGAAACAGTTTCAAATTAATGAATAATCATATATTTTTATGGAATTGTTAGGTAAAATTTTAACATTTATTTTTAACTGGTTAATCATTTGTTTTTTACTGATGTATCAGTTTTAAAAAAAATTTATTAATTTATAAATAACAAAAACTATTTGATCTAAATGAAGATTAAGTAGACCTGGTTTTGTATATCATATCTTTTAAATGGTATTTTATATTATTTTAACTTACAAACTATTTAAAGAATAAATTTTAGTAAGAAGTAAATTTAATTTTTGTGCATACATTTTCCTGATGCACCTTAAGTGAGCGGCTTTATTAAGGCCAAAAATTATAACTAACTAGTTAGGGGGTAAAATTCAAAATGACAAATTTGGAACCATCTTCCCGCTATTAAGCGTATTAGTAACATCATGATATTGAAGTATTTTTTTTTTTGAGGTGTGTTAACTGTACATGGCACCGTCTCACTGTAACTTTAAGAACTTTTGAAACTTTTAAGCATTTTATTAAATATTTTATCAAGATGCCATAAAAACACATTATTGCTTATATACCAAACTTAACTAAAATCCTATATTAAAACAAATATATGTTTACCCTCATCACTTTCTTATCTGAAACTCTTATTTAAGACAAAAAAAAAATTAAACTATTATTGCTGAAATGTGGTATAGCAGGGATCTTTGTCACTATGCCTGTTGTTGGTGAATATGTACAGATAGGATGAACAAGTCACAGTTTAGTAAGTCTATAAATTTTTAATAAAGTCAAATGTTTTAAAGGGATACCCTTTTTTTATTAAGGTTTAACCTAAATTTTTTAAAAGAAATGCATACAAAATACAAATAAAATAGACAAGTAACAAACACAAGATAAGCAGACGTGCGGAACTAATTTTAAAAGCAAAAGAAAAAAATATATTGGAAAACAAACAAATTTAAGGATTAATATTAAATTTAAAAAGAAATTTGAAAGTTTAACTAGAAAAAAAAAATAAAAAAATTAAAGTCAACAACATCTATGATTTGAAACTAGTCCAACAAAACATACTAATAAATCAATATTTGTGTATTTTGAAACTGTCAATTCATTATGATATTTGATCATAGAAAAAAAAAAACACTTTAAGACCATTAAAGTTTTTTTTTGCGTTATTGTTACTTGAAGCCATACTTACCACAAAAAAAAGCTTAAAAAACAATCGTTGCTTTTTATCTAAATTGTTTGTATAGAGCCAAACACTTTTATACTTAGTTGTTTTTTTCTGTAAGAAAGTAATGACTTCATGAAACTATTACCTATCAAAAATAAATAGAAATCTAAAGTACAAAAAAAAAAAAATACCTAGATTTGGTTTACCTACTTTAAAGTGTTATTGCAAATATATTTTTGCTATAAAATACCCAGAATATTGGCCAAAGAACAACATAACTTTCTTACCTGTCAAACCATACACTGCCAACAAACAAAAATCTAAATATCTCAACATGAAGACTTTCATTACTTTAGCTGTTGTTTGCTTAATAGCCAGTGCTTTGGCCACAGTAAGTTTTGCAAAAAAATTATATATTTATATAAAATTTTGATAATAATATAACGTTTTCTCCTTTAGCCCATTGAATTAAATGAAGAACAAAAAGCTAAGGCTAAAGTTTATTTCGATGAATGTGTTAAACAAGAAAATATTACCGAAGAAGAAGCCACCAAATTGCGTAATAAGGATTTTGAAAATCCTTCAAACAATTTGAAATGTTTTGGTACTTGTTTCTTTGAAAAGGTTGGCTCTTTGAAAGACAATGTTGTCCAAGAAGATGTTGTTTTAAAGACATTGGGTGCCATAATTGGTGAAGATAAAACCAAAATTATAATGGAAAAATGCAAGAATGTTAAAGGTGAAGATCGTTGTGATACTGGTTTCCAATTGTATCAATGCTATGAAACTGAAAAGACTAAAATTATGGCTGCATAAATTAAATAATGACTGAAATAAGAAAAAAACTTGTAGAAAAAAAAAATTACTTTGTTGATAATAAAATTTTAAAGAACGTGAAAAGAAGGTGTTTTAGTTTAAAGTAATTTTAGGAACATTATCTTAACTCAAAATAGACCGTAGAACTCAGAAAAATTTATGAACTAAAATTATGTTTACACCTTGAGCATTTTTCTTTAATATTAATAAAAATGCTTTAAAGTAATGGAAATTTATTTGATTTTATTGTAAACAAATCTTCATTAGCTTAAAAATATTTAGGCATTTCATCCAAATACTTTTGAGGATCCCATAGTTTCTTGGAAACCAACATCAAAAACCGCAAAACCTAATACCGGTCACTTTTGATTACGTAGTTTACTTATGGTAGTTTAATGAAAAAAGTTTTCAGTTCAGTTTAAAATAAAGAAACATACATTTATTTTTTAAAGAATTATTTATTTTAACTTTTTAAACAATTGTTTAAAATGATTTACTGTCTTTTACCGATTTATTCAGTTTTATTTATTTATTTTTTTTTTATTTATATGAAATTAAAAAAAAATTTAGACATACAATAGAAATTTGTGGTTTATTTGTATTTATTACAGTTATTAAAAATTAAAATTTTGTTTGCTGTCTGTTTCAAAGAAAAATATTCAAAAAATTTAAATTTTGTTTTTTAATAAAAATGTTTGTTTAATACAAGAACTTTATAAACACATACATATGTTTAGGCCACACTTGTTTATGGACTGTGTGAGTCTACATTTTGCAGTTTAAAAAAACAAACAAAAACAAAATGAAAACAATTTCAAATAAATGAATGAATAATCATTTATTTTTATGGAATTGGTAGGTAAAATTTTAACATTTATATTAAACTGATTAATCATTTGTTTTGTACTGATGCGTCAGTTGTTTAAACATCATTTACAAACAAATAAGAAAAAAATTTGATTTAAATAAAAAGTAAATAAACCGGGTTTTAAATGAAATATAATTTCTTTTAAATGATATTTTATGTTCTTTTAACTTACAAACTATTTTAACTGTGAGCATGTGTACCTTAGATTTTTCTACTCTACAACCTATTTAAAGGCGTGGTTTATCTCTTATTTAAAAAGTTGCCCGATATTCATTTAAATTTTAAATCTTTGTCATAAATGAGGTGTTAATCATTTATGACTGCAGTTACTTTATATCTCTTTTTCGTTCTTATCAATAAATATAAAAATTATTTCCGTTCTCTATTGTACACCAACATCAAGTCTATAAACTATTGTACACAACTATTACGATTTTTTTTACAATCAATTTACTACAATGTCGATGTGTACTACCGGTCATTTGGTCAGCATTTTTATGCTAACATCATCGCCATCATACATACATATACATACTATACCATACTGGGGAATTTTTAATTGCCATCGAAATTTTATTAACATTAGTTGAAACTACTGAAATGATACTGATACTGATAATGAAATATTTATATTTATTTTACAAAACTAATAACAATTGATTAAATAAGAATTTGTTTTAAAAAAAATCTAATATATGAAATGGAAACAACTCACTCAAAATAGTTTGTAGTTTAAGTAAACTGAAAATGTAATTTAAAATAAATGGAAAATCATTTAAATCAAAAGAACTTTTCATTTGTTTTTTAATATTAATAAATTAACTTATAATGTCCATTAGTAATAAATGATTCTTCATTTATTTTAACTGTTAACAAATTAACCACAAATCCGTAAAAATTATATTTCCTTTATTAATTTCTCTTAACTGCCATGTAATTAACTGCAAAATCCGTAATACCTAATAATTTATTTTATTTATTTTTTCTTAACCGTACGTAATACGTAAAAATAAATGATATATCGTTTTATTTAAATGCCATAAAAATTTACTACAAAGTCTGTAAAAGTAAAAGACTTTTCAATTTTTTTTAACTGTCAGACAATTAACTATAAAATTTATAAAAAAAAAAAATTTTTTTTAACAAATTATTTTAAATCAAAATATTAACTGTAATTTAGACTTAAAATGCATGTAAAAAGGGTTGAAAAATATAGTACTTTTATGTATATTAACTCTTTTTCTAAAAACAAAAAAAAATCTACGGGTAAACCTTTTACATAAACTGCAGGCAGTTACTGTAAAAATATTTTAAATGCGGTAATAAATACGAGAATTATATTGCATATTTTTTATAGATGTCATGAAATAAAAGAATTCCATTCCCTGTTCCATTGTTTAAAATCGAATAGATGTGGAATGCAATTAATATCAATACAATGCTAAATAAATCATTTACTAATTAAACTATACAGTTAGTTTGTCCCATTTATGCATGTAGCTACTATACTACATAATACAAATATACAACAATGCTTGAATGTTGGTAGTTTGTTTGGTTGACTGATGTTATGTTGTCGCTGTTAACGAGAAATCGTATAAAAAATAACATTGTAAATTACTGCAGAGAGACGCGACAAGATTAAGATCGAAAATCTCATAAAAAAAATGTATGCACTTGATATTAAAATCAAGGTTGGTAATCGATACAATGCGATTAACGGTAAGGCTATATTTGAAAGGTAACGATAAGTTATTTATTTCGATAACGGTATTTTAGAGACAACGGTATTTTGGTTTTTTCGATAACGTTATTTTAAGGGTAACGATAGTCAATTGATAGGTTTTTGAACCGATAACAATATTTTAGTGATATTGCCTGCCAACTCTGATAAAAAATATCAACCATCATGAATGTTTTATAAAAAGCATATTTTGTTGTTGTTTTTATAGAGTTATTAAAGTTTTTATTTTTTGTTATTTTAAGTGCAACATGAAATTGTCATAATATTTGTACTTAATGGACAAAAGAGACACAAATCGATAAAAATAATAATTACTGAACAAAAAAATCCATAATGATAGTAAGGTAAAGTGAAATGTACAAAAACAAAATGAATAAATAAGTGAACATAAATTGAGCTGTAAAAACAACAATTTCAGTTATTATGTAAAATATGGAAAAATAATGATACTAAATATTTTGAAATCAATATAATCTGCATATTTTTTCATATAAAGTTTTTAATTATAATATTTATGAATGCATTTTTTTTGTGGACAGATAAATTAAAAAGTTTTTTTTAATAAAAAAAAAATACATAATAATTAAAATTTCTTTAAACATTTTTAGTGTGAAAATAAAAGAGGACAAAAATGATTTTGGAATTTTCGCCAGGAACATGGTAAATTAAATTTAAACAATGAAATTGAAAAACGAAATAGAGCAGAGAATAATTGGAATTGAAATACTAGACATGTGGAATGAAATGGAATGGAAAGCAAGTAGAATTGAAACACTACAGAAGCGGATCTATGTAAGTAGAATAGAAACAATATAAAAGTGAAACGAAATAGAATGAAACACAAAACAAGTGGAACTGATACACAAAACAATGGGAGCTTAATGGATGGAATAAAGAATGAATGGAATTGAAACACTAGACTAGACACTGCAATGGCACGGAGAACGAGTAAATTTGCAACACTATATTGTACAATAAGGAATAATGATATGAAACAGAGAACAAGTGGATACGAAAAACTAGTCAAGGGGATTTTTGCAATGTTTATCGATTTAAACATATTTTTTTTTTCATTTAAGCGATTTTTCACCATTTATACATTTTTCGAAAATTTATCTGCGCGTAAAATAGTTTGTAAATTAAAATACCTATGTACTTACTTTTCATTAAAATCAAAGGTTATTTATTTTTAAATGTTGTTTAACAACTTACAAATGATTGATCAGTTAAAAATAAATGTTAAAATTTTACCTACCGATTGTGTAAAAAAATAACTGATTATTCATTTATTAGAATTTGTTTCCGTATTTGGAATTTTTGTTTTTTTTTTTAACCTACAAAATGTAGACAAACAATCAATTTAAATAAAATACAAATTGGAATTTTTGTATATTTTTTTTTTTTTTGAAACAGACAGCAAACAATATTTTAATTTGTAACAACAAATAAAACAACAAATTTCCGCTTAGTGGCTAAATTTTAATTAAATTTGAAACAAATGAAAAAATAAATGATACTGAAAAAAATCGGTAAATGACAATAAATCATTTTGAACTAATGCATAAAAAAGTTAAAATAAAAACTTCTTTGAAAAGAAGTAAGTAGACAAATTTGTAAATGGTTTTCAATCCTACTTTACTGTTTTTGTACTGATTTTTAGTAAAAAATTATTATTTAGCAAATTTTTTGCTATTTACATTTTAAAAATTATAGAATTTTTACACAACATTTACAAATTTTTGTTGCTAATTTCAGAAATAATTTTACAAAGTTTTGAAAACCGATTTACTAAAATTAGCAAAAAAAAAGATTGATTAATTTTAAATAAAGTAGATATTGAAGAAAATGTTGTTTCTAATTAAAACTTACACATACAAACTTTAATTGCCTTCAAATATTACATAGATTAAAAAAAAGGATCAGAAGTGAAGATACCGACTCATGCCTAAAAATAGGACATCTACTTAAAACAATTAAAATTTGACCTTGAAATTAAAAAAAAAAATTCAAAACAGAAATTACTAAATTAAAACAAAATGATAAATTCGTTTATGTTCTTACAATTTTTAAGCCTTTGATTTTTTTTTAATATTGTCTAAAATATTAAAAAAAAAAAATAATTTAAATAAAAGAATTTTGATGCTCGATAAAAAAAATAAATTTGAAATTTTGTACTAATATTAATAATATTTAGTATTTTTTTCTGATTTTAACAAACAGATTTTAAATTCAACTTTACAAAAAGGCGAAAAATCAGTCTTTATTGATGTGTGCATACCGTTTAAGCAGGTAAATGCGAAAATATTTTTAACTTCCCATGTAAAAATCGAAATATATATGGTCATACATGATCATACATGGGCCTGTATATGAGTCATATATGAGATCATGTATGGACGTATATGACCATGTATGATCATGTATGTATGATCATGTATGTTCTTATATATTTCGATTTTTACATGGGTTTAATTATTTTTAAATGTTAAAAACCACTGACAAATACATATAGTAAAAATAACTGACAAATTTTTACTACAGACATTTTTAAACAACCGACACAAATTGATAAAAACTATTGTTTTTACAGTTAATTTACAAATATTTATAATATATAATAACAAAAAACTTTTTTTTTTTCAATTACAAAAAAAATATGTAATTCCTTTATTATTAAAATGATTGATTTTTAATAGCAAACAAAAAATATAGTAGCAATAAAAACAAAAATAAATTTAAAAGTAATTTTCAAAAATCAACAAAATCTTAATATTTTTGTTTAATTAAAAAAAAAAAATAAAAAAATTACTGTTTTATTAGTTAAAAAGACTGCTTTAAACAACTGTAACAATGAATATAGCACTTTTCGTTAGCAGTTTTTTTTTTAAATAATTGTAATATTAATTGTTTTGTATTTTTTTCACAGAAAAACAACTGTATTTAAAGTTAAAAACAACTACTGATTACTACACAAACAACTGTCAAGCAGTAAGAGCCAAACATTTTTTAGTGTAGCAACACCAATACGGAACCAAATACACACACAACAACTGGTAATCAACTTTGGTGGCTCAATTAACTGCTGCACCCATAAAAATATCTATGGATCAACACCACCAGTAGGTACGGAAATTAAAACCATGCACTCTTAACCAATTTATGCAACTGAAACCTTATCGAATCAATTTGTCCACTTAAAAGCACCTAAATGTCGGGAGGACAAACACAAAGTGGTGCTGCTGGTCCCATAATTAGCAGCATTGTGACCACCACTCCTAGTACCACCACTAGCAGAGAACAAAATATTTTTACACTCAAACCACAACACAGTAGCAAACCTAAATATACTGTTATTAATCAAATACCAATGGCAATACTACATTATCGACTCAAAAATTACATCCTGTTGCCTCAACTACTTCATATTTCGAATATTATTGATATACCCATATTATTTGCAGATAATGATGGCAATTTTGAAATAACGGCAGCTAGAAATGAACTAATAAATCGGGTATGTTTGAGTTATTTATTAATTATGTTATATAGGGAAAATTAAAGATTATTTTATAGACCTAAATGAATTAAAAGTATTTTAATTCAAATTTGTGCTATTTTTTCTAAAAAATTAAACTAAGTAAATAATAAACTTAGTTTAATTTTTTAGAAAAAATTTGCACCCAATACTACACTCAAATGGTTATGAAAATCCATACTAAATCTCAGAATTTCCCAGAGATTTATGTACTGCTTAATATCCCTTTAAATTTTCTTTCATTTGAGTATAATATTGAGTGAAAACAAAATTTTAGATTTTTTGAAAAAAGGATGATATATACACTTTTTTTTGCCAAAAAGTTAAAAAAATTTCTTCACTCAATGTTACACTCAAATGAAAGGGAATACTAAGGGCATCCAATAACTACTTTGCACTGCAAAATTCCTTTTTGTTTCTGAGAAAAAGATGATTATCGATTATGAAGATTTTAATGCAAAATCCATACTAAATCGCAGAATTTCACAAAGTAAATTAAATAAATTGTTTTCTTCTTAATATGTATGTATATACAACGATATTTAAAATTACCGCTAACGAAGTACTGGACTTTCCAGCCTGTACATATATATATAAAATATTACTTAATTGTATGCATCATTGGTCAATACCACTAATTCAATTTTAGTATAAAAAAATATACTTACATACGAGTACAACACATATGATGTGTACTATACACACAATCACATTAAAGTTAATATGTTATGATCTGATATAATTTTATATGTCTATTATCATATAATAATTTTTCACTAAATGTAATATAAATATATTTTATATGGATTTGTGTGCAACATACACACACATCCCAGCAAAAGTTTTTTGAATAAGTAATTTAATTTTTTTTTTTTAAGTTTTACAAATTATTTTAACTAGAGTATTCAAAAAACCGGCCTTATGGAAAAACCGGTTTCGGTTTTCTTTGAAAAATCTAATTTAAAAAAACCGGTTTCGGTTTTTGCAGAAAAAAACCGGTCAACCGGTTTTTTCGGTTTTTTTTTTTAATTTGAATAAAAAGCTTATATAATTCGTTGTTTTAATTACAAACAAAAAAAAAGAAATAAAGTAATACAAATAAAAAAAACATTCTTTGAAAAAAAAAATATTTTATAATATTTTTATATTGTATTATATTTCAACATTTTATTTATTTGTTTTAATATTTTTTAATATAATATCTTAAAAATTAATATTATAAAACTATATTTATATTAAATGAATAGAGATTAAGTTTGAAAATGGGGTAAAACTAGGTACGGTAGTAATTTGAACGTTTGGCATTAAATAAGTTTTTTTAATATTTCATTAGTTTTTTAATATTACATTAAATATGTAAAAAGAAAATCTATTTTTCAGTTCTAAAATAATATTTAAGAAATAATATGCAATTTAAATGTTTCGTTTTAAGACGATTTTTTTGTTTGCTTTTGGTAAAGCTAGAAGTGGAAAATAATCTTTCACTAATAGTAGATGTTGGACAAATAGTCAAAAGACAATTATATAAATTGTCCAACTTTTCAGTTCTTTCGTCGCATTTATCAAGATATATGAAATCATCATATGTGACCTTCTCCGAGAAAAGGGACCTAGTGTGTCAAAAAACGGGTTTGGACTTAAGAGTGGATTCTGGTACCTAATAGGGTGTAGAATAAGACGATATGAATTAGATTTCTGATAAAAATTTATTTACCCCATGAAAACGTACAAAACGAACTTGGGAAAATCGATAAAAAATGAGAAAAACATTAAAATTTACTTTTTTTGATTTTTTGGTTTTAAATTGTTTTTAAATTGTCACTATAAAAGCGAAAAAATATACGTCACCACATAGGCATGACGTCACCAAAGTCGGCACTCGATCATAACTAACCATACCAAATAGCATCTCCCAACTGAAGGTGTGTTCACAGTGATAATGCGTTATGAAACTTTAAATGCGTTTTTCTCAAAACTTTATTTTCACACACTAGGTCTCTTTTCTCGGAGAAGGTCACATATAATGATTAATGATTTTGTACAGTCTCTTTTTAAGGATTTTGAATACTGTTTATTGTGTTATTTAGATCGAAAATTAAACTATTTGAGTTTGGAATATCCAAAGTTAAGTCTTCATCGGAATCTATCAGACTTACATTTAAATCTTCATAACCAAACGATTATAAAAGTGTTCGGAAAAAATAAAAGAGACCAAGTAACCCAGTTGGTGATGTATTTATAAAAACCGGTTAACCGAACAAAAAATACCGGTTTTCGGTTTTCTTCAAATTTACAAAATATTCGAAACCGATCGGTTTTTTAAAAGAAAGAAACCGGTTGACCGGTTTTCGGTTTCGGTTTTTGAATACTCTAATTATAACACAGGAATGTTATTAGAAGAAAGAACTTATATTTTTCTTTAAAATAAATAGGTATTTCATCACTTTCATTAATATAATTATTTGGTAAATAATTCCTTGTTTAATGTTTTAAAACTAATAGCAGGTACTTTTCTCCTCTGGCATGCCTGTATTAAAACAATTTGATTATCTCTACAAAGGTAATGCAAGCACTTGCTGGGACATTCAATTTAACACAAAAAGTAGTTAAAATTGTAATATTCTGTATGTTCGTTCGTTCGTCTGTCTGTCTGCTGATGTTTATTATTATTAATTAATGTATAATATGTGAATTATAAAATGTTAGCAGTTATAATGATGATTATCTTACATACATTATATGTATGGAATATGAAATTTTTGTATAATTTTCAGATTTTATTTTAATTGGGTCATAATAAAATTTGTTATATTCAATAATATTAAAGTATATTTAATGTTGCAAACAATATTAAGGTTAATGGATTTATCGTTCATTATAGTTTCTTTAATTTTTGTGTGTCAATAAATTATTAATTAAGTTTATTTTAAATGGCCCGTAATCATAGTCCCACACTAGAGTCGCCTTTTTTTAAAACATGTTATTATCTATCTTGATATTATAGTCAGAATTAAAAAAAAATTGAACCGGCTTTAAATGGGTATTACAACAAATTTTCCAAATGCCTGCATACATTTTATATCTTATATTTTGATATGATGTAAGATATAATAATATAATTATATGTGGGTCCATGTCAATGGTTTCAAATCCCACCCAGGGAGATAAGTTTTTTATTGGTTTTTAATTTTTTTTTCTATATTAATATTTTTTTACAAAACTTTCAAATTTGAACCCATTTTGTGGCAAGAACTATAAATTTTTGAAAGGATATAAAATATAATTGGATAAGATATAAGGGATCTGTTCTTGGACGCCTTTTGTTTATTCTCTACATTAATGATTTGCCCCGACGTGTAATTTCTAGGATTTGTAGGTCATTTGTATATGCTGATGATGTTTTTTGCTTTTTAGTGGTAATCGTGGAAATTCTGAGTTACTTGAAAATGACATTAATTCTGTTCTTGACCGTGTTTTGCAATGGACTCCAGTTAATTCTCTTACTATTACTCATCTAAGTCAAAAGCCATTATATTTGGACATTTAAATCGTTTTATTTTTGATCTTGATATTTTTTTGGGTAATGAGCAGATTCAGTTCGTCAATTGTATGAAATGCTTGGGAGCAGTGCTTGATAACCGACTATCCTATAAAACACATATTGATATTTTATCTTATAAGGTTTGTAATACCTTACGCACAATTTACGCGTCTAATATTTACTTACCATTGTCTGTTAAGAAACAAGTAAAAAAGGGCTAAATTCGGCTGTGCCGAATCTTTGAATACCCTCCACCAATATCCTAAACAGATGTTCTCTTCTGTTTTTGATACAAATAATATAAAAAACTTTTGAAGTAAAATTATGCAGGAAAAAAAATTTTTGAGGTGAAAAACTTTTTTAGATGTGAAAAGAACTTTTTTGTTGGAAAAAAAATTTAGAGGTGAAAAAAATTTTTAAGGTGAAAAAATTTTTTGTGGTGAAAAAAAATTTTAGTGGTTAAAAATGTTTGAGGTGAATATAAAATATTTACTGCTAAGCGACTGGTGAAAAAATATGAGAAAATATGTTATGCTACTATGAAATTGTACTAAATTTGTATGGGCAATTTAGAGGCACCTTTACATTTTCACTAGTTTTTTCAAACATGGACTGCACAAAAAAAACATTGTAAAGCATATTTTTTGTCAAATACTCAATTTTGTTCCGGCTAATGGGAACTAGCTCTGCAGCTGAATATGCCTAATGGAGAGAATGCACTTTCTGATGCGCCACGTATTGATAAATAGTTGCAACGAATGTTCTTTCTTTAAAAAATTGAAGTGTGTTTGTCTAAAAGAGAGAATACAGCAAAAAAATTTATTTATTAAAGAAAGAACATGAGTTGTAACTATTTGTCAATAGATGGCCCATAAGAAGGTGCAATCTCCATTACGCATATTTTGCTGCAGAGCTAGTCTCCATTAGCCATATTGTGCTACAATATGCAGTAGAGTATTATTGATTTTCTATTTTCTTCGTAACATAAATTAATATTTGCCAAAAACTATGAAAAATATATGTTTTATGTGCATATTATACCTTAATTTTTTAAATCAATATTCATTTAGATGTTTAAGAGCACAATATTGCACTTTATTCATGTGTATTTTTTTATAAAATAAAAAATTAACATATACATACATTTGGCAATCCCTCAATTCTCAAAAATAAAAATGGAATAAAAAAAATACTATTTTCCTCTATGAAAATTTATTATTTGAAATAAAAATGTGAAACAAATGCTTTTATTACGTCAAACATTTGAAAAATTGACTTTAAAATTATGTAATAAGTCTACTAGCAACATCTGAATGCATTATAATTTAAAGTTTGTGGTTAATTTAATATTTTTGGTAAATAAATTAATTGATAGCCTAATCAAAGGCCATATCGCCATGGGACAGGATAAAGTTTTAATGTGATTCTGCGCCACCTATTCAAAAGTAGCGGCACTAAAGCAATTATGTATTTTGCTCTTTCTTTATATATAAATTTCTTTGGACCTAGCCATGGGACAGGGTATTGTTTTAGTTAATTCAGCGCCACCTATTCAAAAGTAGGGGCACTAAAGCAATTATGTATTTTGCTTTTTCTTTATATATAAATGTCTTTGGTTACAAAAACAAAAAATACATTTTATGGAATGAAACGAAAAACCAACAAAGCCTAACAGAAAAACCTAATCTGGCTTACTATATCTCCTATAGTAGCCAAAGAATTGGAGATATTTGAACTGAAAATCCTAAGAAAATGCATTGGAAGAAATTATGAAAATTTCATAAAACTATTTTCAAATAGTTACGTCTATGAAAATGCCGATGTTCTACCCTTCTGTAGGTACTCCATGTCATTGCAAGCCAGATTTGTTGAGAAACTTGCGTTACACGATAATATGCTTGTAAGCCAAATATACTAAGGCGAGAAAAACACCATCTGGGCTGGATCTACATATCTTTCTCCTGTCGGTATACTTAATGGACGTATTAACGACGATCCAGCTCCTCTGGACCTTACCTCATTCTATATGAGCCCAGCCTCCGGCAATCATAAGGGCTGAAGATGATATACATACGTATATACTAAATTTTGCATGAACTGTTATATGAATATGTTTTGCCAATTTATGTAAAGAACTTTTGTTATTTAGTTTTAGTAATGTTATTTATTTAGTTTTAGTAATGTTATTTACAGAGGTCTGCTCTGTTAGCGACTTTAACATTGTTGCTTTTAACGTTAACTTAGTTATTAAGAGTAACACACATATAGCTCTAAAATGTTATTATTCTCATAGTATGTAAGACAGTAAATGTAATCGAACAATAAGAAGACTTAATAACATTTTTACTTACTTAACAGAAAAAAAAAATAGATACAGAAAAATTGTACAAATTTGTATGGAAAATTTAGAGGCACCTTCACATTTTCACTCATAACTTTTGAACCGCTTAACCGATTTTGCTCATTTTAAATACCAAACTGCTCGGGAGGATGTTCAATAATCTGGGTACAAATAGGCACCCCCGCTTTCGTCTTCGCGTCGTGATCGCCATTTCAACAGACAGACAGACAGACGGACATCGCTAAATCGACTTAAAATTGCATAAGAATCACGAATATATATACTTTATGGGGTCTTAAATCTATATTTTGACATATTACAAACGGAATGACAAACTGATATATACCCTCACCATATATGGTGGAGGGTATAAAAATTTAATTGACTTGTGTAGGAATTGAACCCGCGTCTTAGAGAAAAAAAAAAGTATTTGTGACAAAGCGTTTAGACAACTGAGCTATTAAGGTCATGTGGAATCATCGTTAATAGAATTAAATAAAAAGTTTTCGTTCAATAAGGGTTTGTTTGGTTTTTATTTAAATGACAAATCTTTGTATTGGTTTGTTGTACGTGTATAAAAGGTGAAGAGGTGAAAGAAAAGAATTTCAACAAATTTATGTGTTTGTTATGCGTAATATTCAACATACATATAAAAACAAAGGGATTTTACGGAAAAATTGGAGGTTGTCCTGGTTTTTTGCTAATATCACAGCCATTTATCAACCGATCTGGCTGATTTTTAATAGCAAACAGAAATGGATCACATGTAACAGAAATATATAACAATCAAGTCCTCATCATGTCTGGGGTCTTCGGAAAACCCATTTCAACACACAGACGGACATCGTCAAATCAACTTCGCTCTTCATAAGGACCCAGAATATATATACTTTATAGGGTCTAAGATCAATATTGTAGAAATTACAAACGGAATGATAAACTTATATATACTCTTCCACCTGTGGTGAAGGGTATAAAAAGTACTTAACACACAACTGAATGTTGAAATAACTTCAATTCTAAAATGATGCATACTTTGGTTTTGAAATTTTTAATTTTTATTTTTGATTAAATTCTAAAGCCGAGTTTTTAGGATGTAAATTATGTTTAAACTCAGTTTATCGCAATTTGTTTTAATTTACCTAATTTCAATAAAGACCAAAATTATATGTAATGAAAAGTTGTTCCGACAAATTTATGTTAATGAACATGGGAATGGCGGAAAAAATTCGTTTTCGGTTTAACTTAACCAAGTTTAACTCAAATCCCAAAAACTCGGCCTAAGAAGACTTAATATCCCTGCAGGAAGCCTGGGGTCAAGTGTCTACAAGTCACCACTTTTGTCGACTATTTTGGGTGACATGTCCACAAAGCGTCTATACTTTTTACATTCATTTTTTGCAGCTGCAAACCTGTGCTTGTTTTTGATTTTTTATTGTTTTATTTTGTTAAAAATACATGTGCATATCTGCATGCAAAATTAAAGTTTTTAATAAATATATAAAGAAACATGAATTTAAAAGGTAAATATACATATTTGAACAAAATATATAATGAGCAAAAGAAATTACTAAAGATTTGTGAAAAAACAATCAATTTTGTATAAAAATAAAAATAACGAGAAAGAGGCAACAATTTTTAGTGAAAGTTGCAACTCTAGAGATTTTGTGGAGCCTGATGAAGATTTTACGGAGCCTGTGGATGATTTTGTGCAGTCTTTTGAAGATTTGTCTACTCCAAAATTAAATTTGCACGAACATTTTTTTTAATTTAATGAAATTTATAACAAAATTTTATTAATTAAATATCTAATTTAACAAAATTAATGCACCTGTTTAACCTTTTTTCCTTCCTTGTGTGGAAATCCACTAAAAAGTTCCAAAAATGTAGACTAGAATCACTAAAATTGTTTGTTTAGTGAATCTCTAGTTCCAATGCCTACATCTAGTGAATAATTGTGTAGATTCGCAATGACAAGCACATGTTAAATGTCTACAGCAGAGAGCTTTGACTGGGATATAAATAGTCAGTAGTACTGATGACAAAGTCTGTAATGAATCAGTACAGTTTCACTATCGACATTTCGTTCAGGGGTACTAGTACTCTGGTTCCAATGTCAACACCTAGTCAATTGTTGTGTTGATTCGCAATGACACGCACTTGTTAAATGTCTACAGCAGAAAGCGTTGACTGGGGCATAATTAGTCAGTAGTACTGGTGACAAAATCAATAGTGAATCAGTACAGTTTCACTATCAACATTTCCTACAGGGATTATATGGAATTGACGTTTCTTCGTGTAGTGTTTTGTATGTGTTTTAAGCATGATCAACGCACACAGCAAAACCATGCTATCAACTACTTACCAGCCTATTTACTTGCTTAATTACTTTTGAGTGGTCATTACCTTATCACTTACAAAAAACCTTATCACTTACAAAAGCATCGCGAACAAAAGAAATAAAGCGCGTAAATAGGCTGGTAAGTAGTTGATACCATGGTTTTGCTGATGTGGTTAGCAGGGTTTTCCCCTAACTTAAAAATATAGCAAACAAACATGTTTTGATTTATACAAAGCTGTCAGCAGAAGAGAGACACAATTTTGTGTATTATTACAAATAAAAAGAGTTCCCGTGCAAGAAATATGCTGAGATTGGCCCAAAGAATGTGTAAAGGTATTATTTATTTATATTTAATGTTATAAGTTAAAATTAATCTATCGTTTTTTGAAAAAAAAAGAAGAATCGAAAACTAACAACATGTTGCATACATTTATTATATGTATGCAACATGTTGTTATATATTAAGGCAAAGTTAAAAAATTAGTGTAAATTTTAAATTGTTTGGTCATATATATTTAAAATAATGTATGTTTGTATTTCGGATTGATTTTTTTTTTTTTCCTTAGAGTGTTTGATATAAATAAACCTGTTCAAAGATTTATAAATTAGTGTTTACTATTCCGTAATAACATCGAACCTGATAAATTCTTAAATATATAATTTTTTTTTTATTTTAGAACTAATACTACAATTAGTCCCTTAGGACTAACTAGCAGTTTTTTTTTCATTAAATATTTATAAAGTTGATATTAATTTACAGGTTTATGAAGTTTGTTTCTTATTACAAAACTATTCCTGGTTAAAACGTTCAATGAAATCATGGGGTTTAAAACGGTTTAATCTTCTGATTAAGCCTGATGTGCTTAGAAGAATTGGGATTTCCTCATTTGTGTGGTTTAACAGCCTAAGCTTATGTGATTCAGCATGCCTTCGAATTTCATCGGTCACTTAAGGTCTTGAGGTCGCGATGGATGACAGAATTTCTGATATACCAAGGAGCTTTTACAATATTCCTCAGCACTTTATTTTGAAAACGTTGTATAATTTTGATTACATCGTTTTTAGCACAACCCCATATCTGAATTCCATAGGTCCAGATTGGTTCTAAGATCTGTTTGTAGATCATTAGTTTGTTGTGGATGGATAGTGTGGATCTTCTACCTAGAAGCCAGCTCATTTTGCTATATTTTATATCTAATTGGTCTCTTTTCTTTTTAACGTGCTCCTTCCAACGAAGTTTGGCATCTAGGTTCATACCCAGATATTTAGCTGAGTTTGAGAATGGAACTGGTTGTTGATCAATAAAAACTGGAACATAATAAAACGCTGAGTTATTATTTGCCTTTTTGTACGAAAAGATAACGTGAACTGATTTGCTGCTATTTAGTTTTAGGCGCCATTTTTGAGTTCATTGCTGAATTTCATCCAAAGAAGACTGAAGTTTATTTGAAGCTAATTGAATGTTTGCTGCTGTTGATAAAACTACGGTATCGTCTGCGAAGGTTCCAACAACACAGTTTTCGTTTATTGGTAAATCATACGTATATAAAAGGTATAAAATTGGACCTAATACGCTCCCCTGTGGTACACCTGCCGAATAATCGAATAATCGCTTTCTTGTCGAACTCTAAAATACCTATTTTCAAGATAAGACTTTATAATAATACAATAATGTGCTGGTAATAGTGTGTTGAGTTTGTTTTCTAAACCAGCATGCCATACGCCATCGAATGCCTTTGATACATCGAGGAATACTGCAGAGCATACCTCTTTTTTCTCAAAAGCTATTTCTATTGAGTGTGTAATTCTGTGTATTTGCTCAATAGTAGAATGTTTTTCTCTAAATCCAAACTGGTGATCAGGTATTATTTTATTTAAGTAAATGAATGATTTTAACCTTTTTGATAAGAGTTTTTTAAACAACTTTCCAATTATTGGTAATAAAGAAATCTAGATTAGTTGTGCTAGATTGATCATTAGTGAAGACTTCACTTAGGTATTCTGCAAAAATATTCGCTTTTTGTAGGTCTGTTTTAGCCTATACGCCATTTTTGTTTATGGCTGAGTTTTGTTGAATCGGTCTTTTTATCTGTTTTGTAGCTTTCCAAAGGGAAAAATCAGTCTTATTATCATAAGTTAAATCCGACAGGTATTTATGAATATTTTCATTTTGAATCGTTTTATTTCTTTTCGTAACATATTGGTAGCATTATTAAACAATCGTTTATCAGTTTCGTATCTGGATTGTTGCCATTTCTTTCTAAGTCTGCGTTTTGAAGATATAAGTTCCATTATCTCCTGGGGGTATGAAATATGTTTTTTAAATTTGTTCAATAAAGGTGTGCAACTCCATGCACTTTGTTGAATTAATGAAGCTAAATTGTTAGCCTCATTATCAAGTTCTTCTGGATTGTTAATAACCGAATTCGTATTAAGTTTTTCATTAATAAGTTGTTTGTAGTAATTCCAGTCCGTGTACTTGTTTGTGAGTCGCGAACTTTTTGCTTTTTCGTATACATTGCAGTTTAAATTTAAGTATATTGGGGAATAATCGGAATTCAAGTCAAACCCTTCCTTAATTTCAAGAGATGATTTTGCGATTTTTCTTGCAATAAAGAAATCAATTAAATCTGGTTGTTTTCGTGGATCCGTTGGCCAATAAGTTGCACAACCAGTTGATAAAAATTCGCTACCTGAAATTTCGATAGCCTGGTACAGCTCTTTTCCTTTTGTGTTTGATAAGCGTGATCCCCAGAACACATGTTTGACATTAAAGACGCCTCCCATTATAAATTTATATTTATGCTTATTAATTAATTGTAAAAACTGATTACATTTAATATTATGTTTTGGAGGTATATAGACTGATGTAAACGATACTAAGGACATACTTGTTTTCACGGTAATTGTTGTAGCTTGGAACTCTTCTAGGCATAGACTTTCTTCCTCGTAATGATCAAGGTTGTTTTTAATTAATATTGCGCTACCACCTCTAACATTATTACTTGGTTGATTAGTGCAATATAGTTAGTATTTTTCAAATTTAAAATAGGATTCTTTCGTGAAATGTGTTTCACATACTAGGCATATGTCTATATTTTCCTTATCCAATAGGACTTCAAGCTCATTTTTATGATTATGTAGTCCATTGGCATTCCACTCCATTATTCTAATTAAGGAAGTCATTGTTTAATATTTATTTTAAAGTGCTGTAAGACGACAATTAATTGTATCATTAACTGCCTCTATGTTTTCTAGTTTTTGTAAAATTATCTCAAGTGCTTGATTTGAACCATTTTGAAAATTTTTTAAATTGCCTTTTAGTGCATCTGAGTAAGATGTTTTATTTGGGTAATTTTTGCTATTTGTTTGGGAATTTTCTCGCACATTATCCATGTGATTATTTTTATGCTGGCTAAATTCAGGGTTTTTTTTATGAAACTCCTACGAGCGGTTTTTTCAGACATTTTGTTTTTTTGATTACGTAGTTTTTGCAACTCTTTGGGCACAATACATCCCCTGTAGCTTGCAGGATGTTTTTATATATTAAAGAAGAAAATTGTAAACTATTTTATAAATATGAACTCAACAAAGACGTTCAAGAAATTAAAATATATGACGAAAATAGAAAGCGAGGAAAGGAAAATTGATTGCTCATGAAATACAGAGAGCATATACGTCTTCATTACCTATTACTGAAAAAAAAAAAAACGAAAAGATGTCATATATCATGTGACAAAAATAAAGTTTCAAAATATTACCAACATTTCTATAGAAAACTAAAGACCGAAATTGGCAATGAATATGTGGTCATGTCCGATAGCGATAATTGAAAAATCATTTACTTAGTTTTGTAACTTTTATTGACACATTAAATATTTTGAATTGAACTTTTATAAAACTTTTTGCTTTATAGATTAATAATTAAAAATAAAATTCATACTTATGTACTCATTTCTATGTTTTACTTTTATTATTTAATGTTTGTTTATGAATGTTATTTAAATGCTTTTAGTTAGAATTGCACTGGGTTGATATTATTTTAATTTTAAATCAATTAAACAATTGAACACGTTATCAAACATTGCTTGGTTTTTAATAATTTAAAATATACGTTTGTCTATGTAGGCAGATTAAATTTAATACTTCAGATTTTTTCCAGACCAAACAATGCAAAATATACTTGGATGACCAACGAAAGTATTAAAGAAACATCAAAAAGATGCTAAGTCGACTTACACGACGACTTGATAAATTTTTGTGCGTGCTAAAGAATGCCATGTCATTTTTTAAATATGATAGACTTAAGCGAAAGTAATTGTATTCAATTTTTAATAACAACAGGGAAAGACTCAAAGTTCTACCTCATATGGTTTTCGAGATATCACCCGTAAACTTTAAGATCTTCTCCTGCAAAACTAGCTTTTTCGACATAGCATATTTTGGAATTAAGTTGTCGATATAGTATGTGCATTATTATTTGAATCCAAGTACAAAACTAAAAACAGAAGTAGAAACGCTAATATATACATTTGCATATGAATCAATTTTTTTTTACAATTATAAGGCAAAAATTATAAATACAAAATTAAAATAAAATTTGAATACATTTAATTTTTAATTTTAAATTTATTTATAATACCTATACATTTTTATAATATAAATTTTTATAATACATTTTTTTTATTATTTATAATAAATTTTTGTTAGCATCGAATTTCTATTTTTTAAGGATTGCAACGCGAAACATTTTATACTGCCGTATCTGCTCCCACAACGATTGCAAACTATGTCTCTATGTTATGGTTTATTGTACTTATTTATTTGAAAAATACCATTTGTAATGTAAATTGATTCAAAAATAAATAAATTTTTAAAAAATATAAACTTTTTAAGTTTTTTAATTATAATTATAAATATCACTGGAAGATTCCAGTCTGTAATAGGGTGAAACTAGGAAGAGTGACATGGAAAAGTACACATCAAACGAAAGGTATGGACTAGAGGAATCAGAAAAACTACCGTGCTGAAAAATCTATCGTCCAGTTTTTGAGAAATACTGGAAGATGAAATTTATGGTCCGAGTGGGATAAAAGATGCGAAATAAATAAATCTCTAAAAAATTTTCATAATTAGTGTGGTGTATATTGTAATGAAATTATCATAATAAATGCTCCATCATAATTTTCATAGAAATGAAAATTAATTTCCCACTGAAAAGCAGTTTTATTATTACAAACAATGTATTTTTATTGGAATAAATTGTTGTTGTTTTTTAAATAAAATTTGTTCTCTTTTTTAAAAATAATTTGTCATCCTGAAAAGGACGTTTTTTCTTTTTAATACGATGGTCTGTTTTATATGAACTTTTTTGGAGTTTTCTATTGAATATTTAAGTATTCTTTTTGGGTTTCTTGGGTAATAATAACAGCAGCTAAACAGCATTGTTTAGCAATGGTAACAACATACAACAATTTCGATATAACATTTAAATTAAAGGATATCGTTAGGGGATCTGATAATTAATTTTAAATTCGTTTTTATTTTAATTACCTGTAAATGTTCTTTTTTTACAAAATATATCTGAGAAAATCTATATTAAAACAATAAATGTGTGTATGTGTGTAAATTCCAAATTTTTGCATTATTTAGTAGCAAATTTTATCAAATTACGTAGCCCCACAAAATTATACTTTTTTTTTGAGATGCCACCAAATTGATGTCTTAAGAAGTTCTAGAGCATTTAACAATTTCTTCAAAGAATTAATTTCGTTTGAAAATAAAAGAATAGAAATGTGTTATTTTAACAACTTTACCAGGCTTAATTAACGACTCCAATGTCAGTTTTTTATTACTTTAAAGCATAGTAAATTATTCGGGTTTAATTTGAAATATTTGTTATACAATACTTTACAAGCCTAGTAAATTGCCTTTCCCTTGGGAAATTTCACCAGAACTTTGATGGTCTCAAAACGGTTATTTAAATTCTAAAAAATAAATTATTTTTTAATTTTTAACCCAAAATGCCAGATTTTTATTAGAAAAATAATAGTGTTGTATATTTAATTTAGGTAAAAAATTTTTACTAAATATTTACGTGAAATTCATTATCGTGAAAAATATTTTTTTTGTTATATTGAATATAATAGTATTTCACGTGGAACCCGTTTTATAAAGAAGCGATTTTTCACGATAATGAATTTCACCTGGAAATTTATTACAATCCATTTTCACTCCAATTTCATATTCAAATTATTAATTTTTATAATTTAAATAACGATTTTAGGTAATTTAAATTTGGGAGAAATTTTTTCAGGGGAAAATTATGCGTGCTACCATTTTTTGTACTTGTGAGCCAGTACTTTATTTTGGCTTCGAGCTTTTTGAATAAAATTAGTTAAACTTTAGTTTTTAATTTTGCTTTATGATTGCAAAAGCCATCGTGTAGGTGATGGATAGGGGTTATGTGATTTAATTAAATATTTTTATATATTTTTTTTTATAAATATTATTTGTTTTGTAATTTACGTACCGATTTAGCTGAAATTAAGTCAATATTAACTATTCCAATTAAAATATTATTATCATTTTAATAGTTGTTGTTTTCGTTTTATGGTTGTTTGAATTTTACAATAAACATCATTGGTTGACCAAACATTATTTATGTGAAAATATTTCAAATTAAAAAGAAAACCACAAACATAAAAAATTGCTAATTCTTTTTTTTTAATAGTAATTTTTATTTAATATAAAATATTTTAAATGTAAATATTAACAACAAAAAAATGTGAGTGAAATAATTGTATTAAATTTCCATAAAAAAATCCAATTAAAAATTAAACAATTTAATTAGAATTTTAATAATCTTGATAGTCAATTTATATTTTTTAGGCCAGATGACTGAATGTCTAGTTAAAAATTAACCAGAAGTTAAATTAAAATTTAACCTGTGAGATAACAATAAAAGTATCAGTAAATATCCCGGTTAGTAGCTAAGGGAATATTGTGAAATCGAGGCTTAATCTGAATAAATGTAATGTGTTATTTACTTTAAATTTAGTATTTAAGCCATTGACTAAAGTATGACAGTTATCATTAACTCAAACAACTTGCAACAATGAAAATCATTATTTGTCAACTCCTCTTGCTACTCTTAGTTGTGACATTCAACTATAACGCGGAAGTAAGTACATAGTGTAATAAAATCAACAGCATTTCATATAATTTTTTTTATTGTCTATCATCCAACAGGCTGCCCCTGCTGCTGAGTTCGAAACAATGTCTAAAAAATATTTAGAAGAATGCATTAAGGAAGGCAACCTAAGTGCTGAGGATACTGCACTCATTAGGTCTAATGAATTATTTAGCCTCAATCATAAGGAAGCTTCTGATAAATTACAATGTTACCAATTGTGTTTCTATACAAAAATTGGCATTATTGATGCCGCAGGCAATCGAAAACCAGATATGTTGATGGAATATTTAGAACAAAGAGTTGCTGATAAAATGGATAAAATTAAACCAGCTTTGGATAAATGTGATTATGTTAAATCCATCAATCCCTGTGAGATGGCATACAAATATGAGGAATGTGTTTTACAAACAATCATTGTTTGAGTTATACATATGTAAATGTAATGATGATGTATTGAAAAACAAAATAAACTTATTAAAATTGCAGCAAAAATATATAATTTACCGAATAAATTATTTAATATCTTAAATTAGATCCAGCAATATATTTGGGGATTAAGTAAGATCTAAATTGATCCGAAAAATTACAGATTAAATATTATCAGTTATGTCTAACATTATTCTATATGAAATCTAATTTAAAATAAAATTTCGAATTTTTACAAAAAAGGATGATGGATATGTTATACTTAAATAAATGAAATGAATACCAAGGGCATCCAATAAAACTAATTTTCACTTCGAAATTCCTTTTTGTTTCTGAGAAAATTGTAATTATGGAGGATCGACAATGGAATTTTTTATGCATTTTAATGCAAAATCCATACTTAATTTCAGAATTTCGCAGAGATTTATGTACTGCTAAATTGAGTGAAAACAAAATTTTAGATTTTTGCAAAAAATTTTCCATTTTTTGGCCAAAAAGACTTTTGCAAAAAATCGAAAAAATTTTTTTCACTCAATATTATACATTATTATACTCAAATAAAAGGGAATTTAAAGAGCTATTTAGCAGTATAATATTGAAAATTTTCCATTTTTTGGCCAAAAAATCGAAAAAAAATTTTTCACTCAATATTATACATTATTATACTCAAATGAAAGGGAATTTAAAGAGCTATTTAGCAGTACATAAATCTCTGGGAAATTCCGAGATTTAGTATGGATTTTGCATTGAAATGCATTAAAATTTCCATAATCGAGCCTCCATAATCATCGTTTTCTCAGGAACTAAGATGAATTTCGCAGCGAAAAGTAGTTTTATTTGATGCCCTTAGTATTACCTTTCGTTTGAGTATAATATTGAGTGAAACAAAAATTTTCCATTTGTTGGCAAAAAAGACAGTGTATACATCATCCTTTTTTGCAAAAAATCGAAAATTTTTTTTTCACTTAATATTATACATTATTATACTCAAATGAAAGGGAATTTGAAGAGCTATTTAGCAATACATAAATCTCCGGGAAATTTTGAGATTTAGTAAGGATTTTGCTTTGAAATGCATTAAAATTTCCATAATCGATCCTCCATAATCATCATTTTCTCAGGAACTAAGAGGTATTTCGCAGCGAAAAGTAGTTTTATTTGATGCCCTTAGTATTACCTTTCGTTTGAGTATAATATTGAATGAAACAAAAATTTTCCAGTTTTTGGCAAAAAAGACAGTGTATACATCATCCTTTTTTGCAAAAAATTGAAAAATTTTTTTTCACTCAATATTATATATTATTATACTCAAATGAAAGGGAATTTAAAGAGCTATTTAGCAGTACATAAATCTCTGGGAAATTTTGAGATTTAGTATGGATTTTGCTTTGAAATGCATTAAAATTTCCATAATCGATCCTCCATAATCATCATTTTCTCAGGAACTAAGAGGAATTTCGCAGCGAAAAGTAGTTTTATTTGATGCCCTTAGTATTACCTTTCGTTTGAGTATAATATTGAGTGAAACAAAAATTTTCCATTTTTTGGCAAAAAAGACAGTGTATACATCATCCTTTTTTGCAAAAAATCGAAAAAAAATTTTTTACTCAATATTATATATTATTATACTCAAATGAAAGGGAATTTAAAGAGCTATTTAGCAGTACATAAATCTCTGGGAAATTTTGAGATTTAGTATGGATTTTGCTTTGAAATGCATTAAAATTTCCATAATCGATCCTCCATAATCATCATTTTCTCAGGAACTAAGAGGAATTTCGCAGCGAAAAGTAGTTTTATTTGATGCCCTTAGTATTACCTTTCGTTTGAGTATAATATTGAGTGAAACAAAAATTGTCCATTTTTTGGCAAAAAAGACAGTGTATACATCATCCTTTTTTGCAAAAAATCGAAAAAAATTTTTTCACTCAATATTATACATTATTATACTCAAATGAAAGGGAATTCAAAGAGCTATTTAGCAATACATAAATCTCTGGGAAATTTTGGGATTAAGTATGGATTATATATATATATATATATATATATATATATATATATATATATATATATATATATATGCATAGAGCATGTTGCGGGGACGGGTTTTCGTTTCACAAGTTACTATGAAGACATTTTGTTTCTTTGGGGACTGTCCTTAAACTTTTCGTTATTCCACTGTTTACACTGAAGACATTTTACTGGATACAGCGCATATTATAGGGACTTTTTTGGCTGTATATACAGATGTCTTCAAAGTATGGGCAATGAATATATATATATATATATATATATATATATATATATATATAAAATATATATATATATATATATATATATATATATACATGTGCTGTGCACATATATATATATATATATATATATATATGTGCACAGCGCATGTTGTGGGGACGGGATTTCGTTCCACAAGTTACTATGAAGACATTTTGTTACTTTGGGGGCTGTCCTTAAACTTTTCATTATTCTACTGTTTACACTGAAGACATTTTACTGGATACAGCGCATATACTAGGGACTTTTTTGGCTGTATATACAGATGTCTTCAAAGTATGGGCAATGAATATATATATATATATATATATATATATATATATATATATATATATATATATATATATATATATATATGCATTTCACATACTTTGAAGACATCTGTACATACAGCCAAAAAAGACCCCATAATATGAGCTGTATCCAGTCAAATGTCTTCAGTGTAAACAGTAGAATAATGAAAAGTTTGTGGACAGTCCCCAAAGTAACAAAATGTCTTCATAGTAACTTGTGGAACGAAAACCCGTCCCCGCAACATGCGATATGCACATATATATATATATATATATATTCATTGCCCATACTTTGAAGACATCTGTATATACAGCCAAAAAAGTCCCTATAATATGCGCTGTATCCAGTAAAATGTCTTCAGTGTTAACAGTAGAATAACAAAAAGTTTAAGGACAGCCTCCAAAGTAACAAAATGTCTTCATAGTAACTTGTGGAACGAAAACCCGTCCCCGCAACATGCGCCGTGCACATATATATATATATATAAAATATATATATATATATATATATATATATTCATTGCACATACTTTGAAGACATCTGTATATACAGCCAAAAAAGTCCCTATTAAATGCGCAGTATCCAGTAAAATGTCTTCAGTGTAAACAGTAGAATAACGAAAAGTTTAAGGACAGTCTTCAAAGTAACAAAATGTCTTCATATTAACTTGTGAAACGAAAAACCGTCCCCGCAACATGCGCCGTGCACATATATATATACCGTCCCCGAAACATGCGCCGTGCACATATATATATATATATATATATGTGCACGGCGCATGTTGCGGGGACGGTTTTTCGTTCCACAAGTTAGTATGAAGACATTTTGTTACTTTGAAGACTGTCCTTAAACTTTTCGTTATTCTACTGTTTATATATATATATGTGCACGGCGCATGTTGCGGGGACGGTTTTTCGTTTCACAAGTTAATATGAAGACATTTTGTTACTTTGGGGACTGTCCTTAAACTTGTCGTTGTTCTACTGTTTACACTGAAGACATTTTACTGGATACAGCGCATATAATAGGGACTTTTTTGGCTTTATATACAGATGTCTTCAAAGTATGTGCAATGAATATATATATATATATATATATATATATATATATATATATATATATGTGCACAGCACATGTTCCGGGGACGGGTTTTCGTTCCACAAGTTACTATAAAGAAATTTTGTTACTTTGGGGACTGTCCTTAAACTTTTCATTATTCTACTTAAACTTTTTGTTATTCTACTGTTTACACTGAAGACATTTTACTGGACACAGCGCATTTTATAGGGACTTTTTTGGCTGTATATACAGATGTCTTCAAAGTATTCACAATGAATATATATATATATATATATATATATGTGCATATCGCATGTTGCGGGGACGGTTTTTCGTTTCACAGGTTACTATGAAGACATTTTGATTCTTTGGAGACTGACCTCAAACTTTACATTAATCTACTATATACACTGAAGACATTTTACTGGATACAGCGCATATTATAGGGACTTTTTTGGCTGTATATACAGATGTCTTCAAAGTATGTGAAATGCATATATATATATATATATATATATATGCATCATTATTCTAGTGTTTACTCTGAAGACATTTTACCCTATAAAATGCGCTGTGTCCAGTAAAATGTCTTCAGAGTAAACACTAGAATAATGAAAAGTTTAAGGACAGTCCCCAAAGTAACAAAATGTCTTCACATTATATATATATATATATGCACATATATATATATATATATATATATATATATATATATATATATATATATATGTGCACAGCACATATTGCGGGGACGGGTTTTCGTTCCACAAGTTACTATGAAGACATTTTGTTACTTTGGGGACTGTCCTTAAACTTTTCATTATTCTACTGTTTACACTGAAGACATTCTACTGGATACAGGGCATATTATAGGGACTTTTTTGGCTGTATATACAGATGTCTTCAAAGTATGCATAATGAATATATATATATATATATATATATATATATATATATATATATATATATATATATATATGTGCATAGAGCATGTTGCGGGTACGGGTTTTCGTTTCACAAGTTACTATGAAGACATTTTGTTTCTTTGGGGACTGTCCTTAAACTTTTCGTTATTCTACTGTTTACACTGAAGACATTTTACTGGATACAGGGCATATTATAGGGACTTTTTTGGCTGTATATACAGATGTCTTCAAAGTATGCATAATGAATATATATATATATATATATATATATATATATATATATATATATATATATATATATGTGCATAGAGCATGTTGCGGGTACGGGTTTTCGTTTCACAAGTTACTATGAAGACATTTTGTTTCTTTGGGGACTGTCCTTAAACTTTTCGTTATTCTACTGTTTACACTGAAGACATTTTACTGGATACAGCGCATTTTATAGGGACTTTTTTGGCTGTATATACAGATGTCTTCAAAGTATGCATAATGAATATATACATATATATATATATATATATATATATATATATATGCATTGCCCATACTTTGAAGACATCTGTATATACAGCCAAAAAAGTCCCTATAAAATGCGCTGTGTCCAGTAAAATGTCTTCAGAGTAAACACTAGAATAACGAAAAGTTTAAGGACAGTCCCCAAAGTAACAAAATGTCTTCATAGTAACTTGTGGAACGAAAATCCGTCCCCGCAATATATATATATATATATAATATATATATATATATATATATATATATATATATATATATATATATATATATATATATATATATATATATATATATATATATATATATATATATATATATATATATATATATATATATATATATATATATATATATATATATATATATATATATATATATATATATATATATATATTATTCTACTGTTTACACTGAAGACATTTTACTGGATACAGCGCATATTACGGGGTCTTCAAAGTATGTATGTGAAATACATATATAATACATATATATATATATATATATATATATATATATATTTTATATATATATATATATATATATATATATATATATATATATATATATACCATACTTCGAAGACATCTGTATATACAGCCAAAAAAGTCCCTATTATATGCGCTGTATCCAGTAAAATGTCCTCAGTGTAAACAGTAGAATAACGAAAAGTTTAAGGACAGTCCTCAAAGTACCCAAATGTCTTCATAGTAACTTGCGGAACGAAAAACCGTCCCCGCAACATGTGCTGTGCATATATATATATATATATATATATATATATATATATTGTGCATACTTTGAAGACATCTGTATATACAGCCAAAAAAGTCCCTATAATATGCGCTGTATCCAGTAAAATGTCTTCAGTGTATATAGTAGATTAATGTAAAGTTTGAGGTCAGTCTCCAAAGAATCAAAATGTCTTCATAGTAACCTGTGAAACGAAAAGCCGTCCCCGCAACATGCGCTGTGCACATATATATATATATATATATATATATATATAGTAGAATGAGGAAAACTTTAAGGACAGTCTTCAAAGTAACAAAATGTCTTCATAGTAACTTGTGGAACGAAAAACCGTCCCCGCAACATGCGCCGTGCACATATATATATATATTCATTGCCCATACTTTGAAGACATCTGTATATACAGCCAAATAAGTCCCTATAATATGCGCTGTATCCAATAAAATGTCTTCAGTGTAAACAGTAGAATAACGAAAAGTTTAAGGACAGTCTTCAAAGTAACAAAATGTCTTCATAGTAACTTGTGGAACGAAAAACCGTCCCCGCAATATGCGCCGTGCATATATATATATATATATATATATATATATATATATATATATATATATATATATTCATTGCGCATACTTTGAAGACATCTGTATATACAGCCAAAAAAGTCCCTATAATATGCGCTGAATCCAGTAAAATGTCTTCAATGTAAACAGTAGAATAACAAAAAGTTTAAAGTTTATATCTTTATATATATAATTCTCCTGTACGTGTGTTAGTGACTGCACTCCTCCTTAACGGCTGGGCCGATTTCGATGAAATTTGTTGTGTCTGTTTTATTTGATCCCTGAATGGTTTAGATTCACAATTGACCTATATGGGTACAATGGGCGTGGCACCTCCCATACGAAGTAAAAATGTATTTTTGTATATCTGGAGTACTGTTACAGTGGGAGTCTTCAAACTTTGTGTGAGCTTTTTTTATAATAATACTCATAATCTCCCAAAAAAATGAGTGCCATCCAAGCAATGGGCGTGGCACCTCCCATACGAAGAAAACATTCATTATTGCATATCTGGGGTACTATTAAAGTGGGAGTCTTCAAACTTTGTGTGAGCTTCTTTGATAATAATATTCATAATCTTCCAAAAAATATGGGGGATCCAAGCAATGGGCGTGGCACCTCCCATACGAAGTACAAATTTATTATTGCATATCTGGGGTACTATTATTGTGAGAATATTCAAACTTTGTGCGAGCTACCTAGATAATAATGTAATCCTATTCCTAGGCAGAACAACGTTTGCCGGGTCAGCTAGTATATATATATATATGTGCATGTCTTTTTTGCCAAAAAATGGAAAATTTTTGTTTCACTCAATATTATACTCAAACGAAAGGTAATACTAAGGGCATCAAATAAAACTACTTTTCGCTGCGAAATTCCTCTTAGTTCCTGAGAAAATGATGATTATGGAGGATCGATTATGGAAATTTTAATGAATTTCAATGCAAAATCCATACTAAATCTCAAAATTTCCCAGAGATTTATGTATTGCTAAATAGCTCTTTGAATTCCCTTTAATTTGAGTATAATAATGTATAATATTGAGTGAAAAAAATTTTTTCGATTTTTTGCAAAAAAGGATGATGTATACACTGTCTTTTTTGCCAAAAAATGGAAAATTTTTGTTTCACTCAATATTATAGTCAAACGAAAGTTAATACTAAGGGCATCAAATAAAACTACTTTTCGCTGCGAAATTCCTCTTAGTTCCTGAGAAAATGATGATTATGGAGGATCGATTATGGAAATTTTAATGCATTTCAAAGCAAAATCCATACTAAATCTCAAAATTTCCCAGAGATTTATCAAACGAAAGGTAATACTAAGGGCATCAAATAAAACTACTTTTCGCTGCGAAATTCCTCTTAGTTCCTGAGAAAATGATGATTATGGCGGATCGATTATGGAAATTTTAATGAATTTCAATGCAAAATCCATACTTAATCTCAAAATTTCCCAGAGATTTATGTATTGCTAAATAGCTCTTTGAATTCCCTTTCATTTGAGTATAATAATGTATAATATTGAGTGAAAAAATTTTTTTCGATTTTTTGCAAAAAAGGATGATGTATAATTATGGAGGATCGATTATGGAAATTTTAATGCATTTCAAAGCAAAATCCATACTAAATCTCAAAATTTCCCAGAGATTTATGTATTGCTAAATAGCTCTTTGAATTCCCTTTCATTTGAGTATAATAATGTATAATATTGAGTGAAAAAATTTTTTTCGATTTTTTGCAAAAGGATGACTGTCTTTTTTGCCAAAAAATGGAAAATTTTTGTTTCACTCAATATTATACTCAAACGAAAGGTAATACTAAGGGCATCAAATAAAACTACTTTTCGCTGCGAAATTCCTCTTAGTTCCTGAGAAAATGATGATTATGGAGGATCGATTATGGAAATTTTAATGCATTTCAAAGCAAAATCCATACTAAATCTCAAAATTTCCCAGAGATTTATGTACTGCTAAATAGCTCTTTAAATTCCATTTCATTTGAGTATAATAATATATAATATTGAGTAAAAAATTTTTTTTCGATTTTTTTGCAAAAAAGGATGATGTATACACTGTCTTTTTTGCCAAAAAATGGAAAATTTTTGTTTCACTCAATATTATACTCAAACGAAAGGTAATACTAAGGGCATCAAATAAAACTACTTTTCGCTGCGAAATTCCTCTTAGTTCCTGAGAAAATGATGATTATGGAGGATCGATTATGGAAATTTTAATGCATTTCAAAGCAAAATCCATACTAAATCTCAAAATTTCCCAGAGATTTATGTACTGCTAAATAGCTCTTTAAATTCCCTTTCATTTGAGTATAATAATATATAATATTGAGTAAAAAAATTTTTTTCGATTTTTTTGGAAAAAAGGATGATGTATACACTGTCTTTTTTGCCAAAAAATGGAAAATTTTTGTTTCACTCAATATTATACTCAAACGAAAGGTAATACTAAGGGCATCAAATAAAACTACTTTTCGCTGCGAAATTCCTCTTAGTTCCTGAGAAAATGATGATTATGGAGGATCGATTATGGAAATTTTAATGCATTTCAAAGCAAAATCCATACTAAATCTCAAAATTTCCCAGAGATTTATGTACTGCTAAATAGCTCTTTGAATTCCCTTTCATTTGAGTATAATAATATATAATATTGAGTAAAAAAATTTTTTTAGATTTTTTGCAAAAAAGGATGATGTATACACTGTATTTTTTGCCAAAAAATGGAAAATTTTTGTTTCACTCAATATTATACTCAAACGAAAGGTAATTCTAAGGGCATCAAATAAAACTACTTTTCGCTGCGAAATTCCTCTTAGTTCCTGAGAAAATGATGATTATGGAGGATCGATTATGGAAATTTTAATGCATTTCAAAGCAAAATCCATACTAAATCTCAAAATTTCCCAGAGATTTATGTACTGCTAAATAGCTCTTTAAATTCCCTTTCATTTGAGTATAATAATATATAATATTGAGTAAAAAAATTTTTTTCGATTTTTTGCAAAAAAGGATGATGTTACACTGTCTTTTTTGCCAAAAAATGGAAAATTTTTGTTTCACTCAATATTATACTCAAACGAAAGGTAATACTAAGGGCATCAAATAAAACTACTTTTCGCTGCGAAATTCCTCTTAGTTCCTGAGAAAATGATGATTATGGAGGATCGATTATGGAAATTTTGATGAATTTCAATGCAAAATCCATACTAAATCTCAAAATTTCCCAGAGATTTATGTATTGCTAAATAGCTCTTTGAATTCCCTTTCATTTGAGTATATTAATGTATAATATTGAGTGAAAAAAATTTATTCGATTTTTTGCAAAAAAGGATCATGTATACACTGTCTTTTTTGCCAAAAAATGGAAAATTTTTGTTTCACTCAATATTATACTCAAACGAAAGGTAATACTAAGGGCATCAAATAAAACTACTTTTCGCTGCGAAAATCCTCTTAGTTCCTGAGAAAATGATGATTATGGAGGATCGATTATGGAAATTTTAATGAATTTCAATGCAAAATCCATACTAAATCTCAAAATTTCCCAGAGATTTATGTATTGCTAAATAGCTCTTTGAATTCCCTTTCATTTGAGTATAATAATGTATAATATTGAGTGAAAAAATTTTTTTCGATTTTTTGCAAAAAAGGATGATGTATACACTGTCTTTTTTGCCAAAAAATGGAAAATTTTTGTTTCACTCAATATTATACTCAAACGAAAGGTAATACTAAGGGCATCAAATAAAACTACTTTTCGCTGCGAAATTCCTCTTAGTTCCTGAGAAAATGATGATTATGGCGGATCGATTATGGAAATTTTAATGCATTTCAAAGCAAAATCCATACTAAATCTCAAAATTTCCCAGAGATTTATGTACTGCTAAATAGCTCTTTAAATTCCCTTTCATTTGAGTATAATAATATATTATATTGAGTAAAAAAATTTTTTTCGATTTTTTGCAAAAAAGGATGATGTATACACTGTCTTTTTTGCCAAAAAATGGAAAATTTTTGTTTCACTCAATATTATACTCAAACGAAAGGTAATACTAAGGGCATCAAATAAAACTACTTTTCGCTGCGAAATTCCTCTTAGTTCCTGAGAAAATGATAATTATGGCGGATCGATTATGGAAATTTTAATGCATTTCAAAGCAAAATCCATACTAAATCTCAAAATTTCCCAGAGATTTATGTACTGCTAAATAGCTCTTTAAATTCCCTTTCATTTGAGTATAATAATATATTATATTGAGTAAAAAAATTTTTTTCGATTTTTTGCAAAAAAGGATGATACACTGTCTTTTTTGCCAAAAAATGGAAAATTTTTGTTTCACTCAATATTATACTCAAACGAAAGGTAATACTAAGGGCATCAAATAAAACTACTTTTCGCTGCGAAATTCCTCTTAGTTCCTGAGAAAATGATGATTATGGAGGATCGATTATGGAAATTTTAATGAATTTCAATGCAAAATCCATACTAAATCTCAAAATTTCCCAGAGATTTATGTATTGCTAAATAGCTCTTTAAATTCCCTTTCATTTGAGTATAATAATATATAATATTGAGTAAAAAATTTTTTTTCGATTTTTTGCAAAAAAGGATGATGTATACACTGTCTTTTTTGCCAAAAAATGGAAAATTTTTGTTTCACTCAATATTATACTCAAACGAAAGGTAATACTAAGGGCATCAAATAAAACTACTTTTCGCTGCGAAATTCCTCTTAGTTCCTGAGAAAATGATGATTATGGAGGATCGATTATGGAAATTTTAATGCATTTCAAAGCAAAATCCATACTAAATCTCAAAATTTCCCAGAGATTTATGTACTGCTAAATAGCTCTTTAAATTTCCTTTCATTTGAGTATAATAATATATAATATTGAGTAAAAAATTTTTTTTCGATTTTTTGCAAAAAAGGATGATGTATACACTGTCTTTTTTGCCAAAAAATGGAAAATTTTTGTTTCGCTCAATATTATACTCAAACGAAAGGTAATACTAAGGGCATCAAATAAAACTACTTTTCGCTGCGAAATTCCTCTTAGTTCCTGAGAAAATGATGATTATGGAGGATCGATTATGGAAATTTTTATGAATTTCAATGCAAAATCCATACTAAATCTCAAAATTTCCCAGAGATTTATGTATTGCTAAATAGCTCTTTGAATTCCCTTTCATTTGAGTATATTAATGTATAATATTGAGTGAAAAAAATTTTTTCGATTTTTTGCAAAAAAGGATGATGTATACACTGTCTTTTTTGCCAAAAAATGGAAAATTTTTGTTTCACTCAATATTATACTCAAACGAAAGGTAATACTAAGGGCATCAAATAAAACTACTTTTCGCTGCGAAATTCCTCTTAGTTCCTGAGAAAATGATGATTATGGAGGATCGATTATGGAAATTTTTATGAATTTCAATGCAAAATCCATACTAAATCTCAAAATTTCCCAGAGATTTATGTATTGCTAAATAGCTCTTTGAATTCCCTTTCATTTGAGTATATTAATGTATAATATTGAGTGAAAAAAATTTTTTCGATTTTTTGCAAAAAAGGATGATGTATACACTGTCTTTTTTGCCAAAAAATGGAAAATTTTTGTTTCACTCAATATTATACTCAAACGAAAGGTAATACTAAGGGCATCAAATAAAACTACTTTTCCTTTCATTTGAGTTCCTGAGAAAATGATGATTATGGAGGATCGATTATGGAAATTTTAATGCATCTAAAGCAAAATCCTTACTAAATCTCAAAATTTACCAGAGATTTATGTATTGCTAAATAGCTCTTTAAATTCCCTTTCATTTGAGTATAATAATGTATAATATTGAGTGAAAAAATTTTTTTCGATTTTTGCAAAAAAGGATGATGTATACACTGTCTTTTTTGCCAAAAAATGGAAAATTTTTGTTTCACTCAATATTATACTCAAACGAAAGGTAATACTAAGGGCATCAAATAAAACTACTTTTGGCTGCGAAATTCCACTTAGTTTCTGAGAATCGATTATGGAATTTTTAATGCATTTCAATGTAAAATCCATACTAAATCTCAAGATTTCCTAGAGATTTATATACTGCTAAATAGCTCTTTAAATTCCCTTTCATTTGAGTATAATAATGTATAATATTGAGTGAAAAAAAAATTTTCGATTTTTTGCAAAAAAGGATGATGTATACACTGTCCCCACAACATGCATATATATATATATATATATATATATATATATATACTGTTTACACTGAAGACATTTTACTGGATACAGCGTATATAATAGGGACTTTTTTGGCTGTATATACAGATGTCTTCAAAGTATGTGCAATGAATATATATATATATATATATATGTGAAATACATATATATTTTGGCTGTATATACAGCCAAAAAAGTCCCTATAATATGCGCTGTATCCAGTAAAATGTCTTCAGTGTATATAGTAGATTAATGTAAAGTTTGAGGTCAGTCTCCAAAGAATCAAAATGTCTTCATAGTAACCTGTGAAACGAAAAACCGTCCCCGCAACATGCGCTGTGCACATATATATATATATATATATATATATAGTAGAATGAGGAAAACTTTAAGGACAGTCTTCAAAGTAACAAAATGTCTTCATAGTAACTTGTGGAACGAAAAACCGTCCCCGCAACATGCGCCCTTTCCTTTGAATTCCCTTTCATTTGAGTATAATAATGTATAATATTGAGTGAAAAAATTTTTTTCGATTTTTTGCAAAAAAGGATGATGTATACACTGTCTTTTTTGCCAAAAAATGGAAAATTTTTGTTTCACTCAATATTATACTCAAACGAAAGGTAATACTAAGGGCATCAAATAAAACTACTTTTCGCTGCGAAATTCCTCTTAGTTCCTGAGAAAATGATGATTATGGAGGATCGATTATGGAAATTTTGATGAATTTCAATGCAAAATCCATACTAAATCTCAAAATTTCCCAGAGATTTATGTATTGCTAAATAGCTCTTTGAATTCCCTTTCATTTGAGTATATTAATGTATAATATTGAGTGAAAAAAATTTTTTCGATTTTTTGCAAAAAAGGATGATGTATACACTGTCTTTTTTGCCAAAAAATGGAAAATTTTTGTTTCACTCAATATTATACTCAAACGAAAGGTAATACTAAGGGCATCAAATAAAACTACTTTTCGCTGCGAAATTCCTCTTAGTTCCTGAGAAAATGATGATTATGGAGGATCGATTATGGAAATTTTAATGCATTTCAAAGCAAAATCCATACTAAATCTCAAAATTTCCCAGAGATTTATGTACTGCTAAATAGCTCTTTAAATTTCCTTTCATTTGAGTATAATAATATATAATATTGAGTAAAAAATTTTTTTTCGATTTTTTGCAAAAAAGGATGATGTATACACTGTCTTTTTTGCCAAAAAATGGAAAATTTTTGTTTCACTCAATATTATACTCAAACGAAAGGTAATACTAAGGGCATCAAATAAAACTACTTTTCGCTGCGAAATTCCTCTTAGTTCCTGAGAAAATGATGATTATGGAGGATCGATTATGGAAATTTTAAGGCATTTCAAAGCAAAATCCATACTAAATCTCAAAATTTCCCAGAGATTTATGTACTGCTAAATAGCTCTTTAAATTCCCTTTCATTTCAGTATAATAATATATAATATTGAGTAAAAAAATTTTTTTCGATTTTTTGCAAAAAAGGATGATGTATACACTGTCTTTTTTGCCAAAAAATGGAAAATTTTTGTTTCACTCAATATTATACTCAAACGAAAGGTAATACTAAGGGCATCAAATAAAACTACTTTTCGCTGCGAAATTCCTCTTAGTTCCTGAGAAAATGATGATTATGGCGGATCGATTATGGAAATTTTAATGCATTTCAAAGCAAAATCCATACTAAATCTCAAAATTTCCCAGAGATTTATGTACTGCTAAATAGCTCTTTAAATTCCCTTTCATTTGAGTATAATAATATATTATATTGAGTAAAAAAATTTTTTTCGATTTTTTGCAAAAAAGGATGATGTATACACTGTCTTTTTTGCCAAAAAATGGAAAATTTTTGTTTCACTCAATATTATACTCAAACGAAAGGTAATACTAAGGGCATCAAATAAAACTACTTTTCGCTGCGAAATTCCTCTTAGTTCCTGAGAAAATGATGATTATGGCGGATCGATTATGGAAATTTTAATGCATTTCAAAGCAAAATCCATACTAAATCTCAAAATTTCCCAGAGATTTATGTACTGCTAAATAGCTCTTTAAATTCCCTTTCATTTGAGTATAATAATATATTATATTGAGTAAAAAAATTTTTTTCGATTTTTTGCAAAAAAGGATGATGTATACACTGTCTTTTTTGCCAAAAAATGGAAAATTTTTGTTTCACTCAATATTATACTCAAACGAAAGGTAATACTAAGGGCATCAAATAAAACTACTTTTCGCTGCGAAATTCCTCTTAGTTCCTGAGAAAATGATGATTATGGAGGATCGATTATAGAAATTTTAATGAATTTCAATGCAAAATCCATACTTAATCTCAAAATTTCCCAGAGATTTATGTATTGCTAAATAGCTCTTTGAATTCCCTTTCATTTGAGTATAATAATGTATAATATTGAGTGAAAAATTTTTTTTCGATTTTTTGCAAAAAAGGATGATGTATACACTGTCTTTTTTGCCAAAAAATGGAAAATTTTTGTTTCACTCAATATTATACTCAAACGAAAGGTAATACTAAGGGCATCAAATAAAACTACTTTTCGCTGCGAAATTCCTCTTAGTTCCTGAGAAAATGATGATTATGGCGGATCGATTATGGAAATTTTAATGCATTTCAAAGCAAAATCCATACTAAATCTCAAAATTTCCCAGAGATTTATGTACTGCTAAATAGCTCTTTAAATTCCCTTTCATTTGAGTATAATAATATATTATATTGAGTAAAAAAATTTTTTTCGATTTTTTGCAAAAAAGGATGATGTATACACTGTCTTTTTTGCCAAAAAATGGAAAATTTTTGTTTCACTCAATATTATACTCAAACGAAAGGTAATACTAAGGGCATCAAATAAAACTACTTTTCGCTGCGAAATTCCTCTTAGTTCCTGAGAAAATGATGATTATGGAGGATCGATTATGGAAATTTTAATGAGTTTCAATGCAAAATCCATACTAAATCTCAAAATTTCCCAGAGATTTATGTATTGCTAAATAGCTCTTTAAATTCCCTTTCATTTGAGTATAATAATATATTATATTGAGTAAAAAAATTTTTTTCGATTTTTTGCAAAAAAGGATGATGTATACACTGTCTTTTTTGCCAAAAAATGGAAAATTTTTGTTTCACTCAATATTATACTCAAACGAAAGGTAATACTAAGGGCATCAAATAAAACTACTTTTCGCTGCGAAATTCCTCTTAGTTCCTGAGAAAATGATGATTATGGAGGATCGATTATGGAAATTTTAATGAGTTTCAATGCAAAATCCATACTAAATCTCAAAATTTCCCAGAGATTTATGTATTGCTAAATAGCTCTTTAAATTCCCTTTCATTTGAGTATAATAATATATTATATTGAGTAAAAAAATTTTTTTCGATTTTTTGCAAAAAAGGATGATGTATACACTGTCTTTTTTGCCAATAAATGGAAAATTTTTGTTTCACTCAATATTATACTCAAACGAAAGGTAATACTAAGGGCATCAAATAAAACTACTTTTCGCTGCGAAATTCCTCTTAGTTCCTGAGAAAATGATGATTATGGAGGATCGATTATGGAAATTTTTATGAATTTCAATGCAAAATCCATACTAAATCTCAAAATTTCCCAGAGATTTATGTATTGCTAAATAGCTCTTTGAATTCCCTTTCATTTGAGTATATTAATGTATAATATTGAGTAAAAAAATTTTTTTCGATTTTTTGCAAAAAAGGATGATGTATACACTGTCTTTTTTGCCAAAAAATGGAAAATTTTTGTTTCACTCAATATTATACTCAAACGAAAGGTAATACTAAGGGCATCAAATAAAACTACTTTTCGCTGCGAAATTCCTCTTAGTTCCTGAGAAAATGATGATTATGGAGGATCGATTATGGAAATTTTAATGCATTTCAAAGCAAAATCCATACTAAATCTCAAAATTTCCCAGAGATTTATGTACTGCTAAATAGCTCTTTAAATTCCCTTTCATTTGAGTATAATAATATATAATATTGAGTAAAAAAATTTTTTTCGATTTTTTGCAAAAAAGGATGATGTATTATACACTGTCTTTTTTGCCAAAAAATGGAAAATTTTTGTTTCACTCAATATTATACTCAAACGAAAGGTAATACTAAGGGCATCAAATAAAACTACTTTTCGCTGCGAAATTCCTCTTAGTTCCTGAGAAAATGATGATTATGGAGGATCGATTATGGAAATTTTAATGCATTTCAAAGCAAAATCCATACTAAATCTCAAAATTTCCCAGAGATTTATGTACTGCTAAATAGCTCTTTAAATTTCCTTTCATTTGAGTATAATAATATATAATATTGAGTAAAAAATTTTTTTTCGATTTTTTGCAAAAAAGGATGATGTATACACTGTCTTTTTTGCCAAAAAATGGAAAATTTTTGTTTCACTCAATATTATACTCAAACGAAAGGTAATACTAAGGGCATCAAATAAAACTACTTTTCGCTGCGAAATTCCTCTTAGTTCCTGAGAAAATGATGATTATGGAGGATCGATTATGGAAATTTTAATGAGTTTCAATGCAAAATCCATACTAAATCTCAAAATTTCCCAGAGATTTATGTATTGCTAAATAGCTCTTTAAATTCCCTTTCATTTGAGTATAATAATATATTATATTGAGTAAAAAAATTTTTTTCGATTTTTTGCAAAAAAGGATGATGTATACACTGTCTTTTTTGCCAATAAATGGAAAATTTTTGTTTCACTCAATATTATACTCAAACGAAAGGTAATACTAAGGGCATCAAATAAAACTACTTTTCGCTGCGAAATTCCTCTTAGTTCCTGAGAAAATGATGATTATGGAGGATCGATTATGGAAATTTTTATGAATTTCAATGCAAAATCCATACTAAATCTCAAAATTTCCCAGAGATTTATGTATTGCTAAATAGCTCTTTGAATTCCCTTTCATTTGAGTATATTAATGTATAATATTGAGTAAAAAAATTTTTTTCGATTTTTTGCAAAAAAGGATGATGTATACACTGTCTTTTTTGCCAAAAAATGGAAAATTTTTGTTTCACTCAATATTATACTCAAACGAAAGGTAATACTAAGGGCATCAAATAAAACTACTTTTCGCTGCGAAATTCCTCTTAGTTCCTGAGAAAATGATGATTATGGAGGATCGATTATGGAAATTTTTATGAATTTCAATGCAAAATCCATACTAAAACTCAAAATTTCCCAGAGATGTATGTACTGCTAAATAGCTCCTTAAATTCCCTTTCATTTGAGTATAATAATGTATAATATTGAGTGAAAAAAAATTTTTCGATTTTTTGCAAAAAAGGATGATGTATACACTGTCTTTTTTGCCACAAAATGGAAAATTTTTGTTTCACTCAATATTATACTCAAACGAAAGGTAATACTAAGGACATCAAATAAAACTACTTTTCGCTGCGAAATTCCTCTTAGTTCCAGAGAAAATGATGATTATGGAGGATCGATTATGGAAATTTTAATGAATTTCAATGCAAAATCCATACTAAATCTCAAAATTTCCCAGAGATTTATGTACTGCTAAATAGCTTTTAAAATTCCCTTTCATTTGAGTATAATAATGTATAATATTGAGTGAAAAAAAATTTTTCGATTTTTTGCAAAAAAGGATGATGTATACACTGTCTTTTTTGCCAAAAAATGGAAAATTTTTGATTCATTCAATATTATACTCAAACGAAAGGTAATACTAAGGGCATCAAATAAAACTACTTTTCGCTGCGAAATTCCTCTTAGTTCCAGAGAAAAGATGATTATGGAGGATCGATTATGGAAATTTTAATGAATTTCAATGCAAAATCCATACTAAATCTCAAAATTTCCCCGAGATTTATGTACTGCTAAATAGCTCTTTAAATTCCCTTTCATTTGAGTATAATAATGTATAATATTGAGTGAAAAAAAATTTTTCGATTTTTTGCAAAAAAGGATGATGTATACACTGTCTTTTTTGCCAAAAAATGGAAAATTTTTGATTCATTCAATATTATACTCAAACGAAAGGTAATACTAAGGGCATCAAATAAAACTACTTTTCGCTGCGAAATTCCTCTTAGTTCCAGAGAAAATGATGATTATGGAGGATCGATTATGGAAATTTTAATGAATTTCAATGCAAAATCCATACTAAATCTCAAAATTTCCCAGAGATTTATGTACTGCTAAATAGCTCTTTAAATTTCCTTTCATTTGAGTATAATAATATATAATATTGAGTAAAAAATTTTTTTTCGATTTTTTGCAAAAAAGGATGATGTATACACTGTCTTTTTTGCCAAAAAATGGAAAATTTTTGTTTCACTCAATATTATACTCAAACGAAAGGTAATACTAAGGGCATCAAATAAAACTACTTTTCGTTGCGAAATTCCTCTTAGTTCCTGAGAAAATGATGATTATGGAGGATCGATTATGGAAATTTTAATGCATTTCAAAGCAAAATCCATACTAAATCTCAAAATTTCCCAGAGATTTATGTACTGCTAAATAGCTCTTTAAATTTCCTTTCATTTGAGTATAATAATATATAATATTGAGTAAAAAATTTTTTTTCGATTTTTTGCAAAAAAGGATGATGTATACACTGTCTTTTTTGCCAAAAAATGGAAAATTTTTGTTTCACTCAATATTATACTCAAACGAAAGGTAATACTAAGGGCATCAAATAAAACTACTTTTCGCTGCGAAATTCCTCTTAGTTCCTGAGAAAATGATGATTATGGAGGATCGATTATGGAAATTTTTATGAATTTCAATGCAAAATCCATACTAAATCTCAAAATTTCCCAGAGATTTATGTATTGCTAAATAGCTCTTTGAATTCCCTTTCATTTGAGTATAATAATATATAATATTGAGTAAAAAAATTTTTTTCGATTTTTTGCAAAAAAGGATGATGTATACACTGTCTTTTTTGCCAACAAATGGAAAATTTTTGTTTCACTCAATATTATACTCAAACGAAAGGTAATACTAAGGGCATCAAATAAAACTACTTTTCGCTGCGAAATTCCTCTTAGTTCCTGAGAAAATGATGATTATGGAGGATCGATTATGGAAATTTTAATGCATTTCAAAGCAAAATCCATACTAAATCTCAAAATTTCCCAGAGATTTATGTACTGCTTAAAAGCTCTTTAAATTCCCTTTCATTTGAGTATAATAATATATAATATTGAGTAAAAAAATTTTTTTCGATTTTTTGCAAAAAAGGATGATGTATACACCGTCTTTTTTGCCAAAAAATGGAAAATTTTTGTTTCACTCAATATTATACTCAAACGAAAGGTAATACTAAGGGCATCAAATAAAACTACTTTTCGCTGCGAAATTCCTCTTAGTTCCTGAGAAAATGATGATTATGGAGGATCGATTATGGAAATTTTAAGGCATTTCAAAGCAAAATCCATACTAAATCTCAAAATTTCCCAGAGATTTATGTACTGCTAAATAGCTCTTTAAATTCCCTTTCATTTGAGTATAATAATATATAATATTGAGTAAAAAAATTTTTTTCGATTTTTTGCAAAAAAGGATGATGTATACACTGTCTTTTTTGCCAAAAAATGGAAAATTTTTGTTTCACTCAATATTATACTCAAACGAAAGGTAATACTAAGGGCATCAAATAAAACTACTTTTCGCTGCGAAATTCCTCTTAGTTCCTGAGAAAATGATGATTATGGAGGATCGATTATAGAAATTTTAATGAATTTCAATGCAAAATCCATACTAAATCTCAAAATTTCGCAGAGATTTATGTATTGCTAAATAGCTCTTTGAATTCCCTTTAATTTGAGTATAATAATATATAATATTGAGTAAAAAAATTTTTTTCGATTTTTTGCAAAAAAGGATGATGTATACACTGTCTTTTTTGCCAAAAAATGGAAAATTTTTGTTTCACTCAATATTATACTCAAACGAAAGGTAATACTAAGGGCATCAAATAAAACTACTTTTCGCTGCGAAATTCCTCTTAGTTCCTGAGAAAATGATGATTATGGAGGATCGATTATGGAAATTTTAATGCATTTCAAAGCAAAATCCATACTAAATCTCAAAATTTCCCAGAGATTTATGTACTGCTAAATAGCTCTTTAAATTCCCTTTCATTTGAGTATAATAATATATAATATTGAGTAAAAAAATTTTTTTCGATTTTTTGCAAAAAAGGATGATGTATACACTGTCTTTTTTGCCAAAAAATGGAAAATTTTTGTTTCACTCAATATTATACTCAAACGAAAGGTAATACTAAGGGCATCAAATAAAACTACTTTTCGCTGCGAAATTCCTCTTAGTTCCTGAGAAAATGATGATTATGGAGGATCGATTATGGAAATTTTAATGCATTTCAAAGCAAAATCCATACTAAATCTCAAAATTTCCCAGAGATTTATGTACTGCTTAAAAGCTCTTTAAATTCCCTTTCATTTGAGTATAATAATATATAATATTGAGTAAAAAAATTTTTTTCGATTTTTTGCAAAAAAGGATGATGTATACACTGTCTTTTTTGCCAAAAAATGGAAAATTTTTGTTTCACTCAATATTATACTCAAACGAAAGGTAATACTAAGGGCATCAAATAAAACTACTTTTCGCTGCGAAATTCCTCTTAGTTCCTGAGAAAATGATGATTATGGAGGATCGATTATGGAAATTTTAATGAATTTCAATGCAAAATCCATACTAAATCTCAAAATTTCCCAGAGATTTATGTATTGCTAAATAGCTCTTTGAATTCCCTTTCATTTGAGTATATTAATGTATAATATTGAGTGAAAAAAATTTTTTCGATTTTTTGCAAAAAAGGATGATGTATACACTGTCTTTTTTGCCAAAAAATGGAAAATTTTTGTTTCACTCAATATTATACTCAAACGAAAGGTAATACTAAGGGCATCAAATAAAACTACTTTTCGCTGCGAAATTCCTCTTAGTTCCTGAGAAAATGATGATTATGGAGGATCGATTTTGGAAATTTTAATGAATTTCAATGCAAAATCCATACTAAATCTCAAAATTTCCCAGAGATTTATGTATTGCTAAATAGCTCTTTGAATTCCCTTTCATTTGAGTATAATAATATATAATATTGAGTAAAAAAATTTTTTTCGATTTTTTTGCAAAAAAGGATGATGTATACACTGTCTTTTTTGCCAAAAAATGGAAAATTTTTGTTTCACTCAATATTATACTCAAACGAAAGGTAATACTAAGGGCATCAAATAAAACTACTTTTCGCTGCGAAATTCCTCTTAGTTCCTGAGAAAATGATGATTATGGAGGATCGATTTTGGAAATTTTAATGAATTTCAATGCAAAATCCATACTAAATCTCAAAATTTCCCAGAGATTTATGTATTGCTAAATAGCTCTTTGAATTCCCTTTCATTTGAGTATAATAATATATAATATTGAGTAAAAAAATTTTTTTCGATTTTTTGCAAAAAAGGATGATGTATACACTGTCTTTTTTGCCAACAAATGGAAAATTTTTGTTTCACTCAATATTATACTCAAACGAAAGGTAATACTAAGGGCATCAAATAAAACTACTTTTCGCTGCGAAATTCCTCTTAGTTCCTGAGAAAATGATGATTATGGAGGATCGATTATGGAAATTTTAATGCATTTCAAAGCAAAATCCATACTAAATCTCAAAATTTCCCAGAGATTTATGTACTGCTTAAAAGCTCTTTAAATTCCCTTTCATTTGAGTATAATAATATATAATATTGAGTAAAAAAATTTTTTTCGATTTTTTGCAAAAAAGGATGATGTATACACCGTCTTTTTTGCCAAAAAATGGAAAATTTTTGTTTCACTCAATATTATACTCAAACGAAAGGTGATACTAAGGGCATCAAATAAAACTACTTTTCGCTGCGAAATTCCTCTTAGTTCCTGAGAAAATGATGATTATGGAGGCTCGATTATGGAAATTTTAATGAATTTCAAAGCAAAATCCATACTAAATCTCAAAATTTCCCAGAGATTTATGTACTGCTTAAAAGCTCTTTAAATTCCCTTTCATTTGAGTATAATAATATATAATATTGAGTAAAAAAATTTTTTTCGATTTTTTGCAAAAAAGGATGATGTATACACTGTCTTTTTTGCCAAAAAATGGAAAATTTTTGTTTCACTCAATATTATACTCAAACGAAAGGTAATACTAAGGGCATCAAATAAAACTACTTTTCGCTGCGAAATTCCTCTTAGTTCCTGAGAAAATGATGATTATGGAGGATCGATTATGGAAATTTTAATGCATTTCAAAGCAAAATCCATACTAAATCTCAAAATTTCCCAGAGATTTATGTACTGCTAAATAGCTCTTTGAATTCCCTTTCATTTGAGTATAATAATATATAATATTGAGTAAAAAAATTTTTTTCGATTTTTTGCAAAAAAGGATGATGTATACACTGTCTTTTTTGCCAAAAAATGGAAAATGTTTGTTTCACTCAATATTATACTCAAACGAAAGGTAATACTAAGGGCATCAAATAAAACTACTTTTCGCTGCGAAATTCCTCTTAGTTCCTGAGAAAATGATGATTATGGAGGATCGATTATGGAAATTTTAATGAATTTCAATGCAAAATCCATACTAAATCTCAAAATTTCCCAGAGATTTATGTATTGCTAAATAGCTCTTTGAATTCCCTTTCATTTGAGTATATTAATGTATAATATTGAGTGAAAAAAATTTTTTCGATTTTTTGCAAAAAAGGATGATGTATACACTGTCTTTTTTGCCAAAAAATGGAAAATTTTTGTTTCACTCAATATTATACTCAAACGAAAGGTAATACTAAGGGCATCAAATAAAACTACTTTTCGCTGCGAAATTCCTCTTAGTTCCTCAGAAAATGATGATTATGGAGGATCGATTATGGAAATTTTAATGCATTTCAAAGCAAAATCCATACTAAATCTCAAAATTTCCCAGAGATTTATGTACTGCTAAATAGCTCTTTAAATTCCCTTTCATTTGAGTATAATAATATATAATATAGAGTAAAAAAATTTTTTTCGATTTTTTGCAAAAAAGGATGATGTATACACTGTCTTTTTTGCCAAAAAATGGAAAATTTTTGTTTCACTCAATATTATACTCAAACGAAAGGTAATACTAAGGGCATCAAATAAAACTACTTTTCGCTGCGAAATTCCTCTTAGTTCCTGAGAAAATGATGATTATGGAGGATCGATTATGGAAATTTTAATGAATTTCAATGCAAAATCCATACTAAATCTCAAAATTTCCCAGAGATTTATGTATTGCTAAATAGCTCTTTGAATTCCCTTTCATTTGAGTATATAAATGTATAATATTGAGTGAAAAAAATTTTTTCGATTTTTTGCAAAAAGGATGATGTATACACTGTCTTTTTTGCCAAAAAATGGAAAATTTTTGTTTCACTCAATATTATACTCAAACGAAAGGTAATACTAAGGGCATCAAATAAAACTACTTTTCGCTGCGAAATTCCTCTTAGTTCCTGAGAAAATGATGATTATGGAGGATCGATTTTGGAAATTTTAATGAATTTCAATGCAAAATCCATACTAAATCTCAAAATTTCCCAGAGATTTATGTATTGCTAAATAGCTCTTTGAATTCCCTTTCATTTGAGTATAATAATATATAATATTGAGTAAAAAAATTTTTTTCGATTTTTTGCAAAAAAGGATGATGTATACACTGTCTTTTTTGCCAACAAATGGAAAATTTTTGTTTCACTCAATATTATACTCAAACGAAAGGTAATACTAAGGGCATCAAATAAAACTACTTTTCGCTGCGAAATTCCTCTTAGTTCCTGAGAAAATGATGATTATGGAGGATCGATTATGGAAATTTTAATGCATTTCAAAGCAAAATCCATACTAAATCTCAAAATTTCCCAGAGATTTATGTACTGCTTAAAAGCTCTTTAAATTCCCTTTCATTTGAGTATAATAATATATAATATTGAGTAAAAAAATTTTTTTCGATTTTTTGCAAAAAAGGATGATGTATACACTGTCTTTTTTGCCAAAAAATGGAAAATTTTTGTTTCACTCAATATTATACTCAAACGAAAGGTAATACTAAGGGCATCAAATAAAACTACTTTTCGCTGCGAAATTCCTCTTAGTTCCTGAGAAAATGATGATTATGGAGGATCGATTATGGAAATTTTAAGGCATTTCAAAGCAAAATCCATACTAAATCTCAAAATTTCCCAGAGATTTATGTACTGCTAAATAGCTCTTTAAATTCCCTTTCATTTGAGTATAATAATATATAATATTGAGTAAAAAAATTTTTTTCGATTTTTTGCAAAAAAGGATGATGTATACACTGTCTTTTTTGCCAAAAAATGGAAAATTTTTGTTTCACTCAATATTATACTCAAACGAAAGGTAATACTAAGGGCATCAAATAAAACTACTTTTCGCTGCGAAATTCCTCTTAGTTCCTGAGAAAATGATGATTATGGAGGATCGATTATAGAAATTTTAATGAATTTCAATGCAAAATCCATACTAAATCTCAAAATTTCGCAGAGATTTATGTATTGCTAAATAGCTCTTTGAATTCCCTTTAATTTGAGTATAATAATATATAATATTGAGTAAAAAAATTTTTTTCGATTTTTTGCAAAAAAGGATGATGTATACACTGTCTTTTTTGCCAAAAAATGGAAAATTTTTGTTTCACTCAATATTATACTCAAACGAAAGGTAATACTAAGGGCATCAAATAAAACTACTTTTCGCTGCGAAATTCCTCTTAGTTCCTGAGAAAATGATGATTATGGAGGATCGATTATGGAAATTTTAATGCATTTCAAAGCAAAATCCATACTAAATCTCAAAATTTCCCAGAGATTTATGTACTGCTAAATAGCTCTTTAAATTCCCTTTCATTTGAGTATAATAATATATAATATTGAGTAAAAAAATTTTTTTCGATTTTTTGCAAAAAAGGATGATGTATACACTGTCTTTTTTGCCAAAAAATGGAAAATTTTTGTTTCACTCAATATTATACTCAAACGAAAGGTAATACTAAGGGCATCAAATAAAACTACTTTTCGCTGCGAAATTCCTCTTAGTTCCTGAGAAAATGATGATTATGGAGGATCGATTATGGAAATTTTAATGCATTTCAAAGCAAAATCCATACTAAATCTCAAAATTTCCCAGAGATTTATGTACTGCTTAAAAGCTCTTTAAATTCCCTTTCATTTGAGTATAATAATATATAATATTGAGTAAAAAAATTTTTTTCGATTTTTTGCAAAAAAGGATGATGTATACACTGTCTTTTTTGCCAAAAAATGGAAAATTTTTGTTTCACTCAATATTATACTCAAACGAAAGGTAATACTAAGGGCATCAAATAAAACTACTTTTCGCTGCGAAATTCCTCTTAGTTCCTGAGAAAATGATGATTATGGAGGATCGATTATGGAAATTTTAATGAATTTCAATGCAAAATCCATACTAAATCTCAAAATTTCCCAGAGATTTATGTATTGCTAAATAGCTCTTTGAATTCCCTTTCATTTGAGTATATTAATGTATAATATTGAGTGAAAAAAATTTTTTCGATTTTTTGCAAAAAAGGATGATGTATACACTGTCTTTTTTGCCAAAAAATGGAAAATTTTTGTTTCACTCAATATTATACTCAAACGAAAGGTAATACTAAGGGCATCAAATAAAACTACTTTTCGCTGCGAAATTCCTCTTAGTTCCTGAGAAAATGATGATTATGGAGGATCGATTTTGGAAATTTTAATGAATTTCAATGCAAAATCCATACTAAATCTCAAAATTTCCCAGAGATTTATGTATTGCTAAATAGCTCTTTGAATTCCCTTTCATTTGAGTATAATAATATATAATATTGAGTAAAAAAATTTTTTTCGATTTTTTTGCAAAAAAGGATGATGTATACACTGTCTTTTTTGCCAAAAAATGGAAAATTTTTGTTTCACTCAATATTATACTCAAACGAAAGGTAATACTAAGGGCATCAAATAAAACTACTTTTCGCTGCGAAATTCCTCTTAGTTCCTGAGAAAATGATGATTATGGAGGATCGATTTTGGAAATTTTAATGAATTTCAATGCAAAATCCATACTAAATCTCAAAATTTCCCAGAGATTTATGTATTGCTAAATAGCTCTTTGAATTCCCTTTCATTTGAGTATAATAATATATAATATTGAGTAAAAAAATTTTTTTCGATTTTTTGCAAAAAAGGATGATGTATACACTGTCTTTTTTGCCAACAAATGGAAAATTTTTGTTTCACTCAATATTATACTCAAACGAAAGGTAATACTAAGGGCATCAAATAAAACTACTTTTCGCTGCGAAATTCCTCTTAGTTCCTGAGAAAATGATGATTATGGAGGATCGATTATGGAAATTTTAATGCATTTCAAAGCAAAATCCATACTAAATCTCAAAATTTCCCAGAGATTTATGTACTGCTTAAAAGCTCTTTAAATTCCCTTTCATTTGAGTATAATAATATATAATATTGAGTAAAAAAATTTTTTTCGATTTTTTGCAAAAAAGGATGATGTATACACTGTCTTTTTTGCCAAAAAATGGAAAATTTTTGTTTCACTCAATATTATACTCAAACGAAAGGTAATACTAAGGGCATCAAATAAAACTACTTTTCGCTGCGAAATTCCTCTTAGTTCCTGAGAAAATGATGATTATGGAGGATCGATTATAGAAATTTTAATGAATTTCAATGCAAAATCCATACTAAATCTCAAAATTTCGCAGAGATTTATGTATTGCTAAATAGCTCTTTGAATTCCCTTTAATTTGAGTATAATAATATATAATATCGAGTAAAAAAATTTTTTTCGATTTTTTGCAAAAAAGGATGATGTATACACTGTCTTTTTTGCCAAAAAATGGAAAATTTTTGTTTCACTCAATATTATACTCAAACGAAAGGTAATACTAAGGGCATCAAATAAAACTACTTTTCGCTGCGAAATTCCTCTTAGTTCCTGAGAAAATGATGATTATGGAGGATCGATTATGGAAATTTTAATGCATTTCAAAGCAAAATCCATACTAAATCTCAAAATTTCCCAGAGATTTATGTACTGCTTAAAAGCTCTTTAAATTCCCTTTCATTTGAGTATAATAATATATAATATTGAGTAAAAAAATTTTTTTCGATTTTTTGCAAAAAAGGATGATGTATACACTGTCTTTTTTGCCAAAAAATGGAAAATTTTTGTTTCACTCAATATTATACTCAAACGAAAGGTAATACTAAGGGCATCAAATAAAACTACTTTTCGCTGCGAAATTCCTCTTAGTTCCTGAGAAAATGATGATTATGGAGGATCGATTATGGAAATTTTAATGAATTTCAATGCAAAATCCATACTAAATCTCAAAATTTCCCAGAGATTTATGTATTGCTAAATAGCTCTTTGAATTCCCTTTCATTTGAGTATATTAATGTATAATATTGAGTGAAAAAAATTTTTTCGATTTTTTGCAAAAAAGGATGATGTATACACTGTCTTTTTTGCCAAAAAATGGAAAATTTTTGTTTCACTCAATATTATACTCAAACGAAAGGTAATACTAAGGGCATCAAATAAAACTACTTTTCGCTGCGAAATTCCTCTTAGTTCCTGAGAAAATGATGATTATGGAGGATCGATTTTGGAAATTTTAATGAATTTCAATGCAAAATCCATACTAAATCTCAAAATTTCCCAGAGATTTATGTATTGCTAAATAGCTCTTTGAATTCCCTTTCATTTGAGTATAATAATATATAATATTGAGTAAAATAATTTTTTTCGATTTTTTTGCAAAAAAGGATGATGTATACACTGTCTTTTTTGCCAAAAAATGGAAAATTTTTGTTTCACTCAATATTATACTCAAACGAAAGGTAATACTAAGGGCATCAAATAAAACTACTTTTCGCTGCGAAATTCCTCTTAGTTCCTGAGAAAATGATGATTATGGAGGATCGATTTTGGAAATTTTAATGAATTTCAATGCAAAATCCATACTAAATCTCAAAATTTCCCAGAGATTTATGTATTGCTAAATAGCTCTTTGAATTCCCTTTCATTTGAGTATAATAATATATAATATTGAGTAAAAAAATTTTTTTCGATTTTTTGCAAAAAAGGATGATGTATACACTGTCTTTTTTGCCAACAAATGGAAAATTTTTGTTTCACTCAATATTATACTCAAACGAAAGGTAATACTAAGGGCATCAAATAAAACTACTTTTCGCTGCGAAATTCCTCTTAGTTCCTGAGAAAATGATGATTATGGAAATTTTAATGCATTTCAAAGCAAAATCCATACTAAATCTCAAAATTTCCCAGAGATTTATGTACTGCTTAAAAGCTCTTTAAATTCCCTTTCATTTGAGTATAATAATATATAATATTGAGTAAAAAAATTTTTTTCGATTTTTTGCAAAAAAGGATGATGTATACACCGTCTTTTTTGCCAAAAAATGGAAAATTTTTGTTTCACTCAATATTATACTCAAACGAAAGGTGATACTAAGGGCATCAAATAAAACTACTTTTCGCTGCGAAATTCCTCTTAGTTCCTGAGAAAATGATGATTATGGAGGATCGATTATGGAAATTTTAAGGCATTTCAAAGCAAAATCCATACTAAATCTCAAAATTTCCCAGAGATTTATGTACTGCTAAATAGCTCTTTAAATTCCCTTTCATTTGAGTATAATAATATATAATATTGAGTAAAAAAATTTTTTTCGATTTTTTGCAAAAAAGGATGATGTATACACTGTCTTTTTTGCCAAAAAATGGAAAATTTTTGTTTCACTCAATATTATACTCAAACGAAAGGTAATACTAAGGGCATCAAATAAAACTACTTTTCGCTGCGAAATTCCTCTTAGTTCCTGAGAAAATGATGATTATGGAGGATCGATTTTGGAAATTTTAATGAATTTCAATGCAAAATCCATACTAAATCTCAAAATTTCCCAGAGATTTATGTATTGCTAAATAGCTCTTTGAATTCCCTTTCATTTGAGTATAATAATATATAATATTGAGTAAAAAAATTTTTTTCGATTTTTTGCAAAAAAGGATGATGTATACACTGTCTTTTTTGCCAAAAAATGGAAAATTTTTGTTTCACTCAATATTATACTCAAACGAAAGGTAATACTAAGGGCATCAAATAAAACTACTTTTCGCTGCGAAATTCCTCTTAGTTCCTGAGAAAATGATGATTATGGAGGATCGATTATAGAAATTTTAATGAATTTCAATGCAAAATCCATACTAAATCTCAAAATTTCGCAGAGATTTATGTATTGCTAAATAGCTCTTTGAATTCCCTTTAATTTGAGTATAATAATATATAATATTGAGTAAAAAAATTTTTTTCGATTTTTTGCAAAAAAGGATGATGTATACACTGTCTTTTTTGCCAAAAAATGGAAAATTTTTGTTTCACTCAATATTATACTCAAACGAAAGGTAATACTAAGGGCATCAAATAAAACTACTTTTCGCTGCGAAATTCCTCTTAGTTCCTGAGAAAATGATGATTATGGAGGATCGATTATGGAAATTTTAATGCATTTCAAAGCAAAATCCATACTAAATCTCAAAATTTCCCAGAGATTTATGTACTGCTAAATAGCTCTTTAAATTCCCTTTCATTTGAGTATAATAATATATAATATTGAGTAAAAAAATTTTTTTCGATTTTTTGCAAAAAAGGATGATGTATACACTGTCTTTTTTGCCAAAAAATGGAAAATTTTTGTTTCACTCAATATTATACTCAAACGAAAGGTAATACTAAGGGCATCAAATAAAACTACTTTTCGCTGCGAAATTCCTCTTAGTTCCTGAGAAAATGATGATTATGGAGGATCGATTATGGAAATTTTAATGCATTTCAAAGCAAAATCCATACTAAATCTCAAAATTTCCCAGAGATTTATGTACTGCTAAATAGCTCTTTAAATTTCCTTTCATTTGAGTATAATAATATATAATATTGAGTAAAAAATTTTTTTTCGATTTTTTGCAAAAAAGGATGATGTATACACTGTCTTTTTTGCCAAAAAATGGAAAATTTTTGTTTCACTCAATATTATACTCAAACGAAAGGTAATACTAAGGGCATCAAATAAAACTACTTTTCGCTGCGAAATTCCTCTTAGTTCCTGAGAAAATGATGATTATGGAGGATCGATTATGGAAATTTTTATGAATTTCAATGCAAAATCCATACTAAATCTCAAAATTTCCCAGAGATTTATGTATTGCTAAATAGCTCTTTGAATTCCCTTTCATTTGAGTATATTATGTATAATATTGAGTGAAAAAAATTTTTTCGATTTTTTGCAAAAAAGGATGATGTATACACTGTCTTTTTTGCCAAAAAATGGAAAATTTTTGTTTCACTCAATATTATACTCAAACGAAAGGTAATACTAAGGGCATCAAATAAAACTACTTTTCGCTGCGAAATTCCTCTTAGTTCCTGAGAAAATGATGATTATGGAGGATCGATTATGGAAATTTTTATGAATTTCAATGCAAAATCCATACTAAATCTCAAAATTTCCCAGAGATTTATGTATTGCTAAATAGCTCTTTGAATTCCCTTTCATTTGAGTATATTAATGTATAATATTGAGTGAAAAAAATTTTTTCGATTTTTTGCAAAAAAGGATGATGTATACACTATTGAGTAAAAAAATTTTTTTCGATTTTTTTGCAAAAAAGGGTGATGTATACACTGTCTTTTTTGCCAAAAAATGGAAAATTTTTGTTTCACTCAATATTATACTCAAACGAAAGGTAATACTAAGGGCATCAAATAAAACTACTTTTCGCTGCGAAATTCCTCTTAGTTCCTGAGAAAATGATGATTATGGAGGATCGATTATGGAAATTTTAATGAATTTCAATGCAAAATCCATACTAAATCTCAAAATTTCCCAGAGATTTATGTATTGCTAAATAGCTCTTTGAATTCCCTTTCATTTGAGTATAATAATATATAATATTGAGTAAAAAAATTTTTTTCGATTTTTTTGCAAAAAAGGATGATGTATACACTGTCTTTTTTGCCAAAAAATGGAAAATTTTTGTTTCACTCAATATTATACTCAAACGAAAGGTAATACTAAGGGCATCAAATAAAACTACTTTTCGCTGCGAAATTCCTCTTAGTTCCTGAGAAAATGATGATTATGGAGGATTGATTATGGAAATTTTAATGCATTTCAAAGCAAAATCCATACTAAATCTCAAAATTTCCCAGAGATTTATGTACTGCTAAATAGCTCTTTAAATTCCCTTTCATTTGAGTATAATAATATATAATATTGAGTAAAAAAATTTTTTCGATTTTTTGCAAAAAAGGATGATGTATACACTGTCTTTTTTGCCAAAAAATGGAAAATTTTTGTTTCACTCAATATTATACTCAAACGAAAGGTAATACTAAGGGCATCAAATAAAACTACTTTTCGCTGCGAAATTCCTCTTAGTTCCTGAGAAAATGATGATTATGGAGGATCGATTATGGAAATTTTAATGAATTTCAATGCAAAATCCATACTAAATCTCAAAATTTCCCAGAGATTTATGTATTGCTAAATAGCTCTTTGAATTCCCTTTCATTTGAGTATATTAATGTATAATATTGAGTGAAAAAAATTTTTTCGATTTTTTGCAAAAAAGGATGATGTATACACTGTCTTTTTTGCCAAAAAATGGAAAATTTTTGTTTCACTCAATATTATACTCAAACGAAAGGTAATACTAAGGGCATCAAATAAAACTACTTTTCGCTGCGAAATTCCTCTTAGTTCCTGAGAAAATGATGATTATGGAGGATCGATTATGGAAATTTTAATGAATTTCAATGCAAAATCCATACTAAATCTCAAAATTTCCCAGAGATTTATGTATTGCTAAATAGCTCTTTGAATTCCCTTTCATTTGAGTATATTAATGTATAATATTGAGTGAAAAAAATTTTTTCGATTTTTTGCAAAAAAGGATGATGTATACACTGTCTTTTTTGCCAAAAAATGGAAAATTTTTGTTTCACTCAATATTATACTCAAACGAAAGGTAATACTAAGGGCATCAAATAAAACTACTTTTCGCTGCGAAATTCCTCTTAGTTCCTGAGAAAATGATGATTATGGAGGATCGATTATAGAAATTTTAATGAATTTCAATGCAAAATCCATACTAAATCTCAAAATTTCGCAGAGATTTATGTATTGCTAAATAGCTCTTTGAATTCCCTTTAATTTGAGTATAATAATATATAATATTGAGTAAAAAAATTTTTTTCGATTTTTTGCAAAAAAGGATGATGTATAAACTGTCTTTTTTGCCAAAAAATGGAAAATTTTTGTTTCACTCAATATTATACTGAAACGAAAGGTAATACTAAGGGCATCAAATAAAACTACTTTTCGCTGCGAAATTCCTCTTAGTTCCTGAGAAAATGATGATTATGGAGGATCGATTATGGAAATTTTAATGCATTTCAAAGCAAAATCCATACTAAATCTCAAAATTTCCCAGAGATTTATGTACTGCTTAAAAGCTCTTTAAATTCCCTTTCATTTGAGTATAATAATATATAATATTGAGTAAAAAAATTTTTTTCGATTTTTTGCAAAAAAGGATGATGTATACACTGTCTTTTTTGCCAAAAAATGGAAAATTTTTGTTTCACTCAATATTATACTCAAACGAAAGGTAATACTAAGGGCATCAAATAAAACTACTTTTCGCTGCGAAATTCCTCTTAGTTCCTGAGAAAATGATGATTATGGAGGATCGATTATGGAAATTTTAATGCATTTCAAAGCAAAATCCATACTAAATCTCAAAATTTCGCAGAGATTTATGTATTGCTAAATAGCTCTTTGAATTCCCTTTCATTTGAGTATAATAATATATAATATTGAGTAAAAAAATTTTTTTCGATTTTTTGCAAAAAAGGATGATGTATACACTGTCTTTTTTGCCAAAAAATGGAAAATTTTTGTTTCACTCAATATTATACTCAAACGAAAGGTAATACTAAGGGCATCAAATAAAACTACTTTTCGCTGCGAAATTCCTCTTAGTTCCTGAGAAAATGATGATTATGGAGGATTGATTATGGAAATTTTAATGCATTTCAAAGCAAAATCCATACTAAATCTCAAAATTTCCCAGAGATTTATGTATTGCTAAATAGCTCTTTGAATTCCCTTTCATTTGAGTATAATAATATATAATATAGAGTAAAAAAATTTTTTTCGATTTTTTGCAAAAAAGGATGATGTATACACTGTCTTTTTTGCCAAAAAATGGAAAATTTTTGTTTCACTCAATATTATACTCAAACGAAAGGTAATACTAAGGGCATCAAATAAAACTACTTTTCGCTGCGAAATTCCTCTTAGTTCCTGAGAAAATGATGATTATGGAGGATCGATTATGGAAATTTTAATGCATTTCAAAGCAAAATCCATACTAAATCTCAAAATTTCCCAGATATTTATGTATTGCTAAATAGCTCTTTGAATTCCCTTTCATTTGAGTATAATAATATATAATATTGAGTAAAAAAATTTTTTTCGATTTTTTGCAAAAAAGGATGATGTATACACTGTCTTTTTTGCCAAAAAATGGAAAATGTTTGTTTCACTCAATATTATACTCAAACGAAAGGTAATACTAAGGGCATCAAATAAAACTACTTTTCGCTGCGAAATTCCTCTTAGTTCCTGAGAAAATGATGATTATGGAGGATCGATTATGGAAATTTTAATGAATTTCAATGCAAAATCCATACTAAATCTCAAAATTTCCCAGAGATTTATGTATTGCTAAATAGCTCTTTGAATTCCCTTTCATTTGAGTATATTAATGTATAATATTGAGTGAAAAAAATTTTTTCGATTTTTTGCAAAAAAGGATGATGTATACACTATTGAGTAAAAAAATTTTTTTCGATTTTTTTGCAAAAAAGGATGATGTATACACTGTCTTTTTTGCCAAAAAATGGAAAATTTTTGTTTCACTCAATATTATACTCAAACGAAAGGTAATACTAAGGGCATCAAATAAAACTACTTTTCGCTGCGAAATTCCTCTTAGTTCCTGAGAAAATGATGATTATGGAGGATCGATTATGGAAATTTTAAGGCATTTCAAAGCAAAATCCATACTAAATCTCAAAATTTCCCAGAGATTTATGTACTGCTAAATAGCTCTTTAAATTCCCTTTCATTTGAGTATAATAATATATAATATTGAGTAAAAAAATTTTTTTCGATTTTTTGCAAAAAAGGATGATGTATACACTGTCTTTTTTGCCAAAAAATGGAAAATTTTTGTTTCACTCAATATTATACTCAAACGAAAGGTAATACTAAGGGCATCAAATAAAACTACTTTTCGCTGCGAAATTCCTCTTAGTTCCTGAGAAAATGATGATTATGGAGGATCGATTATGGAAATTTTAATGCATTTCAAAGCAAAATCCATACTAAATCTCAAAATTTCGCAGAGATTTATGTATTGCTAAATAGCTCTTTGAATTCCCTTTCATTTGAGTATAATAATATATAATATTGAGTGAAAAAAATTTTTTCGATTTTTTGCAAAAAAGGATGATGTATACACTGTCTTTTTTGCCAAAAAATGGAAAATTTTTGTTTCACTCAATATTATACTCAAACGAAAGGTAATACTAAGGGCATCAAATAAAACTACTTTTCGCTGCGAAATTCCTCTTAGTTCCTGAGAAAATGATGATTATGGAGGATCGATTATGGAAATTTTAATGCATTTCAAAGCAAAATCCATACTAAATCTCAAAATTTCGCAGAGATTTATGTATTGCTAAATAGCTCTTTGAATTCCCTTTCATTTGAGTATAATAATATATAATATTGAGTAAAAAAATTTTTTTCGATTTTTTGCAAAAAAGGATGATGTATACACTGTCTTTTTTTGCCAAAAAATGGAAAATTTTTGTTTCACTCAATATTATACTCAAACGAAAGGTAATACTAAGGGCATCAAATAAAACTACTTTTCGCTGCGAAATTCCTCTTAGTTCCTGGAGGATCGATTATGGAAATTTTAATGCATTTCAAAGCAAAATCCATACTAAATCTCAAAATTTCGCAGAGATTTATGTATTGCTAAATAGCTCTTTGAATTCCCTTTCATTTGAGTATAATAATATATAATATTGAGTAAAAAAATTTCGATTTTTTGCAAAAAAGGATGATGTATACACTGTCTTTTTTGCCAAAAAATGGAAAATGTTTGTTTCACTCAATATTATACTCAAACGAAAGGTAATACTAAGGGCATCAAATAAAACTACCTTTCGCTGCGAAATTCCTCTTAGTTCCTGAGAAAATGATGATTATGGAGGATCGATTATGGAAATTTTAATGAATTTCAATGCAAAATCCATACTAAATCTCAAAATTTCCCAGAGATTTATGTATTGCTAAATAGCTCTTTAAATTCCCTTTCATTTGAGTATAATAATATATAATATTGAGTAAAAAAATTTTTTTCGATTTTTTTGCAAAAAAGGATGATGTATACACTGTCTTTTTTGCCAAAAAATGGAAAATGTTTGTTTCACTCAATATTATACTCAAACGAAAGGTAATACTAAGGGCATCAAATAAAACTACTTTTCGCTGCGAAATTCCTCTTAGTTCCTGAGAAAATGATGATTATGGAGGATTGATTATGGAAATTTTAATGCATTTCAAAGCAAAATCCATACTAAATCTCAAAATTTCCCAGAGATTTATGTACTGCTAAATAGCTCTTTAAATTCCCTTTCATTTGAGTATAATAATATATAATATTGAGTAAAAAAATTTTTTCGATTTTTTGCAAAAAAGGATGATGTATACACTGTCTTTTTTGCCAAAAAATGGAAAATTTTTGTTTCACTCAATATTATACTCAAACGAAAGGTAATACTAAGGGCATCAAATAAAACTACTTTTCGCTGCGAAATTCCTCTTAGTTCCTGAGAAAATGATGATTATGGAGGATCGATTATGGAAATTTTAATGAATTTCAATGCAAAATCCATACTAAATCTCAAAATTTCCCAGAGATTTATGTATTGCTAAATAGCTCTTTGAATTCCCTTTCATTTGAGTATATTAATGTATAATATTGAGTGAAAAAATTTTTTCGATTTTTTGCAAAAAAGGATGATGTATACACTGTCTTTTTTGCCAAAAAATGGAAAATTTTTGTTTCACTCAATATTATACTCAAACGAAAGGTAATACTAAGGGCATCAAATAAAACTACTTTTCGCTGCGAAATTCCTCTTAGTTCCTGAGAAAATGATGATTATGGAGGATCGATTATGGAAATTTTAATGAATTTCAATGCAAAATCCATACTAAATCTCAAAATTTCCCAGAGATTTATGTATTGCTAAATAGCTCTTTGAATTCCCTTTCATTTGAGTATATTAATGTATAATATTGAGTGAAAAATTTTTTTTCGATTTTTTGCAAAAAAGGATGATGTATACACTGTCTTTTTTGCCAAAAAATGGAAAATTTTTGTTTCACTCAATATTATACTCAAACGAAAGGTAATACTAAGGGCATCAAATAAAACTACTTTTCGCTGCGAAATTCCTCTTAGTTCCTGAGAAAATGATGATTATGGAGGATCGATTATGGAAATTTTAATGCATTTCAAAGCAAAATCCATACTAAATCTCAAAATTTCCCAGAGATTTATGTACTGCTAAATAGCTCTTTAAATTCCCTTTCATTTGAGTATAATAATATATAATATAGAGTAAAAAAATTTTTTTCGATTTTTTGCAAAAAAGGATGATGTATACACTGTCTTTTTTGCCAAAAAATGGAAAATTTTTGTTTCACTCAATATTATACTCAAACGAAAGGTAATACTAAGGGCATCAAATAAAACTACTTTTCGCTGCGAAATTCCTCTTAGTTCCTGAGAAAATGATGATTATGGAGGATCGATTATGGAAATTTTAATGCATTTCAAAGCAAAATCCATACTAAATCTCAAAATTTCCCAGAGATTTATGTACTGCTAAATAGCTCTTTAAATTCCCTTTCATTTGAGTATAATAATATATAATATAGAGTAAAAAAATTTTTTTCGATTTTTTGCAAAAAAGGATGATGTATACACTGTCTTTTTTGCCAAAAAATGGAAAATTTTTGTTTCACTCAATATTATACTCAAACGAAAGGTAATACTAAGGGCATCAAATAAAACTACTTTTCGCTGCGAAATTCCTCTTAGTTCCTGAGAAAATGATGATTATGGAGGATCGATTATGGAAATTTTAATGAATTTCAATGCAACAAAATCCATACTAAATCTCAAAATTTCCCAGAGATTTATGTATTGCTAAATAGCTCTTTGAATTCCCTTTCATTTGAGTATATTAATGTATAATATTGAGTGAAAAAAATTTTTTAGATTTTTTGCAAAAAAGGATGATGTATACACTGTCTTTTTTGCCAAAAAATGGAAAATTTTTGTTTCACTCAATATTATACTCAAACGAAAGGTAATACTAAGGGCATCAAATAAAACTACTTTTCGCTGCGAAATTCCTCTTAGTTCCTGAGAAAATGATGATTATGGAGGATCGATTATGGAAATTTTAATGAATTTCAATGCAAAATCCATACTAAATCTCAAAATTTCCCAGAGATTTATGTACTGCTAAATAGCTCTTTAAATTCCCTTTCATTTGAGTATAATAATATATAATATTGAGTAAAAAAATTTTTTTCGATTTTTTTGCAAAAAAGGATGATGTATACACTGTCTTTTTTGTCAAAAAATGGAAAATGTTTGTTTCACTCAATATTATACTCAAACGAAAGGTAATACTAAGGGCATCAAATAAAACTACTTTTCGCTGCGAAATTCCTCTTAGTTCCTAAGAAAATGATGATTATGGAGGATTGATTATGGAAATTTTAATGCATTTCAAAGCAAAATCCATACTAAATCTCAAAATTTCCCAGAGATTTATGTACTGCTAAATAGCTCTTTAAATTCCCTTTCATTTGAGTATAATAATATATAATATTGAGTAAAAAAATTTTTTCGATTTTTTGCAAAAAAGGATGATGTATACACTGTCTTTTTTGCCAAAAAATGGAAAATTTTTGTTTCACTCAATATTATACTCAAACGAAAGGTAATACTAAGGGCATCAAATAAAACTACTTTTCGCTGCGAAATTCCTCTTAGTTCCTGAGAAAATGATGATTATGGAGGATCGATTATGGAAATTTTAATGAATTTCAATGCAAAATCCATACTAAATCTCAAAATTTCCCAGAGATTTATGTATTGCTAAATAGCTCTTTGAATTCCCTTTCATTTGAGTATATTAATGTATAATATTGAGTGAAAAAATTTTTTCGATTTTTTGCAAAAAAGGATGATGTATACACTGTCTTTTTTGCCAAAAAATGGAAAATTTTTGTTTCACTCAATATTATACTCAAACGAAAGGTAATACTAAGGGCATCAAATAAAACTACTTTTCGCTGCGAAATTCCTCTTAGTTCCTGAGAAAATGATGATTATGGAGGATCGATTATGGAAATTTTAATGCATTTCAAAGCAAAATCCATACTAAATCTCAAAATTTCCCAGAGATTTATGTACTGCTAAATAGCTCTTTAAATTCCCTTTCATTTGAGTATAATAATATATAATATAGAGTAAAAAAATTTTTTTCGATTTTTTGCAAAAAAGGATGATGTATACACTGTCTTTTTTGCCAAAAAATGGAAAATTTTTGTTTCACTCAATATTATACTCAAACGAAAGGTAATACTAAGGGCATCAAATAAAACTACTTTTCGCTGCGAAATTCCTCTTAGTTCCTGAGAAAATGATGATTATGGAGGATCGATTATGGAAATTTTTATGAATTTCAATGCAAAATCCATACTAAATCTCAAAATTTCCCAGAGATTTATGTATTGCTAAATAGCTCTTTGAATTCCCTTTCATTTGAGTATATTAATGCATAATATTGAGTGAAAAAAATTTTTTCGATTTTTTGCAAAAAAGGATGATGTATACACTGTCTTTTTTGCCAAAAAATGGAAAATTTTTGTTTCACTCAATATTATACTCAAACGAAAGGTAATACTAAGGGCATCAAATAAAACTACTTTTCGCTGCGAAATTCCTCTTAGTTCCTGAGAAAATGATGATTATGGAGGATCGATTATGGAAATTTTAATGAATTTCAATGCAAAATCCATACTAAATCTCAAAATTTCCCAGAGATTTATGTATTGCTAAATAGCTCTTTGAATTCCCTTTCATTTGAGTATATTAATGTATAATATTGAGTGAAAAAAATTTTTTCGATTTTTTGCAAAAAAGGATGATGTATACACTGTCTTTTTTGCCAAAAAATGGAAAATTTTTGTTTCACTCAATATTATACTCAAACGAAAGGTAATACTAAGGGCATCAAATAAAACTACTTTTCGCTGCGAAATTCCTCTTAGTTCCTGAGAAAATGATGATTATGGAGGATCGATTATGGAAATTTTAATGCATTTCAAAGCAAAATCCATACTAAATCTCAAAATTTCCCAGAGATTTATGTACTGCTAAATAGCTCTTTAAATTCCCTTTCATTTGAGTATAATAATATATAATATAGAGTAAAAAAATTTTTTTCGATTTTTTGCAAAAAAGGATGATGTATACACTGTCTTTTTTGCCAAAAAATGGAAAATTTTTGTTTCACTCAATATTATACTCAAACGAAAGGTAATACTAAGGGCATCAAATAAAACTACTTTTCGCTGCGAAATTCCTCTTAGTTCCTGAGAAAATGATGATTATGGAGGATCGATTATGGAAATTTTAATGAATTTCAATGCAAAATCCATACTAAATCTCAAAATTTCCCAGAGATTTATGTATTGCTAAATAGCTCTTTGAATTCCCTTTCATTTGAGTATAATAATATATAATATTGAGTAAAAAAATTTTTTTCGATTTTTTTGCAAAAAAGGATGATGTATACACTCTCTTTTTTGCCAAAAAATGGAAAATTTTTGTTTCACTCAATATTATACTCAAACGAAAGGTAATACTAAGGGCATCAAATAAAACTACTTTTCGCTGCGAAATTCCTCTTAGTTCCTGAGAAAATGATGATTATGGAGGATCGATTATGGAAATTTTAATGAATTTCAATGCAAAATCCATACTAAATCTCAAAATTTCCCAGAGATTTATGTATTGCTAAATAGCTCTTTGAATTCCCTTTCATTTGAGTATAATAATATATAATATTGAGTAAAAAAATTTTTTTCGATTTTTTGCAAAAAAGGATGATACACTGTCTTTTTTGCCAAAAAATGGAAAATTTTTGTTTCACTCAATATTATACTCAAACGAAAGGTAATACTAAGGGCATCAAATAAAACTACTTTTCGCTGCGAAATTCCTCTTAGTTCCTGAGAAAATGATGATTATGGAGGATCGATTATGGAAATTTTAATGCATTTCAAAGCAAAATCCATACTAAATCTCAAAATTTCCCAGAGATTTATGTACTGCTAAATAGCTCTTTAAATTCCCTTTCATTTGAGTATAATAATATATAATATTGAGTAAAAAAAATTTTTTCGATTTTTTGCAAAAAAGGATGATGTATACACTGTCTTTTTTGCCAAAAAATGGAAAATTTTTGTTTCACTCAATATTATACTCAAACGAAAGGTAATACTAAGGGCATCAAATAAAACTACTTTTCGCTGCGAAATTCCTCTTAGTTCCTGAGAAAATGATGATTATGGAGGATCGATTATGGAAATTTTAATGAATTTCAATGCAAAATCCATACTAAATCTCAAAATTTCCCAGAGATTTATGTATTGCTAAATAGCTCTTTGAATTCCCTTTCATTTGAGTATATTAATGTATAATATTGAGTGAAAAAATTTTTTCGATTTTTTGCAAAAAAGGATGATGTATACACTGTCTTTTTTGCCAAAAAATGGAAAATTTTTGTTTCACTCAATATTATACTCAAACGAAAGGTAATACTAAGGGCATCAAATAAAACTACTTTTCGCTGCGAAATTCCTCTTAGTTCCTGAGAAAATGATGATTATGGAGGATCGATTATGGAAATTTTAATGCATTTCAAAGCAAAATCCATACTAAATCTCAAAATTTCCCAGAGATTTATGTACTGCTAAATAGCTCTTTAAATTCCCTTTCATTTGAGTATAATAATATATAATATAGAGTAAAAAAATTTTTTTCGATTTTTTGCAAAAAAGGATGATGTATACACTGTCTTTTTTGCCAAAAAATGGAAAATTTTTGTTTCACTCAATATTATACTCAAACGAAAGGTAATACTAAGGGCATCAAATAAAACTACTTTTCGCTGCGAAATGCCTCTTAGTTCCTGAGAAAATGATGATTATGGAGGATCGATTATGGAAATTTTAATGAATTTCAATGCAAAATCCATACTAAATCTCAAAATTTCCCAGAGATTTATGTATTGCTAAATAGCTCTTTGAATTCCCTTTCATTTGAGTATAATAATATATAATATTGAGTAAAAAAATTTTTTTCGATTTTTTTGCAAAAAAGGATGATGTATACACTCTCTTTTTTGCCAAAAAATGGAAAATTTTTGTTTCACTCAATATTATACTCAAACGAAAGGTAATACTAAGGGCATCAAATAAAACTACTTTTCGCTGCGAAATTCCTCTTAGTTCCTGAGAAAATGATGATTATGGAGGATCGATTATGGAAATTTTAATGAATTTCAATGCAAAATCCATACTAAATCTCAAAATTTCCCAGAGATTTATGTATTGCTAAATAGCTCTTTGAATTCCCTTTCATTTGAGTATAATAATATATAATATTGAGAAAATGATGATTATGGAGGATCGATTATGGAAATTTTAATGCATTTCAAAGCAAAATGCATACTAAATCTCAAAATTTCCCAGAGATTTATGTACTGCTAAATAGCTCTTTAAATTCCCTTTCATTTGAGTATAATAATATATAATATTGAGTAAAAAAATTTTTTTCGATTTTTTGCAAAAAAGGATGATGTATACACTGTCTTTTTTGCCAAAAAATGGAAAATTTTTGTTTCACTCAATATTATACTCAAACGAAAGGTAATACTAAGGGCATCAAATAAAACTACTTTTCGCTGCGAAATTCCTCTTAGTTCCTGAGAAAATGATGATTATGGAGGATCGATTATGGAAATTTTAATGAATTTCAATGCAAAATCCATACTAAATCTCAAAATTTCGCAGAGATTTATGTATTGCTAAATAGCTCTTTGAATTCCCTTTCATTTGAGTATAATAATGTATAATATTGAGTGAAAAAATTTTTTTCAATTTTTTGCAAAAAAGGATGATGTATACACTGTCTTTTTTGCCAAAAAATGGAAAATTTTTGTTTCACTCAATATTATACTCAAACGAAAGGTAATACTAAGGGCATCAAATAAAACTACTTTTCGCTGCGAAATTCCTCTTAGTTCCTGAGAAAATGATGATTATGGAGGATCGATTATGGAAATTTTAATGCATTTCAAAGCAAAAAGGATGATGTATACACTGTCTTTTTTGTCAAAAAATGGAAAATTTTTGTTTCACTCAATATTATACTCAAACGAAAGGTAATACTAAGGGCATCAAATAAAACTACTTTTCGCTGCGAAATTCCTCTTAGTTCCTGAGAAAATGATGATTATGGAGGATCGATTATGGAAATTTTAATGAATTTCAATGCAAAATCCATACTAAATCTCAAAATTTCGCAGAGATTTATGTATTGCTAAATAGCTCTTTGAATTCCCTTTCATTTGAGTATATTAATGTATAATATTGAGTGAAAAAAATTTTTTCGATTTTTTGCAAAAAAGGATGATGTATACACTGTCTTTTTTGCCAAAAAATGGAAAATTTTTGTTTCACTCAATATTATACTCAAACGAAAGGTAATACTAAGGGCATCAAATAAAACTACTTTTCGCTGCGAAATTCCTCTTAGTTCCTGAGAAAATGATGATTATGGAGGATCGATTATGGAAATTTTAATGAATTTCAATGCAAAATCCATACTAAATCTCAAAATTTCCCAGAGATTTATGTATTGCTAAATAGCTCTTTGAATTCCCTTTCATTTGAGTATATTAATGTATAATATTGAGTGAAAAAAATTTTTTCGATTTTTTGCAAAAAAGGATGATGTATACACTGTCTTTTTTGCCAAAAAATGGAAAATTTTTGTTTCACTCAATATTATACTCAAACGAAAGGTAATACTAAGGGCATCAAATAAAACTACTTTTCGCTGCGAAATTCCTCTTAGTTCCTGAGAAAATGATGATTATGGAGGATTGATTATGGAAATTTTAATGCATTTCAAAGCAAAATCCATACTAAATCTCAAAATTTCCCAGAGATTTATGTACTGCTAAATAGCTCTTTAAATTCCCTTTCATTTGAGTATAATAATATATAATATTGAGTAAAAAAATTTTTTCGATTTTTTGCAAAAAAGGATGATGTATACACTGTCTTTTTTGCCAAAAAATGGAAAATTTTTGTTTCACTCAATATTATACTCAAACGAAAGGTAATACTAAGGGCATCAAATAAAACTACTTTTCGATGCGAAATTCCTCTTAGTTCCTGAGAAAATGATGATTATGGAGGATCGATTATGGAAATTTTAATGAATTTCAATGCAAAATCCATACTAAATCTCAAAATTTCCCAGAGATTTATGTATTGCTAAATAGCTCTTTGAATTCCCTTTCATTTGAGTATAATAATGTATAATATTGAGTGAAAAAATTTTTTTCGATTTTTTGCAAAAAAGGATGATGTATACACTGTCTTTTTTGCCAAAAAATGGAAAATTTTTGTTTCACTCAATATTATACTCAAACGAAAGGTAATACTAAGGGCATCAAATAAAACTACTTTTCGCTGCGAAATTCCTCTTAGTTCCTGAGAAAGTGATGATTATGGAGGATCGATTATGGAAATTTTAATGAATTTCAATGCAAAATCCATACTAAATCTCAAAATTTCGCAGAGATTTATGTATTGCTAAATAGCTCTTTGAATTCCCTTTCATTTGAGTATAATAATGTATAATATTGAGTGAAAAAATTTTTTTCAATTTTTTGCAAAAAAGGATGATGTATACACTGTCTTTTTTGCCAAAAAATGGAAAATTTTTGTTTCACTCAATATTATACTCAAACGAAAGGTAATACTAAGGGCATCAAATAAAACTACTTTTCGCTGCGAAATTCCTCTTAGTTCCTGAGAAAATGATGATTATGGAGGATCGATTATGGAAATTTTAATGAATTTCAATGCAAAATCCATACTAAATCTCAAAATTTCCCAGAGATTTATGTATTGCTAAATAGCTCTTTGAATTCCCTTTCATTTGAGTATATTAATGTATAATATTGAGTGAAAAAATTTTTTCGATTTTTTGCAAAAAAGGATGATGTATACACTGTCTTTTTTGCCAAAAAATGGAAAATTTTTGTTTCACTCAATATTATACTCAAACGAAAGGTAATACTAAGGGCATCAAATAAAACTACTTTTCGCTGCGAAATTCCTCTTAGTTCCTGAGAAAATGATGATTATGGAGGATCGATTATGGAAATTTTAATGAATTTCAATGCAAAATCCATACTAAATCTCAAAATTTCCCAGAGATTTATGTATTGCTAAATAGCTCTTTGAATTCCCTTTCATTTGAGTATATTAATGTATAATATTGAGTGAAAAAATTTTTTTCGATTTTTTGCAAAAAAGGATGATGTATACACTGTCTTTTTTGCCAAAAAATGGAAAATTTTTGTTTCACTCAATATTATACTCAAACGAAAGGTAATACTAAGGGCATCAAATAAAACTACTTTTCGCTGCGAAATTCCTCTTAGTTCCTGAGAAAATGATGATTATGGAGGATCGATTATGGAAATTTTAATGCATTTCAAAGCAAAATCCATACTAAATCTCAAAATTTCCCAGAGATTTATGTACTGCTAAATAGCTCTTTAAATTCCCTTTCATTTGAGTATAATAATATATAATATAGAGTAAAAAAATTTTTTTCGATTTTTTGCAAAAAAGGATGATGTATACACTGTCTTTTTTGCCAAAAAATGGAAAATTTTTGTTTCACTCAATATTATACTCAAACGAAAGGTAATACTAAGGGCATCAAATAAAACTACTTTTCGCTGCGAAATTCCTCTTAGTTCCTGAGAAAATGATGATTATGGAGGATCGATTATGGAAATTTTAATGAATTTCAATGCAACAAAATCCATACTAAATCTCAAAATTTCCCAGAGATTTATGTATTGCTAAATAGCTCTTTGAATTCCCTTTCATTTGAGTATATTAATGTATAATATTGAGTGAAAAAAATTTTTTAGATTTTTTGCAAAAAAGGATGATGTATACACTGTCTTTTTTGCCAAAAAATGGAAAATTTTTGTTTCACTCAATATTATACTCAAACGAAAGGTAATACTAAGGGCATCAAATAAAACTACTTTTCGCTGCGAAATTCCTCTTAGTTCCTGAGAAAATGATGATTATGGAGGATCGATTATGGAAATTTTAATGAATTTCAATGCAAAATCCATACTAAATCTCAAAATTTCCCAGAGATTTATGTACTGCTAAATAGCTCTTTAAATTCCCTTTCATTTGAGTATAATAATATATAATATTGAGTAAAAAAATTTTTTTCGATTTTTTTGCAAAAAAGGATGATGTATACACTGTCTTTTTTGCCAAAAAATGGAAAATGTTTGTTTCACTCAATATTATACTCAAACGAAAGGTAATACTAAGGGCATCAAATAAAACTACTTTTCGCTGCGAAATTCCTCTTAGTTCCTAAGAAAATGATGATTATGGAGGATTGATTATGGAAATTTTAATGCATTTCAAAGCAAAATCCATACTAAATCTCAAAATTTCCCAGAGATTTATGTACTGCTAAATAGCTCTTTAAATTCCCTTTCATTTGAGTATAATAATATATAATATTGAGTAAAAAAATTTTTTAGATTTTTTGCAAAAAAGGATGATGTATACACTGTCTTTTTTGCCAAAAAATGGAAAATTTTTGTTTCACTCAATATTATACTCAAACGAAAGGTAATACTAAGGGCATCAAATAAAACTACTTTTCGCTGCGAAATTCCTCTTAGTTCCTGAGAAAATGATGATTATGGAGGATCGATTATGGAAATTTTAATGAATTTCAATGCAAAATCCATACTAAATCTCAAAATTTCCCAGAGATTTATGTATTGCTAAATAGCTCTTTGAATTCCCTTTCATTTGAGTATATTAATGTATAATATTGAGTGAAAAAATTTTTTCGATTTTTTGCAAAAAAGGATGATGTATACACTGTCTTTTTTGCCAAAAAATGGAAAATTTTTGTTTCACTCAATATTATACTCAAACGAAAGGTAATACTAAGGGCATCAAATAAAACTACTTTTCGCTGCGAAATTCCTCTTAGTTCCTGAGAAAATGATGATTATGGAGGATCGATTATGGAAATTTTTATGAATTTCAATGCAAAATCCATACTAAATCTCAAAATTTCCCAGAGATTTATGTATTGCTAAATAGCTCTTTGAATTCCCTTTCATTTGAGTATATTAATGCATAATATTGAGTGAAAAAAATTTTTTCGATTTTTTGCAAAAAAGGATGATGTATACACTGTCTTTTTTGCCAAAAAATGGAAAATTTTTGTTTCACTCAATATTATACTCAAACGAAAGGTAATACTAAGGGCATCAAATAAAACTACTTTTCGCTGCGAAATTCCTCTTAGTTCCTGAGAAAATGATGATTATGGAGGATCGATTATGGAAATTTTAATGAATTTCAATGCAAAATCCATACTAAATCTCAAAATTTCCCAGAGATTTATGTATTGCTAAATAGCTCTTTGAATTCCCTTTCATTTGAGTATATTAATGTATAATATTGAGTGAAAAAAATTTTTTCGATTTTTTGCAAAAAAGGATGATGTATACACTGTCTTTTTTGGCAAAAAATGGAAAATTTTTGTTTCACTCAATATTATACTCAAACGAAAGGTAATACTAAGGGCATCAAATAAAACTACTTTTCGCTGCGAAATTCCTCTTAGTTCCTGAGAAAATGATGATTATGGAGGATCGATTATGGAAATTTTAATGCATTTCAAAGCAAAATCCATACTAAATCTCAAAATTTCCCAGAGATTTATGTACTGCTAAATAGCTCTTTAAATTCCCTTTCATTTGAGTATAATAATATATAATATAGAGTAAAAAAATTTTTTTCGATTTTTTGCAAAAAAGGATGATGTATACACTGTCTTTTTTGCCAAAAAATGGAAAATTTTTGTTTCACTCAATATTATACTCAAACGAAAGGTAATACTAAGGGCATCAAATAAAACTACTTTTCGCTGCGAAATTCCTCTTAGTTCCTGAGAAAATGATGATTATGGAGGATCGATTATGGAAATTTTAATGAATTTCAATGCAAAATCCATACTAAATCTCAAAATTTCCCAGAGATTTATGTATTGCTAAATAGCTCTTTGAATTCCCTTTCATTTGAGTATAATAATATATAATATTGAGTAAAAAAATTTTTTTCGATTTTTTTGCAAAAAAGGATGATGTATACACTCTCTTTTTTGCCAAAAAATGGAAAATTTTTGTTTCACTCAATATTATACTCAAACGAAAGGTAATACTAAGGGCATCAAATAAAACTACTTTTCGCTGCGAAATTCCTCTTAGTTCCTGAGAAAATGATGATTATGGAGGATCGATTATGGAAATTTTAATGAATTTCAATGCAAAATCCATACTAAATCTCAAAATTTCCCAGAGATTTATGTATTGCTAAATAGCTCTTTGAATTCCCTTTCATTTGAGTATAATAATATATAATATTGAGTAAAAAAATTTTTTTCGATTTTTTGCAAAAAAGGATGATACACTGTCTTTTTTGCCAAAAAATGGAAAATTTTTGTTTCACTCAATATTATACTCAAACGAAAGGTAATACTAAGGGCATCAAATAAAACTACTTTTCGCTGCGAAATTCCTCTTAGTTCCTGAGAAAATGATGATTATGGAGGATCGATTATGGAAATTTTAATGCATTTCAAAGCAAAATCCATACTAAATCTCAAAATTTCCCAGAGATTTATGTACTGCTAAATAGCTCTTTAAATTCCCTTTCATTTGAGTATAATAATATATAATATAGAGTAAAAAAATTTTTTTCGATTTTTTGCAAAAAAGGATGATGTATACACTGTCTTTTTTGCCAAAAAATGGAAAATTTTTGTTTCACTCAATATTATACTCAAACGAAAGGTAATACTAAGGGCATCAAATAAAACTACTTTTCGCTGCGAAATGCCTCTTAGTTCCTGAGAAAATGATGATTATGGAGGATCGATTATGGAAATTTTAATGAATTTCAATGCAAAATCCATACTAAATCTCAAAATTTCCCAGAGATTTATGTATTGCTAAATAGCTCTTTGAATTCCCTTTCATTTGAGTATAATAATATATAATATTGAGTAAAAAAATTTTTTTCGATTTTTTTGCAAAAAAGGATGATGTATACACTCTCTTTTTTGCCAAAAAATGGAAAATTTTTGTTTCACTCAATATTATACTCAAACGAAAGGTAATACTAAGGGCATCAAATAAAACTACTTTTCGCTGCGAAATTCCTCTTAGTTCCTGAGAAAATGATGATTATGGAGGATCGATTATGGAAATTTTAATGAATTTCAATGCAAAATCCATACTAAATCTCAAAATTTCCCAGAGATTTATGTATTGCTAAATAGCTCTTTGAATTCCCTTTCATTTGAGTATAATAATATATAATATTGAGAAAATGATGATTATGGAGGATCGATTATGGAAATTTTAATGCATTTCAAAGCAAAATGCATACTAAATCACAAAATTTCCCAGAGATTTATGTACTGCTAAATAGCTCTTTAAATTCCCTTTCATTTGAGTATAATAATATATAATATTGAGTAAAAAAATTTTTTTCGATTTTTTGCAAAAAAGGATGATGTATACACTGTCTTTTTTGCCAAAAAATGGAAAATTTTTGTTTCACTCAATATTATACTCAAACGAAAGGTAATACTAAGGGCATCAAATAAAACTACTTTTCGCTGCGAAATTCCTCTTAGTTCCTGAGAAAATGATGATTATGGAGGATCGATTATGGAAATTTTAATGAATTTCAATGCAAAATCCATACTAAATCTCAAAATTTCGCAGAGATTTATGTATTGCTAAATAGCTCTTTGAATTCCCTTTCATTTGAGTATAATAATGTATAATATTGAGTGAAAAAATTTTTTTCAATTTTTTGCAAAAAAGGATGATGTATACACTGTCTTTTTTGCCAAAAAATGGAAAATTTTTGTTTCACTCAATATTATACTCAAACGAAAGGTAATACTAAGGGCATCAAATAAAACTACTTTTCGCTGCGAAATTCCTCTTAGTTCCTGAGAAAATGATGATTATGGAGGATCGATTATGGAAATTTTAATGCATTTCAAAGCAAAAAGGATGATGTATACACTGTCTTTTTTGTCAAAAAATGGAAAATTTTTGTTTCACTCAATATTATACTCAAACGAAAGGTAATACTAAGGGCATCAAATAAAACTACTTTTCGCTGCGAAATTCCTCTTAGTTCCTGAGAAAATGATGATTATGGAGGATCGATTATGGAAATTTTAATGAATTTCAATGCAAAATCCATACTAAATCTCAAAATTTCGCAGAGATTTATGTATTGCTAAATAGCTCTTTGAATTCCCTTTCATTTGAGTATATTAATGTATAATATTGAGTGAAAAAATTTTTTTCGATTTTTTGCAAAAAAGGATGATGTATACACTGTCTTTTTTGCCAAAAAATGGAAAATTTTTGTTTCACTCAATATTATACTCAAACGAAAGGTAATACTAAGGGCATCAAATAAAACTACTTTTCGCTGCGAAATTCCTCTTAGTTCCTGAGAAAATGATGATTATGGAGGATCGATTATGGAAATTTTAATGCATTTCAAAGCAAAATCCATACTAAATCTCAAAATTTCCCAGAGATTTATGTACTGCTAAATAGCTCTTTAAATTCCCTTTCATTTGAGTATAATAATATATAATATAGAGTAAAAAAATTTTTTTCGATTTTTTGCAAAAAAGGATGATGTATACACTGTCTTTTTTGCCAAAAAATGGAAAATTTTTGTTTCACTCAATATTATACTCAAACGAAAGGTAATACTAAGGGCATCAAATAAAACTACTTTTCGCTGCGAAATTCCTCTTAGTTCCTGAGAAAATGATGATTATGGAGGATCGATTATGGAAATTTTAATGAATTTCAATGCAACAAAATCCATACTAAATCTCAAAATTTCCCAGAGATTTATGTATTGCTAAATAGCTCTTTGAATTCCCTTTCATTTGAGTATATTAATGTATAATATTGAGTGAAAAAAATTTTTTAGATTTTTTGCAAAAAAGGATGATGTATACACTGTCTTTTTTGCCAAAAAATGGAAAATTTTTGTTTCACTCAATATTATACTCAAACGAAAGGTAATACTAAGGGCATCAAATAAAACTACTTTTCGCTGCGAAATTCCTCTTAGTTCCTGAGAAAATGATGATTATGGAGGATCGATTATGGAAATTTTAATGAATTTCAATGCAAAATCCATACTAAATCTCAAAATTTCCCAGAGATTTATGTACTGCTAAATAGCTCTTTAAATTCCCTTTCATTTGAGTATAATAATATATAATATTGAGTAAAAAAATTTTTTTCGATTTTTTTGCAAAAAAGGATGATGTATACACTGTCTTTTTTGCCAAAAAATGGAAAATGTTTGTTTCACTCAATATTATACTCAAACGAAAGGTAATACTAAGGGCATCAAATAAAACTACTTTTCGCTGCGAAATTCCTCTTAGTTCCTAAGAAAATGATGATTATGGAGGATTGATTATGGAAATTTTAATGCATTTCAAAGCAAAATCCATACTAAATCTCAAAATTTCCCAGAGATTTATGTACTGCTAAATAGCTCTTTAAATTCCCTTTCATTTGAGTATAATAATATATAATATTGAGTAAAAAAATTTTTTAGATTTTTTGCAAAAAAGGATGATGTATACACTGTCTTTTTTGCCAAAAAATGGAAAATTTTTGTTTCACTCAATATTATACTCAAACGAAAGGTAATACTAAGGGCATCAAATAAAACTACTTTTCGCTGCGAAATTCCTCTTAGTTCCTGAGAAAATGATGATTATGGAGGATCGATTATGGAAATTTTAATGAATTTCAATGCAAAATCCATACTAAATCTCAAAATTTCCCAGAGATTTATGTATTGCTAAATAGCTCTTTGAATTCCCTTTCATTTGAGTATATTAATGTATAATATTGAGTGAAAAAATTTTTTCGATTTTTTGCAAAAAAGGATGATGTATACACTGTCTTTTTTGCCAAAAAATGGAAAATTTTTGTTTCACTCAATATTATACTCAAACGAAAGGTAATACTAAGGGCATCAAATAAAACTACTTTTCGCTGCGAAATTCCTCTTAGTTCCTGAGAAAATGATGATTATGGAGGATCGATTATGGAAATTTTTATGAATTTCAATGCAAAATCCATACTAAATCTCAAAATTTCCCAGAGATTTATGTATTGCTAAATAGCTCTTTGAATTCCCTTTCATTTGAGTATATTAATGCATAATATTGAGTGAAAAAAATTTTTTCGATTTTTTGCAAAAAAGGATGATGTATACACTGTCTTTTTTGCCAAAAAATGGAAAATTTTTGTTTCACTCAATATTATACTCAAACGAAAGGTAATACTAAGGGCATCAAATAAAACTACTTTTCGCTGCGAAATTCCTCTTAGTTCCTGAGAAAATGATGATTATGGAGGATCGATTATGGAAATTTTAATGAATTTCAATGCAAAATCCATACTAAATCTCAAAATTTCCCAGAGATTTATGTATTGCTAAATAGCTCTTTGAATTCCCTTTCATTTGAGTATATTAATGTATAATATTGAGTGAAAAAAATTTTTTCGATTTTTTGCAAAAAAGGATGATGTATACACTGTCTTTTTTGGCAAAAAATGGAAAATTTTTGTTTCACTCAATATTATACTCAAACGAAAGGTAATACTAAGGGCATCAAATAAAACTACTTTTCGCTGCGAAATTCCTCTTAGTTCCTGAGAAAATGATGATTATGGAGGATCGATTATGGAAATTTTAATGCATTTCAAAGCAAAATCCATACTAAATCTCAAAATTTCCCAGAGATTTATGTACTGCTAAATAGCTCTTTAAATTCCCTTTCATTTGAGTATAATAATATATAATATAGAGTAAAAAAATTTTTTTCGATTTTTTGCAAAAAAGGATGATACACTGTCTTTTTTGCCAAAAAATGGAAAATTTTTGTTTCACTCAATATTATACTCAAACGAAAGGTAATACTAAGGGCATCAAATAAAACTACTTTTCGCTGCGAAATTCCTCTTAGTTCCTGAGAAAATGATGATTATGGAGGATCGATTATGGAAATTTTAATGCATTTCAAAGCAAAATCCATACTAAATCTCAAAATTTCCCAGAGATTTATGTGCTGCTAAATAGCTCTTTAAATTCCCTTTCATTTGAGTATAATAATATATAATATAGAGTAAAAAAATTTTTTTCGATTTTTTGCAAAAAAGGATGATGTATACACTGTCTTTTTTGCCAAAAAATGGAAAATTTTTGTTTCACTCAATATTATACTCAAACGAAAGGTAATACTAAGGGCATCAAATAAAACTACTTTTCGCTGCGAAATGCCTCTTAGTTCCTGAGAAAATGATGATTATGGAGGATCGATTATGGAAATTTTAATGAATTTCAATGCAAAATCCATACTAAATCTCAAAATTTCCCAGAGATTTATGTATTGCTAAATAGCTCTTTGAATTCCCTTTCATTTGAGTATAATAATATATAATATTGAGTAAAAAAATTTTTTTCGATTTTTTTGCAAAAAAGGATGATGTATACACTCTCTTTTTTGCCAAAAAATGGAAAATTTTTGTTTCACTCAATATTATACTCAAACGAAAGGTAATACTAAGGGCATCAAATAAAACTACTTTTCGCTGCGAAATTCCTCTTAGTTCCTGAGAAAATGATGATTATGGAGGATCGATTATGGAAATTTTAATGAATTTCAATGCAAAATCCATACTAAATCTCAAAATTTCCCAGAGATTTATGTATTGCTAAATAGCTCTTTGAATTCCCTTTCATTTGAGTATAATAATATATAATATTGAGAAAATGATGATTATGGAGGATCGATTATGGAAATTTTAATGCATTTCAAAGCAAAATGCATACTAAATCACAAAATTTCCCAGAGATTTATGTACTGCTAAATAGCTCTTTAAATTCCCTTTCATTTGAGTATAATAATATATAATATTGAGTAAAAAAATTTTTTTCGATTTTTTGCAAAAAAGGATGATGTATACACTGTCTTTTTTGCCAAAAAATGGAAAATTTTTGTTTCACTCAATATTATACTCAAACGAAAGGTAATACTAAGGGCATCAAATAAAACTACTTTTCGCTGCGAAATTCCTCTTAGTTCCTGAGAAAATGATGATTATGGAGGATCGATTATGGAAATTTTAATGAATTTCAATGCAAAATCCATACTAAATCTCAAAATTTCGCAGAGATTTATGTATTGCTAAATAGCTCTTTGAATTCCCTTTCATTTGAGTATAATAATGTATAATATTGAGTGAAAAAATTTTTTTCAATTTTTTGCAAAAAAGGATGATGTATACACTGTCTTTTTTGCCAAAAAATGGAAAATTTTTGTTTCACTCAATATTATACTCAAACGAAAGGTAATACTAAGGGCATCAAATAAAACTACTTTTCGCTGCGAAATTCCTCTTAGTTCCTGAGAAAATGATGATTATGGAGGATCGATTATGGAAATTTTAATGCATTTCAAAGCAAAAAGGATGATGTATACACTGTCTTTTTTGTCAAAAAATGGAAAATTTTTGTTTCACTCAATATTATACTCAAACGAAAGGTAATACTAAGGGCATCAAATAAAACTACTTTTCGCTGCGAAATTCCTCTTAGTTCCTGAGAAAATGATGATTATGGAGGATCGATTATGGAAATTTTAATGAATTTCAATGCAAAATCCATACTAAATCTCAAAATTTCGCAGAGATTTATGTATTGCTAAATAGCTCTTTGAATTCCCTTTCATTTGAGTATATTAATGTATAATATTGAGTAAAAAAATTTTTTCGATTTTTTGCAAAAAAGGATGATGTATACACTGTCTTTTTTTGCCAAAAAATGGAAAATTTTTGTTTCACTCAATATTATACTCAAACGAAAGGTAATACTAAGGGCATCAAATAAAACTACTTTTCGATGCGAAATTCCTCTTAGTTCCTGAGAAAATGATGATTATGGAGGATCGATTATGGAAATTTTAATGAATTTCAATGCAAAATCCATACTAAATCTCAAAATTTCCCAGAGATTTATGTATTGCTAAATAGCTCTTTGAATTCCCTTTCATTTGAGTATAATAATGTATAATATTGAGTGAAAAAATTTTTTTCGATTTTTTGCAAAAAAGGATGATGTATACACTGTCTTTTTTGCCAAAAAATGGAAAATTTTTGTTTCACTCAATATTATACTCAAACGAAAGGTAATACCTAAGGGCATCAAATAAAACTACTTTTCGCTGCGAAATTCCTCTTAGTTCCTGAGAAAATGATGATTATGGAGGATCGATTATGGAAATTTTAATGCATTTCAAAGCAAAATCCATACTAAATCTCAAAATTTCCCAGAGATTTATGTACTGCTAAATAGCTCTTTAAATTCCCTTTCATTTGAGTATAATAATATATAATATTGAGTAAAAAAATTTTTTTCGATTTTTTGCAAAAAAGGATGATGTATACACTGTCTTTTTTGCCAAAAAATGGAAAATTTTTGTTTCACTCAATATTATACTCAAACGAAAGGTAATACTAAGGGCATCAAATAAAACTACTTTTCGCTGCGAAATTCCTCTTAGTTCCTGAGAAAATGATGATTATGAAGGATCGATTATGGAAATTTTTATGAATTTCAATGCAAAATCCATACTAAATCTCAAAATTTCCCAGAGATTTATGTATTGCTAAATAGCTCTTTGAATTCCCTTTCATTTGAGTATATTAATGTATAATATTGAGTGAAAAAAATTTTTTCGATTTTTTGCAAAAAAGGATGATGTATACACTGTCTTTTTTGCCAAAAAATGGAAAATTTTTGTTTCACTCAATATTATACTCAAACGAAAGGTAATACTAAGGGCATCAAATAAAACTACTTTTCGCTGCGAAATTCCTCTTAGTTCCTGAGAAAATGATGATTATGGAGGATCGATTATGGAAATTTTAATGCATTTCAAAGCAAAATCCATACTTAATCTCAAAATTTCCCAGAGATTTATGTACTGCTAAATAGCTCTTTAAATTCCCTTTCATTTGAGTATAATAATATATAATATTGAGTAAAAAAAATTTTTTCGATTTTTTGCAAAAAAGGATGATGTATACACTGTCTTTTTTGCCAAAAAATGGAAAATTTTTGTTTCACTCAATATTATACTCAAACGAAAGGTAATACTAAGGGCATCAAATAAAACTACTTTTCGCTGCGAAATTCCTCTTAGTTCCTGAGAAAATGATGATTATGGAGGATCGATTATGGAAATTTTAAGGCATTTCAAAGCAAAATCCATACTAAATCTCAAAATTTCCCAGAGATTTATGTACTGCTAAATAGCTCTTTAAATTCCCTTTCATTTGAGTATAATAATATATAATATTGAGTAAAAAAATTTTTTTCGATTTTTTTGCAAAAAAGGATGATGTATACACTGTCTTTTTTGCCAAAAAATGGAAAATGTTTGTTTCACTCAATATTATACTCAAACGAAAGGTAATACTAAGGGCATCAAATAAAACTACTTTTCGCTGCGAAATTCCTCTTAGTTCCTGAGAAAATGATGATTATGGAGGATCGATTATGGAAATTTTAATGCATTTCAAAGCAAAATCCATACTAAATCTCAAAATTTCGCAGAGATTTATGTATTGCTAAATAGCTCTTTGAATTCCCTTTCATTTGAGTATATTAATGTATAATATTGAGTGAAAAAAATTTTTTCGATTTTTTGCAAAAAAGGATGATGTATACACTGTCTTTTTTGCCAAAAAATGGAAAATTTTTGTTTCACTCAATATTATACTCAAACGAAAGGTAATACTAAGGGCATCAAATAAAACTACTTTTCGCTGCGAAATTCCTCTTAGTTCCTGAGAAAATGATAATTATGGAGGATCGATTATGGAAATTTTAATGAATTTCAATGCAAAATCCATACTAAATCTCAAAATTTCCCAGAGATTTATGTATTGCTAAATAGCTCTTTGAATTCCCTTTCATTTGAGTATATTAATGTATAATATTGAGTGAAAAAATTTTTTTCGATTTTTTGCAAAAAAGGATGATGTATACACTGTCTTTTTTGCCAAAAAATGGAAAATTTTTGTTTCACTCAATATTATACTCAAACGAAAGGTAATACTAAGGGCATCAAATAAAACTACTTTTCGCTGCGAAATTCCTCTTAGTTCCTGAGAAAATGATGATTATGGAGGATCGATTATGGAAATTTTAATGAATTTCAATGCAAAATCCATACTAAATCTCAAAATTTCCCAGAGATTTATGTATTGCTAAATAGCTCTTTGAATTCCCTTTCATTTGAGTATATTAATGTATAATATTGAGTGAAAAAATTTTTTCGATTTTTTGCAAAAAAGGATGATGTATACACTGTCTTTTTTGCCAAAAAATGGAAAATTTTTGTTTCACTCAATATTATACTCAAACGAAAGGTAATACTAAGGGCATCAAATAAAACTACTTTTCGCTGCGAAATTCCTCTTAGTTCCTGAGAAAATGATGATTATGGAGGATCGATTATGGAAATTTTAATGCATTTCAAAGCAAAATCCATACTAAATCTCAAAATTTCCCAGAGATTTATGTACTGCTAAATAGCTCTTTAAATTCCCTTTCATTTGAGTATAATAATATATAATATAGAGTAAAAAAATTTTTTTCGATTTTTTGCAAAAAAGGATGATGTATACACTGTCTTTTTTGCCAAAAAATGGAAAATTTTTGTTTCACTCAATATTATACTCAAACGAAAGGTAATACTAAGGGCATCAAATAAAACTACTTTTCGCTGCGAAATGCCTCTTAGTTCCTGAGAAAATGATGATTATGGAGGATCGATTATGGAAATTTTAATGAATTTCAATGCAAAATCCATACTAAATCTCAAAATTTCCCAGAGATTTATGTATTGCTAAATAGCTCTTTGAATTCCCTTTCATTTGAGTATATTAATGTATAATATTGAGTGAAAAAATTTTTTCGATTTTTTGCAAAAAAGGATGATGTATACACTGTCTTTTTTGCCAAAAAATGGAAAATTTTTGTTTCACTCAATATTATACTCAAACGAAAGGTAATACTAAGGGCATCAAATAAAACTACTTTTCGCTGCGAAATTCCTCTTAGTTCCTGAGAAAATGATGATTATGGAGGATCGATTATGGAAATTTTAATGCATTTCAAAGCAAAATCCATACTAAATCTCAAAATTTCCCAGAGATTTATGTACTGCTAAATAGCTCTTTAAATTCCCTTTCATTTGAGTATAATAATATATAATATAGAGTAAAAAAATTTTTTTCGATTTTTTGCAAAAAAGGATGATGTATACACTGTCTTTTTTGCCAAAAAATGGAAAATTTTTGTTTCACTCAATATTATACTCAAACGAAAGGTAATACTAAGGGCATCAAATAAAACTACTTTTCGCTGCGAAATGCCTCTTAGTTCCTGAGAAAATGATGATTATGGAGGATCGATTATGGAAATTTTAATGAATTTCAATGCAAAATCCATACTAAATCTCAAAATTTCCCAGAGATTTATGTATTGCTAAATAGCTCTTTGAATTCCCTTTCATTTGAGTATAATAATGTATAATATTGAGTGAAAAAATTTTTTTCGATTTTTTGCAAAAAAGGATGATGTATACACTGTCTTTTTTGCCAAAAAATGGAAAATTTTTGTTTCACTCAATATTATACTCAAACGAAAGGTAATACTAAGGGCATCAAATAAAACTACTTTTCGCTGCGAAATTCCTCTTAGTTCCTGAGAAAATGATGATTATGGAGGATCGATTATGGAAATTTTAATGCATTTCAAAGCAAAATCCATACTAAATCTCAAAATTTCCCAGAGATTTATGTACTGCTAAATAGCTCTTTAAATTCCCTTTCATTTGAGTATAATAATATATAATATTGAGTAAAAAAATTTTTTTCGATTTTTTGCAAAAAAGGATGATGTATACACTGTCTTTTTTGCCAAAAAATGGAAAATTTTTGTTTCACTCAATATTATACTCAAACGAAAGGTAATACTAAGGGCATCAAATAAAACTACTTTTCGCTGCGAAATTCCTCTTAGTTCCTGAGAAAATGATGATTATGAAGGATCGATTATGGAAATTTTTATGAATTTCAATGCAAAATCCATACTAAATCTCAAAATTTCCCAGAGATTTATGTATTGCTAAATAGCTCTTTGAATTCCCTTTCATTTGAGTATATTAATGTATAATATTGAGTGAAAAAAATTTTTTCGATTTTTTGCAAAAAAGGATGATGTATACACTGTCTTTTTTGCCAAAAAATGGAAAATTTTTGTTTCACTCAATATTATACTCAAACGAAAGGTAATACTAAGGGCATCAAATAAAACTACTTTTCGCTGCGAAATTCCTCTTAGTTCCTGAGAAAATGATGATTATGGAGGATCGATTATGGAAATTTTAATGCATTTCAAAGCAAAATCCATACTAAATCTCAAAATTTCCCAGAGATTTATGTACTGCTAAATAGCTCTTTAAATTCCCTTTCATTTGAGTATAATAATATATAATATTGAGTAAAAAAAATTTTTTCGATTTTTTGCAAAAAAGGATGATGTATACACTGTCTTTTTTGCCAAAAAATGGAAAATTTTTGTTTCACTCAATATTATACTCAAACGAAAGGTAATACTAAGGGCATCAAATAAAACTACTTTTCGCTGCGAAATTCCTCTTAGTTCCTGAGAAAATGATGATTATGGAGGATCGATTATGGAAATTTTAAGGCATTTCAAAGCAAAATCCATACTAAATCTCAAAATTTCCCAGAGATTTATGTACTGCTAAATAGCTCTTTAAATTCCCTTTCATTTGAGTATAATAATATATAATATTGAGTAAAAAAATTTTTTTCGATTTTTTTGCAAAAAAGGATGATGTATACACTGTCTTTTTTGCCAAAAAATGGAAAATGTTTGTTTCACTCAATATTATACTCAAACGAAAGGTAATACTAAGGGCATCAAATAAAACTACTTTTCGCTGCGAAATTCCTCTTAGTTCCTGAGAAAATGATGATTATGGAGGATCGATTATGGAAATTTTAATGCATTTCAAAGCAAAATCCATACTAAATCTCAAAATTTCGCAGAGATTTATGTATTGCTAAATAGCTCTTTGAATTCCCTTTCATTTGAGTATATTAATGTATAATATTGAGTGAAAAAAATTTTTTCGATTTTTTGCAAAAAAGGATGATGTATACACTGTCTTTTTTGCCAAAAAATGGAAAATTTTTGTTTCACTCAATATTATACTCAAACGAAAGGTAATACTAAGGGCATCAAATAAAACTACTTTTCGCTGCGAAATTCCTCTTAGTTCCTGAGAAAATGATGATTATGGAGGATCGATTATGGAAATTTTAATGCATTTCAAAGCAAAATCCATACTAAATCTCAAAATTTCCCAGAGATTTATGAACTGCTAAATAGCTCTTTAAATTCCCTTTCATTTGAGTATAATAATATATAATATAGAGTAAAAAAATTTTTTTCGATTTTTTGCAAAAAAGGATGATGTATACACTGTCTTTTTTGCCAAAAAATGGAAAATTTTTGTTTCACTCAATATTATACTCAAACGAAAGGTAATACTAAGGGCATCAAATAAAACTACTTTTCGCTGCAAAATTCCTCTTAGTTCCTGAGAAAATGATGATTATGGAGGATCGATTATGGAAATTTTAATGAATTTCAATGCAAAATCCATACTAAATCTCAAAATTTCCCAGAGATTTATGTATTGCTAAATAGCTCTTTGAATTCCCTTTCATTTGAGTATATTAATGTATAATATTGAGTGAAAAAATTTTTTTCGATTTTTTGCAAAAAAGGATGATGTATACACTGTCTTTTTTGCCAAAAAATGGAAAATTTTTGTTTCACTCAATATTATACTCAAACGAAAGGTAATACTAAGGGCATCAAATAAAACTACTTTTCGCTGCGAAATTCCTCTTAGTTCCTGAGAAAATGATGATTATGGAGGATCGATTATGGAAATTTTAATGCATTTCAAAGCAAAATCCATACTAAATCTCAAAATTTCCCAGAGATTTATGTACTGCTAAATAGCTCTTTAAATTCCCTTTCATTTGAGTATAATAATATATAATATAGAGTAAAAAAATTTTTTCGATTTTTTGCAAAAAAGGATGATGTATACACTGTCTTTTTTGCCAAAAAATGGAAAATTTTTGTTTCACTCAATATTATACTCAAACGAAAGGTAATACTAAGGGCATCAAATAAAACTACTTTTCGCTGCGAAATTCCTCTTAGTTCCTGAGAAAATGATGATTATGGAGGATCGATTATAGAAATTTTAATGAATTTCAATGCAAAATCCATACTAAATCTCAAAATTTCCCAGAGATTTATGTATTGCTAAATAGCTCTTTGAATTCCCTTTCATTTGAGTATAATAATGTATAATATTGAGTGAAAAAAATTTTTTCGATTTTTTGCAAAAAAGGATGATGTATACACTGTCTTTTTTGCCAAAAAATGGAAAATTTTTGTTTCACTCAATATTATACTCAAACGAAAGGTAATACTAAGGGCATCAAATAAAACTACTTTTCGCTGCGAAATTCCTCTTAGTTCCTGAGAAAATGATGATTATGGAGGATCGATTATGGAAATTTTTATGAATTTCAATGCAAAATCCATACTAAATCTCAAAATTTCCCAGAGATTTATGTATTGCTAAATAGCTCTTTGAATTCCCTTTCATTTGAGTATATTAATGTATAATATTGAGTGAAAAAAATTTTTTCGATTTTTTGCAAAAAAGGATGATGTATACACTGTCTTTTTTGCCAAAAAATGGAAAATTTTTGTTTCACTCAATATTATACTCAAACGAAAGGTAATACTAAGGGCATCAAATAAAACTACTTTTCGCTGCGAAATTCCTCTTAGTTCCTGAGAAAATGATGATTATGGAGGATCGAATATGGAAATTTTAATGAATTTCAATGCAAAATCCATACTAAATCTCAAAATTTCCCAGAGATTTATGTATTGCTAAATAGCTCTTTGAATTCCCTTTCATTTGAGTATATTAATGTATTATATTGAGTGAAAAAAATTTTTTCGATTTTTTGCAAAAAAGGATGATGTATACACTGTCTTTTTTGCCAAAAAATGGAAAATTTTTGTTTCACTCAATATTATACTCAAACGAAAGGTAATACTAAGGGCATCAAATAAAACTACTTTTCGCTGCGAAATTCCTCTTAGTTCCTGAGAAAATGATGATTATGGAGGATTGATTATGGAAATTTTAATGCATTTCAAAGCAAAATCCATACTAAATCTCAAAATTTCCCAGAGATTTATGTACTGCTAAATAGCTCTTTAAATTCCCTTTCATTTGAGTATAATAATATATAATATTGAGTAAAAAAATTTTTTCGATTTTTTGCAAAAAAGGATGATGTATACACTGTCTTTTTTGCCAAAAAATGGAAAATTTTTGTTTCACTCAATATTATACTCAAACGAAAGGTAATACTAAGGGCATCAAATAAAACTACTTTTCGCTGCGAAATTCCTCTTAGTTCCTGAGAAAATGATGATTATGGAGGATCGATTATGGAAATTTTAATGAATTTCAATGCAAAATCCATACTAAATCTCAAAATTTCCCAGAGATTTATGTATTGCTAAATAGCTCTTTGAATTCCCTTTCATTTGAGTATATTAATGTATAATATTGAGTGAACAAAATTTTTTCGATTTTTTTGCAAAAAAGGATGATGTATACACTGTCTTTTTTGCCAAAAAATGGAAAATTTTTGTTTCACTCAATATTATACTCAAACGAAAGGTAATACTAAGGGCATCAAATAAAACTACTTTTCGCTGCGAAATTCCTCTTAGTTCCTGAGAAAATGATTATGGAGGATCGATTATGGAAATTTTAATGCATTTCAAAGCAAAATCCATACTAAATCTCAAAATTTCCCAGAGATTTATGTATTGCTAAATAGCTCTTTGAATTCCCTTTCATTTGAGTATATTAATGTATAATATTGAGTGAAAAAATTTTTTCGATTTTTTGCAAAAAAGGATGATGTATACACTGTCTTTTTTGCCAAAAAATGGAAAATTTTTGTTTCACTCAATATTATACTCAAACGAAAGGTAATACTAAGGGCATCAAATAAAACTACTTTTCGCTGCGAAATTCCTCTTAGTTCCTGAGAAAATGATGATTATGGAGGATCGATTATGGAAATTTTAATGCATTTCAAAGCAAAATCCATACTAAATCTCAAAATTTCCCAGAGATTTATGTACTGCTAAATAGCTCTTTAAATTCCCTTTCATTTGAGTATAATAATATATAATATTGAGTAAAAAATTTTTTCGATTTTTTTGCAAAAAAGGATGATGTATACACTGTCTTTTTTGCCAAAAAATGGAAAATGTTTGTTTCACTCAATATTATACTCAAACGAAAGGTAATACTAAGGGCATCAAATAAAACTACTTTTCGCTGCGAAATTCCTCTTAGTTCCTAAGAAAATGATGATTATGGAGGATTGATTATGGAAATTTTAATGCATTTCAAAGCAAAATCCATACTAAATCTCAAAATTTCCCAGAGATTTATGTACTGCTAAATAGCTCTTTAAATTCCCTTTCATTTGAGTATAATAATATATAATATTGAGTAAAAAAATTTTTTCGATTTTTTGCAAAAAAGGATGATGTATACACTGTCTTTTTTGTCAAAAAATGGAAAATTTTTGTTTCACTCAATATTATACTCAAACGAAAGGTAATACTAAGGGCATCAAATAAAACTACTTTTCGCTGCGAAATTCCTCTTAGTTCCTGAGAAAATGATGATTATGGAGGATCGATTATGGAAATTTTAATGAATTTCAATGCAAAATCCATACTAAATCTCAAAATTTCCCAGAGATTTATGTATTGCTAAATAGCTCTTTGAATTCCCTTTCATTTGAGTATATTAATGTATAATATTGAGTGAAAAAATTTTTTCGATTTTTTGCAAAAAAGGATGATGTATACACTGTCTTTTTTGCCAAAAAATGGAAAATTTTTGTTTCACTCAATATTATACTCAAACGAAAGGTAATACTAAGGGCATCAAATAAAACTACTTTTCGCTGCGAAATTCCTCTTAGTTCCTGAGAAAATGATGATTATGGAGGATCGATTATGGAAATTTTAATGCATTTCAAAGCAGAATCCATACTAAATCTCAAAATTTCCCAGAGATTTATGTACTGCTAAATAGCTCTTTAAATTCCCTTTCATTTGAGTATAATAATATATAATATAGAGTAAAAAAATTTTTTTCGATTTTTTGCAAAAAAGGATGATGTATACACTGTCTTTTTTGCCAAAAAATGGAAAATTTTTGTTTCACTCAATATTATACTCAAACGAAAGGTAATACTAAGGGCATCAAATAAAACTACTTTTCGCTGCGAAATTCCTCTTAGTTCCTGAGAAAATGATGATTATGGAGGATCGATTATGGAAATTTTAATGAATTTCAATGCAAAATCCATACTAAATCTCAAAATTTCCCAGAGATTTATGTATTGCTAAATAGCTCTTTGAATTCCCTTTCATTTGAGTATATTAATGTATAATATTGAGTAAAAAAATTTTTTCGATTTTTTGCAAAAAAGGATGATGTATACACTGTCTTTTTTGCCAAAAAATGGAAAATTTTTGTTTCACTCAATATTATACTCAAACGAAAGGTAATACTAAGGGCATCAAATAAAACTACTTTTCGCTGCGAAATTCCTCTTAGTTCCTGAGAAAATGATGATTATGGAGGATCGATTATGGAATTTTAATGAATTTCAATGCAAAATCCATACTAAATCTCAAAATTTCCCAGAGATTTATGTATTGCTAAATAGCTCTTTGAATTCCCTTTCATTTGAGTATATTAATGTATAATATTGAGTAAAAAAATTTTTTCGATTTTTTTGCAAAAAAGGATGATGTATACACTGTCTTTTTTGCCAAAAAATGGAAAATTTTTGTTTCACTCAATATTATACTCAAACGAAAAGTAATACTAAGGGCATCAAATAAAACTACTTTTCGCTGCGAAATTCCTCTTAGTTCCTGAGAAAATGATGATTATGGCGGATCGATTATGGAAATTTTTAATGCATTTCAAAGCAAAATCCATACTAAATCTCAAAATTTCCCAGAGATTTATGTACCCTTTCATTTGAGTATAATAATATATAATATAGAGTAAAAAAATTTTTTTCGATTTTTTTGCAAAAAATGATGATGTATACACTGTCTTTTTTGCCAAAAAATGGAAAATTTTTGTTTCACTCAATATTATACTCAAACGAAAGGTAATACTAAGGGCATCAAATAAAACTACTTTTCCGCTGCGAAATTCCTCTTAGTTCCTGAGAAAATGATGATTATGGAGGATCGATTATGGAAATTTTAATGAATTTCAATGCAAAATCCATACTAAATCTCAAAATTTCCCAGAGATTTATGTACCCTTTCATTTGAGTATAATAATATATAATATAGAGTAAAAAATTTTTTTCGATTTTTTGCAAAAAAGGATGATGTATACACTGTCTTTTTTGCCAAAAAATGGAAAATTTTTGTTTCACTCAATATTATACTCAAACGAAAGGTAATACTAAGGGCATCAAATAAAACTACTTTTCGCTGCGAAATTCCTCTTAGTTCCTGAGAAAATGATGATTATGGAGGATCGATTATAGAAATTTTAATGCATTTCAATGCAAAATCCATACTAAATCTCAAAATTTCCCAGAGATTTATGTATTGCTAAATAGCTCTTTGAATTCCCTTTCATTTGAGTATAATAATGTATAATATTGAGTGAAAAAATTTTTTTCGATTTTTTGCAAAAAAGGATGATGTATACACTGTCTTTTTTGCCAAAAAATGGAAAATTTTTGTTTCACTCAATATTATACTCAAACGAAAAGTAATACTAAGGGCATCAAATAAAACTACTTTTCGCTGCGAAATTCCTCTTAGTTCCTGAGAAAATGATGATTATGGCGGATCGATTATGGAAATTTTAATGCATTTCAAAGCAAAATCCATACTAAATCTCAAAATTTCCCAGAGATTTATGTACCCTTTCATTTGAGTATAATAATATATAATATAGAGTAAAAAAAATTTTTTTTCGATTTTTTGCAAAAAAGGCATGATGTATACACTGTCTTTTTTGCCAAAAAATGGAAAATTTTTGTTTCACTCAATATTATA